>JACSYO010001640.1:295000-807500 GCA_016806645.1 Ophiodon elongatus
AACTAATGCACAAAGCAATGCAAAAATGCTGAGGTATTACATGCATGTGGACAACTGTATCTCTCATTAAACAGAGGAAAAAACAAAAAATTCAAAATTGGTACGTCCTCTAAATAGGACCCCTACAAAAGTATATTTTCTAAGAAACGTTTTGCTAAAGATGGACTTTTGTTAAACTATGCAGGAAACGCCAACTGCAGTGTAGAATGCCTTTAGGGTAACTTCCCAAAAACAGACTGACCTACATATCTCATCCCAGGCACTGCAACAGCACATCTGACACATTTAGCTCTAACCTTCATTAAATAAACAGACAAAGCAAATGTGAATCTCTTATAGTAAAGAGAGAGTCAAGAGGTGTGTTTAGAACGTGCATCTACTGCGTTTATTTTTAGCCAGGAAATCAGTTATTTCCCCAAACATATCATGTAATGCTTCAGATGGACCACCTGGAATGTGAAATTCTATTAAGCTTTCTCGGGATAACCAACAGAGAGCATGACTAAAAGAGAGATTAAAACTTGATGTAATAGAGTCAGAGGTAGTCTTCCAGAATTAGTTAAATCTGTTGTATGAATTTGAAAGCTTTTTTCAAACAACTGCTGCAAATCCTAGATGCGTCTCCATGTGCTACCCTGAAATAGATCAGCACACATAATGTGCAGGATTTAGATAATGGTATAATATACAGGGAAGATGGCTACAGATCTTTCTGGATGGTGCTCCTGGAGGGAAACATTACTACATGTCTAGTGGCTGCTTTTAGTAGCTGGTTACATAAACAGCCTCATTAAGCACAAACTCTACTGAAGATCACTGCCAGACAAAAATAAATCTACCACACACACCGATATGATCCTTTCAGCACACAATCGGCTTACTTTAATATGAAAAAAAGAAAGTTCACTACATTAAGTTACATAATAAAATATAAACTCCATAATTGTATTGCTGTGATCCAATTCTCTCAGGTCCAATAGCCAGTTACGGCTAAGTACTGTGCATTTGTTCATTTACATTCTACATTGCAATTAACGAGTGAAACTGTGCACTAACTCCACATTCAAGAGCTACAGACACTCGACTGCAGTGCGCTACAGCTTTTAGATAATTTATGCAGTACAATATTGCAAATACAAGCAATAATTACAGATTTCCTTTCTGTGAGAAAATGAAAAAGACTGTAAACTAATCTGAGTTATGCATGTTTCTTCCTCAAGATTTACAATACATGTTATCTGTTACAGTGCCCATGTTACTGTAAAAAGTCTACAATGACTTGCCTAGTATACAACTTTTACTAACGAGGTCTACGTAACATCTCAAGAGAACCAGAATCTCACACAAACAAGGATGCACTGGGCTCTTTAGGGGGGGGGGGAATGTTGTATTCTATAAAAAAAGGGACGAGTAAGAAGAACTTCACAGAAGTGGGTTTCGTGAGGCTTTGAGGTTTTCCAACGTTGGTCAGTAAATTTATAGTTCTAACCTACATATAGTTCAAATAAAGGGAGAGGGGGGGATTAGAGCTATTCCACATACTTACCAAATAGTGGAATGCATTTAAACTAATTAAATGTTCTGCCAACACATGCCTTGGTTTAAAAAGTGTCTACTGTTTAAATCTCGAGCCATTAAAAATAAATAAATTATATTTAACTTAATGCTAATTCAAACGTCCAGTCTCTCATTCCAGCAAAAAGAAACCTTTCGTACCATGGGTTGTATTTTGGGCTGAATTGTGGTTTGGTGTTAAGTGGGGAGAGGTGGTGGCTTAATAATACAGACATGAAAAGAAGTATAGCAACAAAGATGAATATACATTTATTTATTTTAAGGGACTGGCCTATTTGAGGTGTAATTAATAAGTCTACATTCCACATAAAGGCACAACTTTTGAAATTAGACTGACATACACTAATCACTTAATTAAATATTTCAATGCCTAATCTTTATATTTGTTGATATTTTAATAAATTGACATAAGTCACTCCAGGTGATAATATCTGTGTACTATAGATGCACTCACAAGTTAAATTGTTTCAGTACTTTCCAGATTCTTGAGATAATTACCCACCCACCACCTATCATAGTCAAAAGTTGTACTGGTATAAGGTTTTTTTTAAATATAAATTTACATATAGAACATTACAAAAAAAAAAAAAAAAAAAATCAGGGTAATAATGGTCTGTTTTCAAACCAATCAAAAAATATTACATCTGTAACCTATAAAAAAAAAAAAAAGTATACTTGCCTGCCACGAAATTAATGTTAGAATGTTTGAATCTAATCGACTGATATTCTGCATATTCTTAAGATCCACAAAGGAAACATCTACAGCTAGTAACGGCTTTGCTTTGGCTTTTTTATGTTGTTGCAGCCCGTCAACTTTGCTAGAAGGGAAACTATGCTGGTGGTGTAGAGAGTAACACTGATGCTTTACTGGCTCAAGTACAGTTAGTGCCATCCGTAAGCTGCAATACATTATTAAAAGGGACTGTTCCTGAGAAGCCTAGTCCATTTGGAAAAGGCAGTGATGTGTTCCTTCATTCCATTTCATAACATATGTATGTCCATTTCATTAAATTTATAACGCCAGGCTTTTTCTTCTACCGAGTAATCCTAGTGGATGAAGACCACAGGCGAGGGTATGGGGGATAGGAGGGGTAGCTTCATCCAGGGGAGCAACCCCACAACAACAAACCACAACCACTACAACCTCAACATACAGCCACATTCAACTCACAGCACAGAGGTAATTATTATCCAGAACTACACACTGGACTTTAAACTAGGAGCTAAATCCTGATGCTTGATAATGCTGTGAAACGTTGTGCAAACAATGTGTTTAACACCAATTGCAGTAGTCATCTGCCGAGGTGGAGAGCATCAGAGAATGCACTTCACTGGGTTAGGAAAAAATTATGATGTGCAAGGGACAATTAATCATCCCATCAGTTGCTTATTGCCTAACCGCAAAGCCTGTTGATTGCATCAAGGCAAATGGGCCACTGGTCGTGGAGTGGGGAGACATGTCTCAAGGAAAGAATGGGTCACACAATCAAAATATTTGTTTATAAAAAAAAAATTACCCGAAAGAAATGACACAGGAGGCAATAAATTGACACGACAAGTGAATAAAAGGCTAATGCACTCCAATACCATTAAAATAGTTTTAATACTGTTGCAGACCAAACATGCAACAAATGCACTTTACCCCATTTAAATATGATGTAGAGAATATGTATTGTTTAAATCCTATGAACAATTTGCTGGAAAAGAAATGGTTAGAGCTAATTTCCGCTTTGCTTGAGTTCAAAGGCACAATTCTTACAGAGTCTAGCTCGGGCCAAACAAATCAAGAGGGCGTTGACACCATCCGACATCTATGTTCATCACATGTGTTTCATGTGATTTCATGAGTCTTAGGCAGGTGCTTTCAACTGTCAAAATACCTTTATACATTATCTTGACCTTAAATAATAAACTTGAGCTGCAAGCTGCAACCCTCCCAAAAAAGTAGTCCGGCCGAGTGACTCAATACAAGAATTGTGACTTTAAACTCAATTGAAGAATGAGACATTTGGTTTGTGTGAAAATCACATTGTTGATCATGTTAGAAAAATCCCCAGCCATGCACACTAAAGAAAAGAAAAAAGTATTAACCTCGGCTTCAATGAATAGTTTCCAGAATCTGCCAGAACTTGGGAACTGCGTGACAAGTCGTTCATATGTCTTCCTTGCTTTATCTATGGGTTGGTTCTAAAGAAGGAGAATGCATTAACATTCCACACTACTACGAAAAGCAGTCATATGGGAGAAAAAGATGAAGTGCTTTGCATTGTAACAATCTATTACCCCGTACCCCCTTATTCCACCCCCCCCACCCATATTCCCCGTTTGCTTAACCCCAGGAATACAACTCTGTGTCACTAAACCTGTGCTTCTCGAATCAGAATGCTCCATGCGTCAAGGTCATATGGGTTTTCTTCCAACTTCTTCTCTGCCTTCTTCACCTTCTCCGGAATATACTCTGCCGCTGCCTGCAAGACAACACAAAGGCACAGGACAGGAGGGTTATGCTGCTGAACAGACTTGCAGTGCGCTGTGGTGGTGATGACTAGGGGCTCGACGAGGGCCTATGTAACGCTAAATATGAGATCATTAAATAGGAGTGGGTTAAGTGTTGGTTAATGGGGTCCAACGTTCTGGCCAAAGGAACAAGAAACTCTCTCCAAAGCTAACGGAGGGTCTTCATGGCTGGAACTACCGAGGACCCTCCAGCCCCGTGAAACGGACCACTAACGTTACCTGGAGGCAACTAGAAGAGAACATCAATGTAAAATGCAGGTGGTGATTAGTTACCTATCGCGCTACCGTTGGACAATAAGTAGCGACAGGGCTACAATTAGCCAGCCAATATGGCGTGCGAGCGGCTAAAGTTAAAGCTTTACGACAAAAAAACATTACAGCAAGTGTGTGATATTCGCTTGTACTGCCGCATAATCACAATATAATGCATATGCACCAACAAAGTTGATATGGTAACGTTATCGATAGCTAACATACAAGCTAAACGATATGCTAGCGTGTCAGTGAGGGTTAGCTTCCCCCTCAAGTAACGTTAGCTAGGTTACCTGTTCGGCTGCTCCCTCGGTTGCCATGGCTGGAGGAGTAATCTGGGTTAGAAGTGTTACACCGGTTGCGATGAACGCTCAAATAATAACGTGACGGCAGCCTTAAAAAAAAAAACGACTAAATAATCGGCATAGCTTCGAAGTGTCGATCACATTGCCCTCAAGCAACTAGCTGCTCGATTGCTAGCCGATATCTCAAAATGGCGTGAAACTTGTGTTCCGCTGCGCGAGCTCCGACAACGGCAACAACAATAGCACTTCCGGTGAGAATCCTTCACCAAAATAAAACACCACGCTCCACGAAATTAAACTGACTAAAACACAGACAACATGCTGCAATGTTGTTGAACATATCATCACACTTTTTTTTATGGGAGTCAGAATATAGGAGCTATGTGTAGAGGCCTCTTACAAATCAGATTTTATTTTATTTTTGATATCGTATTGGATGCAGGGGATATAAAGGATGTTCTATTCTTTATTCTTCTTTGTCTTATACTCATAATCTATGTAATTGAACATATGTTCACACTTTTTTAATGGGAGTCAGAATATAGGAGCTATGTGTTGAGGCCTATTGAGCATTTAACCGATTTGCCTCTTACAAATCATATGATGCATCAGTTTAACAGCCTCAACTGGGGATTTTATTTTATTTTATTTTTTATATTTTATTGGAAGCAGGGAATATAAAATCTGCTCTATTCTCTATTCTTCTTAGTCTTGTACTCATAATCCATTCTAAAAAGCTAAAGTTGTAACATTAACGGCAAAATAATGGCACTGGCTGTTTATGCATGTCGAGCACGTGCATTCAGGTGACTCATGTGAAACTGGAAACCAAGTTTCTAATTTTGGCCGGTAGGCGGCTTCTTGCAGTGGCCACGAGACAAATACAGACTATATATTTTTATTACCGTACATTTCCGTGAGGTTTATGTTATGAACCTCAACCCACGTTATATGTAAGACCATACACAATGTTGTAATAGTGACTAAAAAGGTATATCAGCAGCAACACAACAAAAGCTCGTGTTGTACTATACGATGCTGGTAACCTTGCCAACCAGTAGGGGGCGACAAATGAGCACCCGCGCAACGAGAGCGCGCGCTTGTGTGTGTCTGGACACCGATTTAAAACAGACCAGAGCAAAAGACCGTAGAGCAGCTGTTTAATCACAAGCGAACAACAAGTGTCTTCTGCTCCTCAAACAAGAAAACTCAGCTTGTGTATAATTACTCACAGAATAGTAGTACTGTGAGATAACATGCTGTCACTTTTTCTTTTTCTAATAAATGCGTTTTATACTTTTCTGTGACTGTCTAGGTGGACCCAACATTTGTTGTGAAAAAAAACACCCATCAAAATAGAAGGTTTAGAATTTAATTAGGAAAACGCATGTCCTGAAAGACCCTTGGATGGTGTGGCATTGTTAGTGCAGTTTTGTAGGTCACTGTTAGTGGGGTCTTCTTTGACACACAGTCCAGATTTGATGGTAAACCATGCGCTCCTGACTAGGTTGAGCCTGGGAGGGACAACATAGGAAGCACTGCAGGAAGCAGGCTTGCGTCCTCCATGAGAAGCTAAAAGGACACAAAGGGGTCTTTTTTCTGGGCTACTTTGCTTACACTATTACCCAGCTGTGTTTACTCACGATGCAACAGGTTAGACAAGAGGTGCTCACACCTGCTTTCCAGTTGGCGGTTTGTTGTCTGTAGTTGGGGTGGGGACTGGGAGAAACAATTGCATTTGGGTGGATTAGATTACAGCTAGTCTTCTCAGACATTGGGGGCTTATGAGCAGCTTTGTTTGTCAGCTGGGTGCCTCCTGGCTGTCTGAGCGGCAGATTTCAGCTTGTGCTCCCCCACCAATTTCCTTAAGAACACTCTGCTGTTGACACATTGCTAAAGAAGAGAGAAAAATGTAAAGTGTTTTTTTTTTTTATTCTTCCATTGCATTTTCAAAGATCAAATGTGAAGCACATTTCATACATAGTAACCAATGGATTCACCCTCCTGATATTGCCTAATATTTATTAATCATATTTTTTTGTGTACCTTTGAGCAATCATTTATCAACACCTCATTTATGTATATGCCTGTAAAATAAAATATGCAGTTTCCCATTCAGTTGACCCACTTACCTCTCATTGTCATTTAATTATTATTATTATTATTATTATAATATATATATATATATGTATATATATATATATATGTATATATATATATATATATACATATATATATATATATATATATATATATATATTGCCTTCTATATATTCCAATGCAGAACTTTGAGGTTTTGTTTATTAAGGAGACTTAGTTATTTATATAATTTAATTATATAAACTCAATTATGGTCGTCACTGTATTTTTTTCCGATCAGCCTGCAGGGATATAAACTGAAAATAAAAATGAAGAAAACAAAACACAGACATATAACTTTAATGTGTTTTATTCACAAGTCAAATGTACTCTCTGACCACTGCAATCTACCCCTTTATTTCTGTCATCCCTTTAAACATACACATATATTAACTATTCACTCATTCTTCAGGTGTATACAATTTGTATATATATATATATATATAGGCATGCAAGCTACATTTTTTTATAATTCTTTATTCAACAATTGCACATGTACAATTTCATAAATTGTCAATAACAAACGGCAAAATACATTTAAATACAGTCAATTTAACAAGCCAGGGGGGCAACCACAGAGAGAGAGAGAGAGAGAGAGAGAGAGAGAGAGAGAGAGAGAGATAGAGAAAAAAGAAGACAGACAGAAAAAAAGCATAAAATAAAAATAAAAAAGAGAACACTTAAGGCACAAACTCTGTGTAATTACAGACATACCAGCTCCATCTAGATCCTAAATCGTTGTGGATCTGATCGATTACTCTGGTCTGGCCAATGCCGTCAGTCCACAAACATTCGCTCGCAGTTGGTGCGAGAGAAAAAGGACATGTTGGAGGCATCCAGGGCCACGAAACAGCTCGGCAAGACGGGGTGACGGACCCCCTTTCAGAGATGGGCCACTTCGCCCAAAGAGGAAGGAGACGAATTTGAACTGTGTCGCTACAACCTGGACTCGGCGCGGGGCTTCTGCACGCTCACACGCAAGAGTTATTTATTGTTTAAAAATGTGGGAGATGGTGGCGTTACCGAGAGCGAGCGCTCCTTTCCTGTCGTCTCGGACAAGATGGCAGCAGTGCAGGCGAACTGTGCATGGTGTGGATTTATAAGTCCATAACATGTTCAGAGAAGCCCTGGATTATACTTACAGTGACTCTATGTGAAGGTGAGTGGAGGAGAGGAGGCCGTCGATGGGGACGTTTATGTAGCTTCACCTTTCAAAGGATAGTTTGAATGTGACGTAATACAAAGTCATAAGTTGGCTACAAACTTAGCTAGCGAGCCTTTTCGCAGGATACGGTCTCAACCCGGTCGACGTAGCGATTTTGGACGTAGCTAGCTCTGTCACTAGTGGGGATGTATTTTATTCTATTATGACGTTGGGGGCAATTATTAACGTGACACTGTTGTGTTTGTTGTCACGGAGACCAGACCCGTTGGTTTCTATGTAACATGTTGCCCTAGATCTGTTGACGCTGATCCGTTAACTAACATTACTCAACGTTAAGTAGTTAGTTAACGTTAACTAACTAGGTTATCCGGACATTAACATGCCGTATGTGGAACAGTTGGACGGAGTGACTCACCCAAACTTGTGAGTGTTGTGTCAACATTAACGTCACTTCATACGCAAGATCTTGTTAACGCTCAACCTTAATTATAACCAGCAAAACTAATCGATAGATCTTTTTGAAATTTTCAAAATAACACATGCAGGATTCTACTGTCTAAATGTGTACAGTGTCTTTCACCTGTTATTAAACTAACGTTAACTTATAATCGTACTGGAAGCGCGATTGTAAAGTGTTTTTTTTAATATATGTATATGTCTGTTTTACCATACACGTGAGAATGTAACGTGTCTAAACTGCGTACTGAAGGTTAGCTAGCGTTAGTTCCGCAGGAGCCTCTTTCAGGTGTCTGTCCGTAGATGATGTCGAGTATTGGGGTCCTTATGGCAGGTTGTCCTGTTTATAGATCTATGTTGTTTCCGTGCACTACAACCTGCACAACACAGTGCAAATAGAGCAGTTCATGTTCATCACCTGCCATCTCACCCTACCAGATATAAAAGTAAAGCGAAACACGAGGTATTATGATCTAATATCGGAATTAATGTTCAGCTAATCGTTCTAAACTAGGCTGTGATAACCCACTTGATTATTTACCACAATGCAGGTTTAAGAGGAGGCATAGGGTAATAGTTGTGCTTTTTATATGAGGGTGTAGACATCAAAACCACCCACCAGCAAAACAAAAGTACCATATATAATTTTGGGCAACATTGTTTTCACTGAAAGTCTTTTTGTGGCATGAAACCACCTCTTTGATTTCCTGGTCCACTGAAACTTGTGTTTTTTGTAAAATGGTGACTCTGTAAACTGAAAATCAAGACTTGTACTGTGGCTACAACGTTAGGGCTAAAAGTTAACACACTTTCCCATCTGCATGTCTGGCTTGTATGATATTAACGCTAGTATTTATTATTTTGTTTCACTGAAACTAAGGAATAACATATTGTGGATAATTGTTTTGGTTTCCTATATTAAGTGGGACATTTTGGCAAGTTGGGCCAATGCAGCGGACATGGCTGCTTAGTTTGGTCCAAATAGTGTCGGCAAATGTTGCTGCCCTTTTTTGTAGTTTATGTTCTTGTTACCTAATCAAAGATAACTGTTGTTTTACTTGTAATTCTTTGATTGTATGGAACACTACTTTCATACAAATAGTATCGTGTTACACAATAGCATTACATACCCATTCCTACTCTTTCAAAAAAAAACATTTATGGTAGTGAAACTGTAATTAGATACAAGCAAGTAATACTGTGAACCTTTTAAACACCACGAGTGCATTGAGGCTGCAGCACTGTTTGTGTGATTTCCCCTTTGCTTTGACACTCCTGTCTGCTGTACGTGTGTCACATCCGTTAGCTTATCATTAGCAAGGACTCAGAAGCAAGGTTGTGGGTGGTAATGATGCCAGTAATGCGAGAAGAAGGTCAGCACAATGTGTCCAGTAAATAAATGTGTAAACATTGTTTTTCCTTACAATAATTGATATTACTGGGTAATGTTGGTTAACAGGGGTGGAGAGGCAATAACACTTGGGAACATGTTGCCATGTGATGTCATGCGACACTGATGTGCTTTTCTAGGGGAAGCTGGTTATCAGTATTACATTGTGGCCAACTTAATGACTGGTTTCCAAGTGATGTCATCTTTTAGATGTGCGTACAGATATGAGGCAGTAAACAAAACAGAGTAATTGAAAGTTTTTGGGGAAAGCACTATGACAAGAAGATGTTGTGCATAACTTGCACGAGTCACAAAAGTGATGGGTGGAAAACATCCAATATACCAAGAAGAAAACATCTATTCCTTCACACGGAACATAATTACTTATATCAAGCAATCTTGTCAGAGCCCAGTATTTTAATAAGATGGTAGATGCTTTTGTGTGGAAAAACGGGTAAGGAAAAAATTGTTAGGTAAAATGGCTCACTCTGCTACTGTGTTCATGGCTCATTCAATACTGATTTGAGTGTAACAGTATGTGGCGCTCTATCATCAATTCTTTGCTGATCAATTTGAGTGCTTGTTGGGGATTCTAGTATTTCAGCTAGTGCAACTGTGTGACAGCTGTTAATATGTTTAATATAGGTGATAGACTTTGAATGCAAATGCATTACTTGGTACACATTGTCCTGTTAGTGAAACTTTATCTATAGATTTTAGACATCTGAAATTAGGTTTTACAATGTACATACATCTAGTATGTTCTCATATTTTCCTCACACAAAGCAAGAATGACCGGTATCGGGGGTGATGAGGCCTCTGTCTTCGTAATCTGTGGCCATCTGTGCTTGGCTACATTTTCATGCGTGTATAAAAAGGTGATGGGTCACGTGCTTTACATTAAATAAAGAGTGCACCATGATGGGTGTGATATCAGCATGTTGAGTATGGTTAAATTGGTACTCTTGTGGTGCTTATTACACAGCATTCACTATATCTTTAGTATAATAGTCAACTGCAATGTAAATTGCTTGTGTATACAGGGAGAATACTTTGAAATGACAGTCATACGTTCACGGAGGAAATACCAAGTGGTCACATGTTTTAGAATATAGAGGGCCTTTTTATCTAATGGACAGAGAAGATCATGTTCACGAGACCCAGGCAAAGCCCCACAGTGTTGTTTGTGGCACTGTGAGTTAAGGCAGCAACCTCTGCTTAACAATCAAGGGATAGCAACAGCAGGAAGCGAAGAAGGACTGAAGTATGTTCTTTTGTTTCCACTTTCTCAGTCCGCGTTCGGTACCACTATCTGAGCCTTAGACAAGACGACCACATTGCATTATTTCATAAACAACCAAACGTGTTCAGGGTCACGTTAAAATACAATCACAAATAGCCAAATCAAGTTTGTTCTTTTATATGGTAGTGCATCTAACAAGACCCAACCCTACTATGTGTGATATAATATAATTTTAAAAACATTTAAAACGTAAAAAAAAAAAAAAAATTCTTTGCAAAGTATTTATTTGAATGCAGTGATGTACGAAGATGCATAAATCAGATAATGTTTTTGTAGATGTAACAACACATTGCGCCATAACTGAAAAAATATATTGTACAGTAATTCGTTGTGTATGTATATAACACTGTTTGCTGATATTAACATAATTGATGACCCTGTGTTACTGTACATATTGACCAAGATGAGTGCTGGTTGTCAACTCGAGAATAGACAACCAAAATGCCATTGAAATGAACTGATAATGAATTCGGTTCATATGTCATCACCAGCAGTCTTGTCAGAAATGCAAGAAATACATAATTTTGAGGCCTAGCAGATTTATGATCAGGCTGTACTATGGCGTCATACATGAATGTTATGTTTTTTATCAGTATTGCCTTTCTCATAACAGTTTGAGCCTACTGACTGTGACAACCCTTTTGGATCACACAGGACTAAAAAACAAAAGTTTCCTGACAAGTAAATCATTGATGAACTGGACTAGGTCTTTGTGTTTAGGGACACAGAGTTAGAATGCATGTTGTGAGATTATGTTATCACCCAAGTTGGTTTCACGATCAACTTGCCTTTAAAAAAAAAAAAAAAAAAAAGTGAATGCATAATGCGTCTGATTTGCTACACTCAAGGATGGCAAACATTTACCCTATAGCTAGTAAAGTAAAGCCACCTAGCTATGAATAGTTTCTACAACTCCTAACTGACTTACGGCTTTGGGTTCAATTGCCTCTCACCTATGACTATTACTGATGGGGAAAAAACATTTAGGGATAAGCGGTCATGTTGAGGTGCCATATTCCGCTGCTTTTATTGTAAACAAATCACTCATCTAACTGCACCCTTTCGTCACCGGACAGGGGCTACAGTTTTCCGTTGCCTCCCTCCCCTCAACATGGTGTGGCTGTCATCACCTTTTCATCCTCCCACCCATTACAGTATTATTATTTCTGTGTCTTAAGGATCTTTTGTCAATCAGTGCCATTTGTTCACCGTGGACAGGTGTTTATTGTTTATTTTCGTCTCAATTTGATTTTGAGAAGACCGGGGTCAAAAGCCCAACTTTGTGCAATTACTTAGCAGTTCAAGGTTGCTGGAAAGATTCTCCAGCTTTGAAGGCAATGCGATGCCACAGGAAGGGCCTCACGGCTGACCAAGGGAGTATCTGGCTTCAGATGGTAATTATAGCAGCAGCTGCCATACTTTGGAAACAACAAAGGCTGTCTACTTCACATCCATGTGTCAGACTTCTCCTGACCATTTAGTGATTGTATTTGCGTGGTCAGGGAAATTAACCGATGCGCAAGTTAAGTTTTGTTTAAAAACTGAATTTGGGTGTTTTATTACACCAAGCAGGTAATTCAAATCTGAACATCTTGATTGCTCAGTTGATGAGAGTGGTATAGGCTTCCTCCGTCTAGGGACATCATGCTCTCCTTCGGCAGACCAGACAATTTACAATTACATTTACATTCACAAAGCACTGAAAGGAAACTTGCAGTATAAATGTAGTATTTCATGTGTAAGTCTGTAGGTGCTATATGGCTTCGTTATATCACAAAATAAACTGATTACGAAGTATTTATTGAATTGTATTAATGTTTTCTTCTCTGTCAATGTATATTAACAAGGAAGTACTTGAAAATAGTGTAACACAGTGCTTGAGACTCCATATGGTAGTAGTCCTGCCGCGTAGCTAAATGTTTGATTAACAATCAAACGTTGGTAGGGAAAGGTGGTGGCATGGTAATGTAGTGGTTAGCGCTGACGTGGACCCGCTGGTCAGTCCTTTTGGTTGTCCGTCTGTATGTGTCAGCCCTGTGGCGACCTGTCCAAGGTTAACCACACCTTCGCCCAATGTCAGCTGGGAACGTCCCAAGCCCCGCCCCCACCCCGAAGCGCTTGTGTTTTTCTCATGTAAACCCCTTTCATGCCCATCCTCTTGTGATTACCATAACTAGTGCCTTGCCCGTTTAAAAAAAAAACATGCCCGTTGAGCCAAATGCTAGGCCTGAGGTATTTCTGCTTGCAGTTTCGTAATACCAGAGGTTTGTGAGTGTACGGAGCCCGGTGTAAGAAACATGGCACCCTCCATCATCTTTATGAACTATCAAATTAAAGTTTAAAAACCCATTTCCTTCTAAAACTATTTTAAGATTCAAACACAAACTCAGTCTGTGGCATTTGCCAGACAATTGGTTAAGTTTGTATTGTGTGTCCTAAATGTTTCAAAAACATTTCATTCTAGGAGTGACCCAGACGGCAAGAAATATTAAGTCCAAGTAAAACTCCTCAAACTAGCTTAATCAAGTTATCTGCTTCTGATCTATATATCATATTATAGTTGTGAATGTAAACATCCCAAGTGTGTCCCAGTTTATTTCTTGTTGCAGTGTATGTGAATGACACAAGCTGACCGAAAGTAAACAACCCAAGTTGTTGCCTAGCACTGCAATTTCAATGAAACGGTCTACATGTTCCAAACACTCATAATTCCTAACAGCATAGTCAAATGCACCGTGTGCGTGCACTGTTGCCGCCTCATATTTGTGAAGCTTTGAGGGAAGTAGCATATTTAGCAATTTATTGGCGAAGTGAAAATAGTTTGCAACATACTGGCTTCTAGATCAAATCTACAATACATACAGAACCTGCATACAGTGTGCATTGCTATGTCTAAATTTCGTTTTTGGAAAATTCCATTTAGGTAATTCATAAATGATACACATAGTAGCTGTAATGAATAATGGAGGCAGGGTTTTTAAATTACAGACAACACACCATAAATGTAGGTACTTTAGCAACTGTCCCAACAACAATTAAGCAAATCCCATCTTACACTGGGCGAGAGGGTACTGTACTGAAATGCCCCAGCCTGCTGCCATAACATGATAATTACATGTTAAATGTATTAACATACAGTCTAGTGCAGCTATTCTCAAACAATGGCCACATTCTTTTAACAATCAGAAGTGGGTCTTTTTTAGCTGTGTGCGGTATAGAATGGAAACGTTTGTGTTGCTGTGGTGGCTTCTAGACTAGACTTGAGCCAGGACTATTATTTTGTACGTGTGCCAGTGTGGCCAATTTTCAATTCCCCGTTGGGCACATCCAACGTTGTTTTCATTCACGACAAAAATGGTTGCCCTTTTTTAGTCCAGCTTGGGATAATTTGATAATTTGTTTTGAATAGAGAAGATGGTAAACAGTAACACGGGGTGTTATTGTGCATAGAACTATCAAGGGAATAGATTGAGTTTATCTTGCTGCTCAGAATAGTCATAGGGGTGGCTCACAGCATTATTGTTATCACAACACAAGTGTGTTTTCCATCATTGGTATGTACTTTAGGCGACTCGGCGGGGGCACAATTGCCTAAACCTGACTTGCGTGTGTTGTCCTTTTTAGATAGATTTTTAGAAACAGTTTTATTTTAATAAGATGGGGGAAATAAGCTATTTATGATTGTAGTAGTGCTAGTAAAACTAGCTTCTTTATACACAGCACTTGGAACATTGATTCATTTTAGTTTAATTTGTTATTTTTTAGTAGGTAAACATTGTTCCGTAAATGAACTGTTGATTAAAGTATTGAAACCCTTGGGGAAAAGCTGCTGGTATCTCAGTGAATTTGCCCTGGAATGAAAGTAGGTCATAGGCTCCAGTATGGTACACAGACGGTGTCTGATGAAGTCACCGTGCCAGTTTTGAATATAGATTTTAAAGATGATCAGGATCATGAAACTTGTAACTTAACTGCTCTTTTTCTGTTACACATAAGTGAGTTTCAGAATATTTCATCAAGATTTAATGATCTCCATGAGCATTAGGTGCTTCATCCTCACGCACGCACACATTATGGGAGAAGAGAAAAGTAACTCATGTTTTAGGTAATTGGACTTGTGGGCCTGATGATGTTTTGTGACTTTATTTGTCTCTCTCTGTCTATATCTTATCCTTTCTCCCTCTCTATTGGTTGCCTAGAAACCTGCTGTGGGATGCATGGAAATGGCATGAAAAGGTCAGGCAAACCTTTGAGAAGTTAGTCATCCACTGTGTGGAGGTGTTAGTGGGATTGCAGCGGATAGGGCAGAATGGTGAAGTGGTTCTTAAGCACTCCACTACAATAGGTTATCTTGCCCTGATCCATTTGATGGATGAGGTTGGGGTGACTGGTGTTACTGGGGGCACTTATAGTTGTGATGTCATCAAGTAATTAAAACAACAAAATGGCATTTGGACAGGAAAGCACTCTGGTCACAGCTAGATACGTTTTTGTTTTGCACAATATGTTGTTCAATATTTAAGTGTAAGTGTGCTACATTACATACACTTTCCACAGTACCTCATCGTCAGCATGGTTTATTAAAATGGCACCATATTTTGTGACATGCTAAAAAGGATCCAAACTAATGACCTGTTGCTTTATTCTCTTTCTCTGCAGGTATGGCCTCACAAGTCTTGGTCTACCCACCACACATTTATCAAACCCAGACAAGTGCCTTTAGCAGTGTGAAGAAACTCAAAGTTGAGCCCAGCAGCTGTGTGTACCATGAGAGGGCACACCCGCAGACTTATCTGAACAGCAGAACCCTTGGAATTGTGCACCCAACCAAACAAGCCCACTCGTTTGTGAACCGAGACTTGGCAGTGGGCGTGAACGTGCGTCGAGGACAAGAGTACCCGGTGCAGACGGTGGTTGTGCGTGGTGTACAGAGACAACAGACTGGTATTAGAGGAGGAGGAGGAGGACGACGACAACAAGGCTCAGCAGCGGCCCAGCAGCGGCAGGACACAGGGGTTGTCCACTCGCAGGGCAAGCAGCAGCAGCAGCAGCAGACAGACACAGCAAGTGGGGGCAGAAGTGGAGCAACAGGGGCAGGAGGAGGGGGAAGGGGAGAGGGCTGCAGTGGAGGAGGTGAGGGAGGGCGAGAGGAGGAGGGTGACAGAGAAGAGAACTGTGGAGGTTTGTACTCAGCCGACAGCTCTCAGCGATGTGGGCTGAAACGTAAAAGTGAGGAGCTGGATAACCGAGGGAGCAGCATGCAGATTGTGGAGGAACTGTCAATGTTGCCTGCCATGATGCAAACGACGAATGTGGGGAACGCAACCATGACTGCGCCTGCGGCCGTGGGGGCTGGAGGGGGCCCCTCGAAGCACGGTGTAGGTGCAGCAGGAGGGACGGGAGGAGGGGATGGGGACTATCAGGTTGTACAGCATGAAGTCCTGTGTTCCATGAAGAATACTTATGAAGTGCTGGATTTCCTGGGACGTGGCACATTTGGCCAGGTTGTAAAGTGCTGGAAGAGGGGCACGGGTGAGGTAGTGGCTGTAAAGATCCTGAAAAACCACCCTTCATATGCACGGCAGGGTCAAATCGAAGTAGGCATCCTTGCTCGTCTGAGCGGGGAGAATGCAGATGAGCACAACCTCGTGCGAGCCTTTGAATGCTTCCAGCATCGCAGCCACACCTGCCTGGTGTTTGAGATGCTCGAGCAGAACCTGTACGATTTCCTGAAGCAGAATAAGTTCAGCCCGCTGCCCCTGAAAGTGATCAGGCCTGTCCTACAGCAGGTAGCTACAGCTCTGAAAAAGCTGAAGAGCATGGGTCTGATTCATGCAGACCTCAAGCCGGAGAACATAATGCTGGTGGACCCAGTGAGACAACCCTACAGGGTTAAGGTGATAGACTTTGGCTCAGCCAGCCATGTGTCCAAAGCGGTGTGCTCCACGTACCTCCAGTCTCGGTACTATAGGTGAGTACAAAAAAAACGCCAAAAGAGCTTTTAAAAAAATATTTTTAACAAAGCACTTTTGAGTTCAGTGCAATTCAAACTAATTTCAGTCTCTGTTGGTGTCCACAGCCAAAGTTGGGTTAAAAATGTCCTTCCTCTAGCAAAACAAGGAAATGTCTCCCATACTGCACAACATCCTGCCTGTTTAGGACTCACATACCACAGACTCTGAAAAAATGTGACCCTGCAGTGTTTACTGGCAGATTACAGACTCACTTGTCTCTACTGCCTGGGAAAAATTGTGTTCTGCAAGACTTTAAAACATTAAGAACATTTTTTCTTTTTATTGACTTTGTGGACATTATTTGCATTCAGGGCGAAGCAGCTTTGCCTTAGTATGATAGAAAATGAATGGCTAGGCAAATATTTGAAGACTAACATTAATGCATAGTGTGAACAGTTAGATTAAGTAAAAAAAAAGGTTGGAAGAGAATTAATTCCAATTCCAAACACAATTATTCTCTAGGGTATAACATGGCAGTAGATACAGTATCTAATGTTTATGTTAGAAGGACCCTGCGTTTCTGGTCTTGGATGTGCAAACGGCAGGACAAATGGCATTATATTATGAGGGCTTTGGTTTGATTTAGAAAAACAGGCCTGAAATGGTTTCAACTGTTGGGTAAGAGGCAGTTGTGACCCAGTTCACTGTTTGGTTTGTACCTTTCCCTGTTTTTGCATAGAGAGTCTGAGTTGGTCAGAAGATATAAAGTAAGCCATTTTGCACTAATTCTCTCCACAGATGATGTCCAGTAATTCATATGAGGTTTTGTGCAGAGACATAACTCAGGAGTGGCATGACTATAATGATTGCTAAATTATTTGAATTTGAACCTTTGACGTTGGGGTACACTCCGTTCGTTAGACATAATGATTCAACCAAGTTATATCATAAGCAGTAGCTAGCTACAACATCATGAGGCTATTCCGTGCTTCCTTTGACCTTTTCTAAGGCACAAGGAATGAACTGTGACATTCAATACTGACCTGGCGGCCGCACAGTTAGCATACCTGTCTGTGAGGACACAGTGGAAATGCATAGTGTGTTACGTTGAGCTCATGGAAAAGGACCAAATCTATCAATGGTCATAATAACACCCTGTCAACATACACCGGCTGCATTTCAGTCTTCCATCTGGCATAACGGATATGCTGTCTTTTTAACCAACGTGCCTGTTTACATTGGCCCTGTAATTTATCTTGCTTAACCTGTGCAAGTCTATAGATGCGAGTCTATTTGCCTCTATTTGCACACGCAAATAGATTATTTTATATTAAGCTGTGATCTTCGTCATTCTGGAAATAGCTTTACCAATAGCCAGGGTATTATAATTATTTGCATTACTGTGAAAGAGTGTACAACATTATTACCTTGTGTTTCCTTGGGGTAGCCATATGGGTTGCTCTCTGAGTCTCCACTGTTGGTGCTGTAGAAATGGGCATTAAAGGTTTAAAAATGACAAAGTGATTTAAATTAGCAATACAAATGGAGAACAAAATGCCAGTAAAACTTGTTAAGATAGTGCTCCAGGGTGCACCAACTAAAATGAGTGAAATTTGACCTAATCCAATGCTTAAATATTTAATATGTATGGTGCAATAGAAAATCGGACGGATTTTTAGCAAGACAGACCAGTGTGTTTTAAGTCTACTGCCGGCTCCACTAAAAGTATGGTCTGATTCACACTGGTGGCATAGGTCCATACTAGCTCAGAGGAGATCAGCTATTCTTCTCTTGCTACCATGCCAGTGGGTCTCCCTTTCTGATGACATCCTATAATAGGTAAGCTGTCGACTGCAGCAGCTTGATGCTGTGGAGTGATTGATGTAGTTTGTGGTTTAACTGCCTGATCAATTTGCCCCTCCTCACCTCTCACAAACTCTCTCACATGACACTGTTAAGTCGGTATCTAATTTCCATGAGTTGTGATGTGATCATCTTGATCTAACATGTCAAAAGAGAGACAACCGTACATTAACTCCAGACCTACCTGAAACGCATGATGTTTGTAAAAAAAAAAAAAAAAAAAAAAAAGTTGAAAAGGTAACTTTTGATCTAGACTTGGGCATTTAATGAATGTAATGGAGGAGTAGGCGTATTGCTCTGACGGAGCATGACAAAATGTAGCAGATCAGAAAACCACGAGGCACCTATATTTCAGAATTGTTGGAAACATTCAGGACGTAGTGTATATAACTGCAATTTGTGTTATCCATGCACCTTCAACATGTGCGGTCCTAAGCAACAACTACTGGGAATGTTTGCCATTTTAAGTCTTTAGGTCACAGTTTCTTACAGCTCGTCACGGTATGGCAAGAATATCTGGGATCTACTCGAATGGCGTGTTTAAATCGATGGATTTTGTGTCACAGATTTTTTCTTTTTTTTTTTTTAATGCTTCTTTGTCTTAAGTCTTGGTTTCTAAGGCTGGGAAGAAGTGAGCAGGATTTATAAGCAACATTTAGGTCAATGCTAGCTGTTTTTTAGTGAAAGGCATTTACATGGCATTTAAATAATTCTCACTGCCTGCACACTGAGATGGTGTAGCAGTATGCCCTGCAGGGAATAAAAATACTGTTGATGAAAAGAAAATAGCAAAAAGATGATTTGATGTCTGTCTCCATTTGCATTTACCATAGCTTTTCTCCCCGACTAGAGTGAGTAGACCATACTTACTTTGAGCCATTCCTTGGCCATAGTTTTAAAGAAATTATGGAAAAATACTTGTCAATGACACATACTTATTGTATTCTCTTTTCATCCCAGACAATCAATTCATGTTTTTTGTGAATATTGTTGTGCTGTACTTTGCACTTATTTCAGGATGTTGCTTAAAATAGAACTGCTGTGCTTTTGTGGGGGAGGATGTAAACAGTGCAGCTGCTTCAACTCCGTTTGTCAGTTCTGTCAACCTCAAACATTGGTGACCAAGTATTTTTTCTTTTTATTTATCCTGGAGTAAAAAGGACAAATTATACATACCGTATTATACCGATCAGTCATTTGGTACAATTATGTGGTGTTTATGCCAGTGCACACTTCTAAAATATGTTTTTTGCAAGTTATATTGTACAAACATGTGTCAAAGATTGTCAGTCTTATTTATGTATTTTATTTAAAATGGAACCATGTAGAGTTAAAAACATGAATGTCACCATTTGATGCACCTAGTAGATTATAGTTTTAAATTAATTCACATCTGTAGTCCGTTGGCAGGTCAAAATGACTTCAGTAGATACTTCAACATATGTGTTTTTTTTTTTATTTTTTTAATTTGATTATCCTGTCAGGTCAAAAGTGTTTTGTAATCAAAACAACAACAGATGAAAAAGGCTTTGTTAAAATCCGTTTCTCTGTAGTTAGTACCCCCTCACAGACGGGCGTATACAAAGCATAATGTGAGGGAACAGCGTTGCTGAGGCTAAGAGTGAAGGGTTGCTTAAAATAGCTCCTGGGATGCCGGCCAGTGGGCTTTGACTTCTATAGATGGTGAAGCACATAGGCAGGCAGAATGAAATAGGGACAGCTTGAAATACTAGAGAGCTCTCACTTACTCACTCAAGGTCAACCAGCTCTAACGTCAGCTGTTTTGATTTTCATATGTCTGTTTGTGTGTGTTTTGCTATGTGCGCAGCATTAATATTTGTTGGCCAGTAATCTAAAGTGATCCATCAGCTTTTCAAATCAATACTTTTGACAGATGCACTGGCCACTTCCACAATTTACAAGCATTTAGCAGCCTGATTTTCAGAGTCAAAGTCACAGTCGGCTCAGTTGGAGCTCAAGTTTATGGAATTGGCCCCACAATTTGTCTACAGTTTTTATTTTTCAACTAAATGATTACAAACAACATGTAAATTACTCTGGCCAATTGAGATTAGATGGAAATGAGACATGGTAGTAAATTATTTGGATGTGCAAATGTAGTGTCCTGTCTCTTATTCATTTAGATTTTTTGATTTCTCTTAATTCTTAACGTTAAGAATTTATTGCATTTGGTCAAAGACGGCAGCATTATTACTGTTAACACTTATTGTTTGGTTTGTGTTCCTATGCAACACTACAGCATGGACTAAAAGTCTTCTCTAGACTGTCCATGCTGGACCAGTGCCTTTATGTAAATGACAAGCTGTTCATTCTCCGATCTACGCATGGAATATTTGGTCTAAGACTACTGGATTAACTTTCCCCCGAAAAGTAAACCCCAGAGAGTATTTGAAACTCATTTTGTGTGCGTGGGAACTCTTTGGCACAGAAGAGTCTCCTCTTTTTTCGAACTGTGTACTTCTTTGGGTTAGTGGGTAATGAGTGTTTCCAGGTATTTACGTGGCCAAAGTAGCTTGCAATCTGTCATTTAGCAAGAATCCTAATTATGCATCACGGTTATTTCCCATGATGTTCTTTTTTGCAACAGCTTGTATTTTTATCAACACGCGGTTGGGTTATCAGCCCACTTTGAGCCTGTGTCAAATCAGTATTTATATTAAAACATGTTTTAAATCTTCTTGTTGGATCTGTGACTCCCTTAAGGTTTACAAGAGTATTGCAAACTAGTGCTCACATGCTAAAGGCTCATTGCTGATCACTTCAATCCAACTCGTCGTTGTTGTGCCAATCTGCGTCACATGCTGACGTGGCACTGCTTCATGTTTACTTACAGCTGCAACAAATTACTTTTCTGGTGTTGTGCCAACGGTCACATTGTTTGAAGATAAACTGTTTTTACTGATGAATAGCAAGAATCGCTGCAGTTAACAGAGCAGGTAAGAGTTTTGTTTCCATGAAGGAACATTTTTGCTATACTCCTGCAACGGTGCGGAAGGTTTTGTCACGTGACAGTAAACGTGTGCACGCTCAACTCAGTGAGCACTTGATTGTGGGCTTTTGCCGGTGTGTTATGGTACAAATAGTGTTTGAATAATCCTGCAGAATTGATGATAATACCACAGTGGGCAGACATGTTTCAGCATAGTGTGCTGGGATGCTACTGCTTCCACGCTTTCATTCTGGCATGCCTCTTTTGAGTTGGTAATTCAACAAACAGTTCAAACATAATAACAGCAGAAAAGGCTTGGAATTCCAAGATCAGCTTCGTATTCCAGAAAGCCCGTATGTCCTTATTGGTGTTTTCATGAATGAATGGCTTTGGGGTGTAACGTTAATGTAGAACTTGTGAGATTTCACCTTGGAAATGGCATCCTTCATGACTAAGGCCATGCAGTTGGCAACGACAAGCAAAATTGTCAACTCAAGGCTGTAAATTGCTGATGGCTCCTTTTGCTATGCATTCTAATAATTGATAGGCTTTAAAGACATTTCAGTAAATCAATAAGCTTTGGTTTGTCTGTCAGCTTTGCTTTAAAGTTACAATCTCAAAGATCTCCGTTTTGTTCACCTATGGCGATGAACGGTAATTGCAGCTGTGTTTTTGGATCTCACTTCCCAGAGACCCAAAAAGTTTCGCCTGTGTTCCCGGTAATGTCACCACAGACACCCAATTCATAATGCCACAAATGCAAGGTCTTTCATCAGTGGGCTATGGGCTCAGTAACCTTCAAGTTTACCTCATTTGAAGATGGTGACTTAACAGACATTTATTTACATAAACATATTCAAGATTATTACTTTAATATCATCACAATAATTAGTTTCCTCATCAAATAACAAAAGCATGTACGTCAAATAATAATAAATTGCTCCTTAATATTCAGACATAGTCTCAATGGGTTAAGCTGGGCCTGCTACTTTTAGATCATTTATGACATCGATTAAGGAATTTCCAAAAAGGCGTGCAAGAAAACAAATGTTTTATCTTATTTTATTCTTTTATTTTTTTAAATGTCCCCTTTTATAAATTTGAATTGCCCTCAGGCAAGGGTTCTTGTTATCTTGTCCAGAACCAGGTGAATTAAATTGCATTCAAACAGCAAAACTGAAGAGCAGGAGTTCAGTCCACCTGAACTTAAAAATAAGGTCTTTCTTAAACACTGGCTCCATGTCAGCACTTTGAATGGTGAACATGTCTAAAACGTGTCTAAAGCCTTGTATCCTTAATCTAAGGTCTGGGCAGAATAGAGTATAAGTGCTACTTCCACCTTTGCTGCACACTGCCTCTGTGTTCCACTGAATAATGCAGAACGCTCTGAGACTGTGTTGAATTACAGTTCCTGGAAGAGCCGTGCAATAAAGCTCCATTCTTCCATCATGGAGTCACCATGAGTCAGTTTGTTGTCTTGGTGGCTGAATTTAGGCCAACTGCACTATAGTCCAAATTAATTTATTTATCAGAACGAGCTTACTTTAAGGCCTATGTAATCATGCAATGACATGCTCCCTATGTGTCGCCACCCTTATTTGCTGTTCTCTTTTTTTGAGCTGGTAGGATGCCACTTGGTTCCTCCTTGTGAGGACAGAGCAGGAAGGATCAGAGAACTATTTTCGGAGTGTGAGATAATGGCCATGAATAAGAAATTGATGTGGATATAATTACTCTGCTCTGCAATGTTTTTTCTTTTCTTTTTTTCAGGTGAGATAAAAATAAGATACAACTAAAGAAAAAACACTTCCCAGACCTGCATATCAAAGGAACACTGACATTTTGGGAAATGTGTTTGTTTGCTTCCTCGGTTAGAGAAGAAGATTAATATCAATATTGCATCTATTCAGTACAGAGTACAGTATTGATGTCTGGGGTATATGTAGTCTAACTTGACACAAATACCACTGTGAATGTTGAAAATACAAATACACTTTCCAACAACTCCAGAATTGTTGAATTTAATGTTTGCCAGCAAGCCAGGCGCCAATATAGCCATCAATCAAATTTGTTGAGAGTTAGGACAATGTGCAAAGCTGGTGTCCTGTTGACATATGCTACTTAAAGCTGTATTTTTTTTTATTTTTTTATTTTTATTTTTTTTAACCGTTTTTAATTAAATTCTTGTGTGTGTGTGTGTGTGTGTGTGTTTTATTTCTGTTGTTTCAAAACAACTGGAGACACAATTGAACTCAGAAGAAGTTTATGAACTCAAACTTAGTAAATGTTTCATTGAATTGACGAATAATGACGTAAAAAATGCAGCATAGGTTAAAGAAATGTGTTTGACTGTTGATCCATGCCTTGATATAGGATATTGGGTTGGAAGAGACAACTCACTTCCAATGTTTGAGGAGTTCTTCTGAACCTCTGGGTCAACAATGTAGTGCACACGTACACTGTGTGTTTTGGAATCTCGCCACGTATCATGTTTGTGTTGGTTCTACTGACACAACATTGCCCTGAGCCTCAGCCTCTTTGTGGATGAGAGGCAGACAAACAAAGAGGGAGGAATAGAAGAGCTGGATGGAAGAAGGGAAGCAGCTGTTTGAGGTGAAGGAGTGAACAGTTGAACTTGTTGACCTGGGAAAGCCTTGTTTTCATTGGTCAGCGCAGTAAAGTGGAAGCTTCAGGCTGTGAGGAGAAAAAATGGCAACCAAATCGTACCACTGCTTTTGTGATTGTTGCTGAATATCATACCTGCAGTGTGGCCGTTTTATACTTGGCACGGTGGTGTGCCCGTGCTGGGCCTGCGGTTACTGCTGTGCTCAGCATTGTGCATTAGGGTTTGTTGGTGATGTTTTCTATTAAAGACGAGCCAGCGCCCAATGCAGAGTTTGTTGTTCTCAGTCAGGCCTCGTTCTGTAGTCACCACACCAAAACCGATCGTTACATGTTGCACCGTGTCAGCATAACTCTATTACGTAAAATCATTGAAAGCACAAGTTGTTGAAAAACATATTCATATTCATTCATTTTAACTATTTTCAACCTAATAAGCATCTCTACAATTCAATGGAAAGGGTGACGCTCTAAAAGTGAGCTGTGAACCGGGGAGCGTCTGACAATGCTGCGAGCAGGCACAGAGAACTCTTTGAAGATGTCTTTTTTTTTTTTTTTTCCCCTCTGCTGCCTCTGGATGTGTTTTTCACCGATAACACATGAGGCTCTATGGAAACCGTTGAACACCGTGATATTGTAGACAACTCTAGTCATTCATTTCCAACCTTCAAACGGCGCAGTAGTATCAATCAACAGAACAGAGTTCTGTCTTGTTGTGGCTGAGGGAAAAAAAGTGTCAGCTTTCATACAAACACATTTGCAGCACAAAGCATTATAAACTAATATACTGCGTTTAATAGATGGTAAAAGTATATTGATGTTGTGTTGATTCACACATAGCTGTTGCATAGGATATCATAATCATACATTTAATCAACCTGATGTTAAGCAGGCACAGGCAAACATCCATCATGTTCATGAATGAATTCTTCATCTAAAAGGGGCTTTGTGCTATAATTCTGTCTGAGTCTGTGCCTGTTCAGGAGACATTTATTGTCTATACCCACTTATTCCCTTTAAGTGTTACATGGAGCAGGAGTCTATGTCTGCACGGCAGGACACTAGTCCATCACCTCGCTTGTCTTTTTGTTGGACCTTTTCTTTTCCGTTGGAGCTTTTGCACCTGGCAGTGAACCGGCACGAAGCTTCGGCTCCTGTAGCATTCAGTGGCCCCTCAGCTTGTACTTCATATCCTAAGGATGGAAAATAGATTTGGTTACACTGGAGGGCGGTGAGGCTTGAGTTGCGTTGATTAGGACGTGCAACCATGGCAACATGGACTTACCCTCCCCTTAAACCAAAGACAGGGAGACCTGGTGTTTTCTGTTTGGCTCTCTTTATTTCACTCTTTGACTTTTGGGTATTGTGCATTCAGCAGGGAAAGGTTAGAGAAAGAACAAAGGCACATGAAGAAAATAACACAATCTAACTATGTGCCCAGAAGCACTTTGCATCATCTTTGGTGCAATCTGATGAAGAAATAAACAAATAAGGAAGAGTTAAACATAAGGTGACTCTTGAATGTTTCTATACTTGGCTTTATTATTTTGGTTGATTTTATTTCTTCCAGGTTGTTAAATTTTTAAACCAGCTCAAGGCAATCTTAGAAATGTTTTTTTATCGATCTTTACATCGCAAAGAATAGTTGTTTGCTGCTATATTAATGCTCTTAATCATGTATATTTGACCTTCTAATAGATTATTGAGGCCTTTTATCTGGCACGTCTTGAATTGACAATTGCAGAAGCTGAATAGGAGCTGTGGATGGAGGTTATGCGTTGGCTGCTGAAAGGAGCAAGACTGTCAGGTTTTTGGTTCCAGAGTATTCTCTAACTACTAGACCAACCGTATGGTGCCTTATTGTGCTGCTCATGTTGTACTGATCAGCATTACTATATGCCCCTTTATTAGTCTTGTGTCCTGATGAATGTAATGGTGTGTTGATATGTTGCTTTCTCTCTCCTCACTCCTCCAGGGAAAACCTGTTCCTTATAAATAGGACATGCCTGTGAGGCTGAAATGGTTGGCATATCTGCCTGCTTGGTTTTCTGCTGCTATGTTGCCCACTGCACCAGCTGTTGCATGCATTTGTTTGAACCATGTGATAAATAAGTCTAAAACTTATTTTAGCAGGTCTTAAATTTGCTGTTGCCATCCATATGTCCTGCAACATTCAGTCCCAGATGGCTCCAAAGTCGTCATAGAGTTGATGTCTGCTGGATCCTTTTAGATCCGTGCAGTGGGAAAGCTCACGATGGCCTACGGTGTCTGGTTGGTGGTATGTCCAGCTTTCTAAAATAGCAAGTCACTGAAGTCACTTGAGCTAATTGTGTTGAAATCTCATCCTTGTCATTCTTTACATTATTTCAATCCTCTGGATTCTTTCATGTTGGTAATTTGTTGAGGGTATATATTGTGTATATGCTGAACGGAAGTGCAATTTAATCTGCCAGTCACACGTGTACCGTAACTTTAAACTGATTTATTCTGAGTAATGATGTCATCTATGTAGGCAATAAGGGCATAATTACTAGTGAAATAATTATCAAAGGCATAGCATGAACTCAATATATTTGTATTGATACAATTATTAAGATTATAATCAAGCATGTTTAATTATGCCCAGCTCTGTTGTTGTTGTATGCATACAATAAGGGATGGAAGGACATTTTTACCATGTCTCAACATACATCCCTAATCATTTTAGCCAATTCACATTATTGTTTACCCCCATTATCTGATAGGTGTCTTAAAGCTAGATAGCCATTGTGTCTTATTGATTTTAATGAGCATGGAGGCCACTCTTGCACAGCAAGACTCAGGCGACATCATGCTGTCAGTGCACTGTCACAGTTGACAAGATATGTGGTGTGTCTTAAACACAGAGTTCTTGACAGTTGCCAACATGCCTTACCTTTTATTCATGCTGACAAGCCTGTGTCACCTCTAGCCATCCATGTAACGTGGTATTACAAGGCTATTATGGAGTTACTTGAAGTAAGACTGAGCCAGCACGTTGGTGAAGAGGTAGTGACTGTTTCTCACTTCCTATCAGCCTAGAGCAGATACAACAGCCTGTCAAAGCTTTGATCCTGGCCTGGCTGACCTGCTAACCCACTGACGCAGCCTGCTGACACTTGGCTAGGCCTCTCTCAAGCACAACACTGACTTACAAGTCACTTAGCACTGATACACATGTACCACAAATTCCCATCTGACTGGCCATCAACAGGAATTCCCCGACACTACTAATAATGGATATGTATTTGCTCAAGACGTCAGCACCAGCCTAAAAAGCCAAAAAGCAACACATGGTTTTGTAAAATTGAGGGGAAATCCGGTTTTAAAGTGTTGCTAGTGCATAAAGTGACTTTATAACTTCTATAGAAACACTTGGAAATATAAACAATACATCAAAGTTAATGGATGGTTCATTTTATTTTGTAAAGATGGAGCAAAACCATTTTTATTTTACCATCTTTATATGAAAAATGAGCACATCACTGTTTTCACATGTTATTATTGTGTGTCCTTGGACTAACGGTCTGTTTTTTCTGTTCCACAGGGCTCCAGAGATTATTTTGGGATTGCCGTTTTGTGAAGCCATAGACATGTGGTCCCTAGGCTGTGTGATAGCTGAACTTTTTCTGGGCTGGCCCTTGTACCCTGGGGCCCTGGAGTACGACCAGGTAAACAACCATCTTCCCACCACCACTCACTCTTGGTTCAACCTTTTTTGGGAAGTTTACAACTTTCAGTCCCTCCTGTGGGCTTATTGCGATCCTCTTTTCCTGTTCTATATGCAATTTATCCCAGCATCCTACACGTCTAGTCTCAATTTCTATGACTCAGCCCCTCCCCTCCGTACCATCTCCCCGTGGAAACTGGTTTCTTCTAACGCAGTGGGCCTTCCCTCCATTTATAGGTTTTACCTTTTCGACAGCCTTTTCTCCCATGGGCCACCCTTCACTCTCTGTTTCCACCCCAACCAGTTATTTTCCTGGTCTCTTTTCTTCTTTCTCTTCAACTCCTTTTTCCATTAACCCCACACTTTACAGTCATGGCAACCGACAGAGGAGTGGGTTCAGTGGGTTTTGTTTCTGAGTTGCATTCAATCCAGCTTTCTATTACAGACTTGCCTTTGGGTTCCTGACTCAGATATGGCTCCCGCTGTTGAAGTTTGGGGGATATGTGATCCATTGCCATTTTAGTCTAAATCTCCCAAAAGACATTTTTACAAAGATTCATATTGAAACAAAGATTAAAAACGGCAAACAGGGACATACAGAGCAGCAGAGTTTAGGACAAATGGCTTGAAGCTAAGACAAGAATGCAGCATTGTCATACTGTGTACAGTACAAAACAAATGTTATTTTGTGTCTATGTGAGATCGAAGCTGTGGTTTTAATGGGTGCTGGAGGGATTTTCTATACCAGGATGAGATGGATAGGAGGGAGAGGACGCTCTTGCGGTTTAGGGAAAGAAAGTCAGAGACTGATTGGTTGAATGAATAAAGAGACTGAGTGCTCAAGTGACTTACAGTAACAAATTAGTGCTCTATTTACTGCTTCCTTGGTGACGTACATACCCTGAGGATTGTATCAGCTGGCGTCTGTGACAGTGAGCAGAAAGGCATATTATTGTGATTGATGGTATGTCTATTAGGAGCTGTTGGATGTCTGCCCATCCCAGTGGAGCCCTGACAGTGTCTTCCCAGGACTAGACTGATCTGGGCTTATGCTGAGCTGCTTCCCTCTGCCCTGGAGTCCTATCTACTCAAAGCCTTCCAACAGAGCCTGAGTTGGATCCTGCTGTGTCCCAATGCAGCACCCTCGGTACAGCAATCAGCCCCACTGCACCCTGCAATCAAACCAAAGTATTTTTAAGGCCTGGCATCATTTTTCACTCTCCCCAGGACTGAGACAGGGGAGATAACTCAACACCTCCGAAAGAGATTTGACTTGAGCGCAGCACCAGCAGTCTAAATATGATGAATCTGTTTTTGCAGAGCCAGTCAGCATGTCGCATGGCTGCTTTAGAGTTATCTTGGGGGAGCCTCCTCAATTTAGTAAGGGACTGCTTTGAGCTGATGGGGTTGATAAGGGTGGATGGCATCAAGTTGGCATAGATAAGGAGTGTGAGAGACAATGACACAAAAAGCTACATATCAGGTGTGAAGGAACCTGTGGAATGAAGTATGTATCAGATGGAGATCAAAAACCTACTGTGTGTAAATGGGTGACTGAATTTGAATGAATCCAATTACAGTGTAAACAACACTAGCAGAGAATATAGGTAGAGGGCGTGAGTAATCTATAGAGAGAAAGTAAGAGTTTGTCACATTAGATTTCAGCTTGTTGGATCGTGCACCCCTTATATTATCGTCCATTGTTGTTTGGTGATTAAAAAATACATGCAGTGAATTTTAAGCTGTGGATATTCCCTGGGATGACTGATTTACCACCCTGGTCCATTTTAGCAAAATGGTTTTGTATTGGAGTCGTAAGCACACCCTAAGATGATCCTTTTTTTCTCCTGTGCCTTTAAGGAATAGACTGAATCCGTTTGGTGACTGAGCTATGCTTTCACACCGACCCCACATAGGAAATACTGTCTCTCTTTGCCATGCGGCCCACTGGCATGCAAGGTTCTCAATGTGGTCATGGAATAGGAAAAGCAGCCCGTGCAGGGTGCTGAGCATGCAGTGTTTCCTACACGTAAGCTTTACTTGGGGCGGCCCCCAGGTATATATTTATCTCTGGAGAAAACCCTCCAAAAAAACAGAAAAATCTAAATTAAATGACCTACCAAATAAGCAAATATCCGAATAGCACGAATAACACACAGACAATTAAAGTTCTTTCAAATAAATCATCATCATTAGTTATCATGGTTTTAATTCAGAGAAATGGTATAGCATTAAGAACACAAACTAATACTTGTCTGCCCAGCCTCTCTGTCTCTCAGTCTCTCTCTCTCTCACTCTCTCTCTCTCTCTCTTTGTCTCTCTCACTCTCTCACCCACAGCTCAATCAGTGACCGAAAAACATGATGACGAAAGACGTGTTCAAATGTCAGATTTCACGCCCCCAAATCCACTGTTGTCAAAGTAGACGTGCGAATGACGCGCTCAAAAACGAGATCGACACCTTCGCTGTGCGCAAGCGTTCTGAAGCACCTATTTTTCAGGGTGCGACGGACGTCTGTGTGCGGAGATAAAAATAGATCAACTTTTGGAATCTGCTGTGGACACCAAATATCATGTGACAAATATCCTTTCTTTCTACTGTAAATATTAGTCTACAATAAATGTATGGATGAGAAGTTCATCATTTTAGTGCAGGGCCCCACAGAGCTTTACGATCTGTCCCATGGTCTATTTTACTTAACCCTTTCTGAACAATGATGACACAACCTGCCATTGAAAGGCCAGCCACACTGACGCAGACAAATTGAGCAGTAAAGTTACTGTGAGGGATTTACGGTGCTGTACTTTGTTTGATTTAGTCAGTGAGGGTTACTGCAAATTTACGGCAACTTCCTCATCATCGCAGCGCGCAGGTTTTGGTTGCTTAGTAACGGTAGGCGGAAGAATAAGTTGAGATGGTCCGTCTATTTATCTCCTCTTGTCAAAACGTGAAACCCAAAACGATGCATTGGAATACTGATTTGGATGTCAATTTACCGTGGCAACTGTCAAAGCTTTGAAGCATTAAGGTTAGCCTTACTAGTTTTCCATCATTTCAGAATGCATCTTCAATAATTAATTGGCTTCCACAAGCGAAACAAGAGTTTGAAATGAATTTGAAAGGTTAAAGACATGGCCAACTGACTGCCGGTGTGAGGTGTCATCCAGGGGTCACGGGTGATCTGGCTGCAGCTGACTGAGTTGCTGCCACCCCCTCTTTCGTCCCCCTTTTCTTCTTCTTATCTTTCTGCAAGGGGTCTTGTTCCATGCCACACAGCATATTGTATTTATAACTCTGGCTCCTCCTACTCCCTTCCGCTCTTTTAGCTCTCCCCTATCCTTACCTCATCCTCCAGTCACACCATCTTTTACTTCACTATTACAGCACGAGGCTGCTCACCTCATTGAGGTGACGAACGTCACGATTCAGCCGGTCTCGTTACGAGTGGTTATGATTATCCCAGGTGCGTTAGTCTTTGGGTATGACTCCATTCCCCATTTCTTTCTTTGTGTCTCTTGCTTTCTCAGGCACTGTAAAAGTGGTGGGGGTTGGTGCACACTATTGCAGGGACCAAAATTATTTGTGCTTACTTTTTTTTTTTTTCTTTGGGGCTTGACCTAGCTGGCAACCTGGGGGATTTGTAAGAATAAGAGGATGTAGGCCGGGTCAGTGGAAGCAAAACGATTTTGTGTTTGTGGGGTTGTAAAGTGTCAAAGCCCCAGAAGGAATTGTCTTGTTTGTGAGCTGGTCCAAGCTACTATATCCCAATGTTAAAAATGTGAAAGATATTCATTGTACACTGGGAAGGTAGGATGGTAAAAAGCAACAGTTTCAGATATACTACATTATTCTGAGCTTCCTGTCTGCTCTGCAGCAGGCCCAGGCTCGCTAGATGGTTGTTTTGTGGAGCTTTAGCTTTGCACCAGTGATCTCACTGGTTTGTGAGATCTCTGCAGAGACACGCCTTTCAGGAATAATAAGGGTTTTCCCATCACAAGAATGTACAGCATAATAATAATAATAATGCAGCAACTACAGTTTTATTAAATTAGAGGAATTTAGTCAGTGTACTTTCAGGGTGAAGTTTGCTGGGATAAACTTTCAGTAATCCATGACTATGTTATGAATAGTGAATGCAAAAGACAGAACATTAGAAAAAGAGAAGGAGAGAGAGATCAAGGGTTGACGTAAATCTGCATGTACATGGGAACTGATTGAAGGAAAGGGCAAATCCAAAAGGGAGAAATGGACAGTGACACAATGTGTTTTATGATACTTGGACATCAGTGTGCCTTGAGATAAGCGAGCAGCTCTCCACCATCCCATCGAAATGTCTTAGCAGATGAGTTTACACTCATCGTGTAAGCTGTCGGAATCCCAATGAAGACATTGCTTGATAGGTCCCACCCACACAAACAGAGACACATTGCAGTATTTGCACCTCAGCAACAGACTGCTATAAGCCTACTGCTTAAGCAGGAGGAGCACCTTGAAGATCAACACATGGGTAGCTTCCAACAAAAACATTTTCAGTCTCCGTAGTTCACTTTTTAGATGTGAGGTGTGTCACGGAACTACCTCATGATCTCACTCATTCACATCTAGCAGGCAGCGGGTTCAAAACCTCGTAGTTAAGCAAAGGGGGGGGGGGGGCATGTTTGTGTGCCTTACCTCTCGGTTTGTGTATTTCAAGTAGAAAGGGAGAGATGGAGCTTATTATTTGGATCTCTTATCAGCTTTATTTGAATGTGTCCAGTGTCTCCAAATGTGTGGCTCTTTGCTTCTGAGTAGCGCTGAATCTCTAATGGTTGTTGTTCTTTACACTTGGGTGTGATTGACGTCAACCAGGCTTTTCACTGGTCTTCTCTCATCAACCTGTGTGCCCCTTAGCATCTGACTGACGAGCCTCATTGCCCAGCAAAGCATTTGGCATTGAGACTGTAAGAGCCTTGTTATCAAAGTTTACATGAAAAGACCCTGACACCTTTCGGAGATCATAAACACAAGCTCCACTCAGTACAGGGGTCTTATTTGGGTCTAGCCATTTGTCAGGAATGTGTCATCTTCAAGGTCTCTGCAGCTGTCGGCAGTATGTGCACGTCCACACTCAGTAACTTTAACTCAGAGTGACTTGATGTAGTGTGATGTCACTGTGAATTACCTTACATGGGAGTAGTTATCAATACATAAAAGAGGGTGTTAGTTTAATGTGCTCCGATTTTATATGTTGTTTTCGGAGAGAGCGTGTGAGTGATGGAGAAATTAACAGTGAAAAAACAATATTCGTTGTTGAAGTGAGGTGTTTTGAATAAATGTTGATCATTTTTAATATAATTGGTCTTACAGAGATTTCCTCCTTCCATCTTTCTTGCATAGAGTATTAACACACCGGCAAAAATATGGCTTGATTTGCTTCACTATAAACCTTGGGTTGAAATCCTATGTCAGCTTAAAGTCAATCAGCAAACCTTTTTCCAGAAACAAACTTGAAATGTTCTTTTTCTGTAGTCAACAGATGAGCATGAGACGGAGACGGGAATGAAATCAAAGGAAGCCAGGAAGTACATCTTCAGCTGTTTGGATGACGTAGCGCACGTATGTTCAGCTGCTCGGACCACAATGTCCTCAGCCCACAGGACTTAAGAGGAAGTTCAACATCAAATGTTTAGAGGATGTAGGCTACTGGGTCTTTACCAGAGGAAGTACACCCACAGCTGTATGAACAGAATACAAACATCTTGTAATATATGGGAAAAGAAAAGAGCGCCTCTGAGCTTAACTTCCCTTCAGTTAAATGCTAAAACCAAATTTGAAAGTGAAGGTTCTGGTTTCTCTTATTATTCTGTTGAAAAACACCACGGGTGGAAAATCCCCAGACAAACATGAATGCCGGTTCAGGTCTGTTTTTATGTAAGTCAGAGATTCTTGAGAATTCATGTTCAGGAGTAAATCGTTTCTCATTTATTGTTCGTCATTCTGAGGAAATTGGTGTCTTATCAAAACATTTCATCATACGCAGAGTTTAGTGTAATGTAATATTTCCCTTTTCTTCTGATATATAATTCTGTTGATGAGCAGCTATTGTGATCCGTGGTTTCAGCAGTAGAATGTTTGTATTCCAGGTGAACTTGGTGATGAATCTGGAAGGTAGTGACTTGTTGGCGGAGAAGGCCGACCGTCGGGAATTTGTGGGCCTGCTGAAGAAGATGTTGTTGATTGATGCAGAGGAGAGGATTACCCCCGCCGAAGCGCTCCGCCTCCCCTTTGTGACGATGCAACACCTGCTCGACTTCCCCCATAGTAACCAGTGAGTCTCCTTTGCCTCAGATTTTCCGACGTGTTGTCAGTTTGGCCTTCTATAACGTGAACTGTAACTCCTCTGTCTGCAGCGTGAAGTCATGTTTCCACATTATGGATGTTTGCTGGACTCGTCCCATTGCATATGAGGCGGCCAACAGAAATAAAGGGCCTTTCATCAGAACTGTAACCACAACAGCTGCTGCCTCTGTCAACCACCCATTCAGCAAGATTGCTGGTGTCCACACTCAAGTAAGTTAAGTTAAAGATGTGTTTGCATCATGATCTGGCATTTCTGTGAATGTGTGCTTGGGGATGTTATTACTCTTAGCCACATTAATCTTTGAATCAGGGAATTAAAACATTTAAAAACTAGAATGTCTCTCTGACAGCGCAGACCTCTGCCAAAGCCAATCCTCTCCTATTTATGTACACAATTTTCTTGTTTCCTGAACTGAGAATTGAAGAAAAATATGTAAAAATATCTGAATGATTGAATAATCACAGATGGTGTGGGTCATTGACATGCAATGTGTTGTTCTGTTCATCTGCTCCTGTGAAGACTGATCATGTAGACAATTTCCTCGACTTTATTGCGTGCGTGTATGCCGACTCGCCCATCTTATTGCGTCCTAGCACTGCTGTCATGGCAACAAAATCACGTCATGTTTCTGAGGTCATGGCAACGGTGCAAATCAGCGTTGTTGCTGAGGAAAAAAAGGAGCTGACCCTTTTTTGGCATTGGATCTTTATAATGCCAAACATCTTAAAGTCTATTCAAAAGCCATTATTCTGAGGATGGAATGTGAAAAGATCACCAAGTGTGACTATATCTATAGATATCTATAGATATCTATAGATATATATATAATGGTGACTACATATGTGTTTCATCAGTACAGACATGAGGATAATATTAGAGGGCTCTCTCATTCCTATTCAGAATCGAAACCTGATGAAAGAATAACTGGTCACATTCTTTGCACAATAAAACTGCTCAGCTATAATTTCTGTTTCCATGGAGCAGTATAGTAAATGGTAAATCTTTGTTCTTCAGGAGAATTTAACAAGAAAATGTGGTGGCTTTTTTAGTATTACCCTTTGAAAGGCTGCTTTGTTTTTGCTATCATCTATTTGGGGGTTGGGCTACATGCAGAAGCTGCAGCAGAACAATATAGGCCTAGTTCTCGTTATTCAATAAATGTAATTATGGCCAGGCACGAGAGCAGTAATAAAGCAGAGGCGTATGCTTAGGTTCTTTGTTTAGCCCTCAGGACTGTCTCAAAGAGTAAGTTCAACATTGTCTGACGCCCTTTTAGTTATCCAACTTTTAAATAAATCTAACCTCGTGAGCCTGGATGACTTGATTCAGTTTATGATTTCCAATCATATGCAGTATCAACAGATCACAAGCAGCATTTTATGAGACGAACCTATTCAATAATTTGCCTTTGCCTAATGGAATTCTTAAAGCAGCTTATTAGTAAGAAAGTGGGCCTTGGATACTTTTTGTCTCAGTACGCTGAACTTTCTCTGGAGTAGATCAGCCATGTGTTGGAGGTTACGATGGTAATTTATCACAAGACGATGCAAGTTCGTCACCGTCTTTTGACTGAAGAGACAGGGTTATGCATAAAGGTAACTTACTAACCCGTTAATCTTCCAGGACAAGACTGGCTCTGTCCGGCTGAAATACAGACAACTCTTGACAGAGATGTCGCCATCTACTGGATTCTTTTATGCTATTGTTGATCATTGTTGTTCCTTAGAAAAGTCCAGTCATATCCCTTTTTAATTTTCTAGGGATTAGCCCCATCAGCCCAATCAGTGATGCACCCTGGGATACCATTGCAGACAGGAAGTGGTCAGTTTGGATGCAGTGATTCATTTCAGCAGGCACTCATTCTATGTCCCCCAACCATTCAAGGTAGGAGGTGTAAATCCTTATTTCACTTGTTGATTACTCTTAGTGGCGATTAGACTAAATATCTTAAAGTCAACTATTTCCTGTCCATTGTCCCTGCAGGAATCCCCACCAACACAGCGAAACCAACAGGCTACTCTGTTCGAATGGAGGGCTCTGTGCCTCTGGTCACTCAAGCACCTCCCATCCAGCCCCTACAAATCAGACCTGGAGTCATCACACAGGTAAGGAATCATGGTAATAAAGCTCAAAGAACTTAGGATGAGATGGAGGGACAGCTTGGCCTCATTAGTAAGTGTAGATCAGGTAAATATGTTGATGGATCATTTCTTTAATATAATGTATCATTCAAAGTTAATTGAATGACCAAAAAAACTAAAATACAAAGACTCTCATTTACTTGGGTGAGTGTTAATGAAGTTGAAAGTTTGCCTTTGAGGGAAAGCTGATAAAAGCCTCGCCGAGTGGAGAGTGACTAGATGTGACTGCTTTGCTTCTCTGAACTTCAACAGGCCTGGTCCAACCGTGCACAGCAGATATTGGTGCCCACTTGGCAGCAGGTGACATCAGTGCCTCCACCACCAACCACTTTGGCATCTGACATTGTGGCCGGTTCACAAAGATTGGGTGACTGGGGGTAAGCACTTTGCTTGTCTGTTTTTGGAGGTTACAGCACAAAATCTTTTTGATGCATTGTCTTGTTCCATTCTTGATATGTTCTATATAGTTCAAATATGTAGTATTATCTAAAGCAATATTTTTTTTTTAGTGCTTTATTACCTTTAGTTGCAATGTACACCCTTGGGAATGGCTGCACTGCTCTGATGCAGTACGCCTGCTCCCCTGAATAGTAATGATCGATGAGTCATATGTGTCCCTTGGGACCAGTGACTGAGACTATTTTGTTAGTAATGGTGCTAAAGGCTTTTGGCTCAAATGGCAATGTTCTGTTTCCTTATTGCAGGAAAGTGCGTCCCCATGGTAACCATTACAGCTCCATGATTGCACATTCTCAGCCATTCTTAACCAACCAAATGACCATGTCCACCCACCAGCCAATCAACATAGGCATTGCACATGTGGTGTGGCCACAGCCAGCTGCCAACAAGAGAGCCAAGCCTTGTGTGAACAGGTATGGCATGCACGGTTTGCTGTTTGCAACTGGAATGCACACACATGCACTAAAAGAGGTTCTGCCATTCTGAAAGTGACTTGTTTTCCTCAATAGGGGCAGCAACTTCTCCCAAAACACATACGTCCAAAATATAGCATGCCAGTCCCCAAAGATGGCCGATACAGCAAAGAATGTGCAGCAGGTAGAAGCCAGATTCCCAGAAGAAGGGCATACTGCTGGAGAGAAGCAAGGAAGAGGGCAGGTAGACGAGGATGACGACAACTGCTGTAAAGTGGAGCCAGACTGTGAGGAGCTTTCAGTTTCGCAGGAGCAGCGGCAGGCAATGGTGATCTCTGACATAGCGAGCCCGACTGTGAGTGTCATCAGTATCAGTAGCGACGAAGAGGAGAGCTCACAAAGACACTCGATGGGGGAGTGAGTGCTGACCATCAGGTTCCTCCTGACAATATTTTGAATTATTTTCTAAAAGATGTTGTGTCTTACTTTATTTGACTCCCTCTGCACACAGGTGTAAAGGTAGTGCAGCTTGTGAGGCGTGTCAGAGCACCGTCAGTATGGAGAGAGTATGCTCCCTCAGCAGTCCAGACAGCACGCTCAGCACCAGCTCTTCAGCCTCAGCCCAGTCCAGCACCTCACCCTGCAAACACCCCAACAGGTATGGTCAATACAACCGATTCAGACATGCCTCTTACAAATGTTGATCCTGGTTCAACATCAGCCGTAACTTTCTTCTTCATTGGTTGCCCTCTTGCAGTATGTCAGACGACGAACAGGAGAGTGGTTGTGACACAGTGGACAGCTCGCCTGCCTCAGACGCCTCTGGACATATCAACAGTCCCTTCACACAGCAACGCTTCATCGCCGACAGCAACCAGAACTGCGAGCCCCGCGTTGCGTGCGTTGCCCCGGCGACCGAGCCCAGCAAGCCAACAGTTCGTACTGTTGTGGTGCCGCCAATGAGAGTGCAGAACAACAACTTTTACCCTGCTGTCTGTGAAACATACGGCAACACAGGTAAACCTGGACATTATGATATTATTATATTAACACAAATACATTCAATAAGTATGTTACGTATTTTGGTCCAACCTTGAGTTGACCTAAAAATGTATATTATGTGTCTAGAACGCAGTCTGAAATTCGTGCTTTGTTGTAAATAAGAGCTGCTGAAAGGGACCAGTGTATTAAATCCAGCTTATCTCCAAACCTAAATGATCATATGAATAAAGCAGATGACATAATTTCTTCTGCACACTCAGTTGCTTTGTGTCTGCAGTGCACTGTGATGGTGTTATCCACTCAGAAGACTAGCAAGTGCATGAGTAGGTCATGCTAGCTCAAAGATCCAGTCACCACTGCTGCTGTCTGCCCCACAGGTCACATGGTCTGGGATTACGCTGTCTTTGTAGACCACAGAGGTTCTCACAGGTGATGATGGGTGACCTGCCCTGAAGTATCTGCTCTGAACTCTGGAGTGGATATTTGTTTGCTGTCATTACTCCTTACTCTGGCTCCAGACTGACTCTGAGTGCCCCTGAATCTGTGTGGATGTGCACTTTTTAAAGCTACATAAGACATGCGTAATTGCCCCACAATGTGTAATGTCTTGAATAAAATATTAAAAAAAGATTGCTGTCAAGCAGCACATCTGGTTGTCATAAACAAATAAATGCTTGATAAATGTTTCTTTCTGGAGTTACGCATGCTGTATGTAAGCTTTATTAACAGCTGTGGTCAGTAGGACGTCGCTGTCTTTCTCAGCAACTGAGTACATTTAAAAGCTACCTCTTTTATAGGTATTTTAAAGTGGAGGGTTCAACTGTAAATCCTCAGAAAACATCATGCAGAGTCATATTGCCTTTCATGTCAAAGGATGCCCCCCCCTTAACCCACAAACTATTGCAATTAAAGTCCCACATAAAAGGGCAGTTTGCTATTCTAGTGCTACCATGTGTATTTATAGCTGGTGGTCTGACCCCACTATAAGCTCTATGAACAAGCTTAGTTAGCAACTTCTCCTAGATCCCCCCCCCCCCCCAAACATAGCTATTTATAATCACCTAGCTCATATTAAGAAGACACATGTCACTATGTTTTAAAGGTTTGGACCAGATCAAACACAGCTGAAATCACGGATAAGCCTACACAGCCTCCTGTCACAAATGTTTCTGCAGTTGTAGTTGGATCCAATCCCTGGTTGCATTTTGTTGTCTTTTGCCTGCCCTCATTTACATTGTGATATTGATAGTGGGTCACCAAATTGTCTGCATTAATACGTGATGTCCATCTCTCTGTGTTTCTCTTCACGTGACCTCCTACCTCCCTCTTAGAGTCTTCATGCCAGTCCCAAGGGCGAGGCATTCCTGGTCGACAACATCACCATCACCAGTCCACTCCCCTCCTCAACAGGCCGCAGAAGATCACCCCTGCATTCCAGCAACAGCAGCCTATAGGCTTTGGGCAGGTGAGCGCATGCAGTCACATACGTGTATTACACAAACACATGTACACGTGAGCAAGTCAACATGCACGACTATTTATGGCTGTTTTACGGTTTGTTGGCTGCAGAGAAACATTGGAGACGTTTGACCCCACCGATCAAGCAGAATGCAGAGTACAAGCATTTGTATGGCCAAAGAGAGTTTATGTTTATGGAAGGTTGCAAAATATATTTAATTTTCATAAGAAAACAGATGGCAGGGGAAAAAAAGCATGAAAGCACCACCTCGTTTCTTTCACTGGTAGTGCTTTGGACAGGGTGTCCCACTGAACACAAATGGCAGCTTGTGGGAAGTCCCATTTTTCACATTGCCATTGTATCTGCCCGTAGTCTGGCATGTGAAGAAGCTGGCGAAACTGTACCAGAAACTGCAAGTTCTAAAGTGGTTGTGTACATTTAAGTGATAAAAAGAACATTTGAATTGCAACTATTTCCTTTTTTATAGCAGAGCAGCAGCCAAGAGCACACGTCATCCTGTAAATGGAACTTAATTCATCTGCCGCAGTAGCTTTTGTCGCTAACAAATCATCCAGCTTTGCTCAAAATGACTCACAGTTGGTGGGTGAACATTTCCAACCGTGTTTAAGGGTGAAGGCATTTTACTGTGATACTGCAAACTTAATGTATTGCTGTTAAGACAAAGGGAATGAATATGCTATTGTGATGGTATACACATACATTTTAGATGAGATGAATGTCAGGATTGTTAATGGCTGATGAAAGACCACCAAACGTTGACATGTAAAAATGTGGAAACAGCAGCATCTAGTGGCTCATAGAGGCAAACTGTCGATGAGGATGGTGAATCTCATTAGCCAGGTTTTCCCTCTCTTAGGTGCAGCATTTCGGATCCTGCCATCAGGAATGGAACGGCAACTTTGCCCACCGGAGACCACAGGCCTATATTCCTCCTACCATGCATGGGCACACATTCACCCTGTCCCACAGCAGCCCAAATCACACTACGGGCCCCCACCCCCACCTTGGGGGCCACCCGCACACCCAGCCCACCTTACTGTCCTACCCGCCGCCTGGTCCTCTGGTCACAGCTGCACCCGTGGCCCACCTCCTGGCTTCCCCTGTAGCCTCCCGCCCCGTCCTCCAGCCCACCTACAGCATCTCCCACCCGGCAGGCATCGTGCATCAGGTCACAGTGGGCATCAACCCCCGGCTGCTGCCCTCCCCCACCTTGCACCCCCAGGGCCAATTCAAGCCCCTCTTTCCCCCGCACTCCTACATTGCCTCGCCCGCCTACGCCAGTTTCCCTCTCAGCCCCACCAAAATAAACCAGTACCCTTACATCTGAGCATGATGGCCCAGGTACCCTTTATACCACCTGAGGGCTAAGTGAGCAGGGTGAAATCTATCTTAGACCACAAACAACATGGTTCTCATTTCCAAAACCATGGCACAACCACAGAGAAAGCAAGCTATTTTTTGAATCATGTAGACTTGTGTGTAATTGAACTTCAAGCTTTAAAAAAAAAAGAAAGAAAAAGAGTTCCAATGGTGGAGATGATTTGGGCAAACATTAAGAAGGAAATAATGTATGAATGATTGAATGAAAGAATGAATGAGTAGTTAAACTCACACTTAATGTGTATTTTGCACATTTGATATATATCTTTGCATTGGATCTTCTACGAATACTCCTCAAACAGGTAAAATAATTGGGGTGGTGTTGAATAGTTAGACTTTGCACCCCTGATCCCAGCTATTTTTCTATATTGCCTTCTTACGTGTGCAAGACACATCCATATTTGTAAAGCCATCCCAGTCTCTAGCTCTAGATTGACCGATTCACAAGTTGTCCACAGTGTATGTTGTACTGCGTTGAAAGTATTTGTACCTTTTCGGTGTCTTTTGGTGTTAGCAATGTCAAGTCAATTAACCGATTTATATAGGGTTGTTCCTCACGCTGCATGTGGTCTTGCATGAGCAAAAATGTAAACGGAAAGATGCGTAGACGTTGCTCTTATTGTTTGTGTCACAAGACTCGCTGCATTGTATAACTGTCCCCAGCCATAGTGCCTTACATATTTGAGGTTGTTAATGTTACTACTTATATATGACTATATACATGAATATTAATGTACTGGACTGCAGCACTTGAAATTCCAATCGGTCGATGCATCCTATGTGTGAGTGTATATATATGCCCTCGTGTATATGTACATGCATAGCCTGCATGGATGTGACGTATCGCGGATAGCGGTGCTTATCTTTTGGAGTCGGTGTATATTTCAGTGTGTAGTGAGTTACTTTTCTGTTCTTTCAAGAAGAACAGCATGCTTTGCTGTTGCGAATGCTTACTGTTTCATTATAAAAGTTTTTTTTTTTTTTTTTTTTTTTTTTTTTTTTTTTTCATTCTCCCGTTTCCCGAATGAACTAGTGTACAAAGTGCAAGTACTGAGTATTGCTTAATATTTGATAATCACTTTCTATTTAGTGAAACTATTATTACAAACAGTATTTGTACTGTTTGATGAAACTGCAATACAATCTAAATAGTCGTTGATTTTGTTTTCGTCTTTGTCTTCGTATTTTCATTTTGAGTGTTTTCACTTTGTTTCTTAGATGTGGTGGGCATGGCTTTGATTAGGTAAGGAAAAAAATGCAAATGAATTCACGGTATGGAATTTTCTAAGCCTGAGCGAACCATGCAGTATTCGATATACACACATATATGGACATATATTATAGAGCTAGACTATTTAGTACAGATGCTTGATAAGGTGTGAGTTAATTGTGTGCAATTCTCTCATTTATGCATGTGTGACAAAGTTAACTTTTTCCCTTTTACATTATACCATTTGTTAAAGGCTTAAGGCTTATCGGTGTCGACTGCTTATTTTATACATTCCGTCAGGGAGGATATATATATATATCTATACATATATATATGAATATATATCTATACATATATATATGTGGATATGCTGTGCGTGCATTTTATCTGTTCATTTAACTAGTTAAGCGTGTATTTTTTGTCTCTTATTTTCAAATGAAGTTGCTTGTGCAGCACCAAAGACTGTAATTCATTTCCTGAGCAAGGTAGCTATTCTGTTTGCGTAGACCTCAGTTATACTGTAGTTGTAGAATGGGGTTAAATTAAAACAAACAAAAAAAATAGTATTTAAAAAAAACGGCAGAGGTTTTGTCTAGCTTATTGGGCAATTAATAAGTCGTATCATTTCTTTCTTGAATGTATCATAGTTAAGCTGCTACATGATGATTGCCACTTCGATAGCTGTGAAATTAGGTGATTTCTCTGAGTTTAAACCTAGTGTTGCTATTTTTGTATAGGTCCCTAATTATCTGAAATAGAAGTGGTTTTGATTTTTGTGTTTTTTGCGTTCATATTTGGAGTGTCATTGTAACTACTGTATTGCTGATGATGAACATTAGTTGCATTTGTTGTTTCTCGGGGTGTGTGTTTTTTGCATCAGTATTTTATCCTTATTAACCTTTTGGGCTCATCACTGCATATAAATGATGTATCGATGTAACTTAATTTTTTGTATGTTTTCATATTGATGTTTTGTACACATCTGAAGCTATAGCTTGCAGGATTGATTTAACTTTTTCATTGTACGTATACACGGTATACTACCAGTACTCTCTTCTGTGTTACAAGAGCACTGTGAGATGCCAGAAAAAAAACAAAAAAAAAACATTATGTTCATTGAATAGCTTCTGTAATGTTTCCACCAATTACACACAAACACACTCGCCACGAAGCACTCACACAGGTGGGATTAGGTTTGGGGGGATTAGACTGATTAGTCTGTCCAAAAACAAATTAGCCCAATGTTTCTGTTCCAAAATAATGTTTTACAACTTGTTTTACTGTTAAATTGATTTGAACAAATCTTTATTGCAACCTTTTTAACTGTTCAATGTTATATCTGGCTAGAATATGAGTCTCACAGTTTGTTGTTCTAAACTGCCTTGTGTTCGGATCGCTCTCCCCTTTACGAGTGTCTCATATCAAAAATGGTGTTTTGTCAACGCAAAACTGTGGTCATTGTTATGTGTTCCTTTACGAAATTGAGACGGTGTGAGCAGCACTGTGTATGTGCCTTGAGCTTCAGAAAGTGAGAATTCAAGATGGTGATTCCTCACCTCGTATTCGATGAGGAAGGCACAGAATCCACGAACAGTCCGTTACGATATCGAGAAGGCAGTCTTTTAACGGCCACAAGACCCAGGAATAGAATAAAAAAAAATTTAAAAAAAAACACAACACAAAATAGGACTTCATCACAACGTCACCGCAGGGACTTGTACTCCTCCGATCAGCTCGTAGACGCTCCAGAGGACATGTACACGGTGGGGGTGCTCCTCTCGTTTCAGACGGGCCGCCACCAAAGCCCCTGTGATGACCCACAATAAAAACACACACGTACACACACACACACACACACACACACACACACACACACACACACACACACACACACACTTTGAAAGATATGACACTCAACAATCTGTGGATAGTCACTCTGACTAAACAGTAGATGCAATACTTTACATTGTGCGGTCATTGCACCACCAAGTGTTCTTAGATAATCTCCATGCTTTACATTACCTTGCATGTACACCTAAGTTGCTTCACTTTGTCTGCCTAGAGGCCGTCTGCTCAGAGCAGCTTTTCCATCGTGCACGTTACGGCAGAGTGGGGAGGTAACCAGAGCGCAGTTGACAACGCTGGCCTTTAAGAATCAGACGAGCCGTGCTTTTATATCCAGTCTTGTCTGGATGTTTATTCTGTGTTCTGGATGGAAATTGCTCTGTCACGGAGATTATTGTTGTTTCTCCGCACAGTCGGTCATGAGTTCAGTACTCCACATGTAAACACTTGCATTGATATGGTTGTATGTATTTTGATAGCTTTTTTCTCACCTGTATGCTTAACTGATCATACCCGAGTGTCATTTTGGGAAAGAAAGCTCATGACAACAAGGCATGAACTTGGCAGATAAGTGCTTGAAATAGTTCCCCAATAATAAGCATGTGAAATGTAATCTGTGTTTTGATTCCTCCAAAGGTATTCACCAGCAATGCGCCTGCATAAACTCTCCCATACTTGTTAGGAAATGAATGGATGCAAGAGGAGAGAAATCTTAAAACTGTTATAATTTTCCACACGATTGACACCTTGGGTTTAAGTTCTTTTTTTGGTTTTGAGGATTCATGTAACATTTAACAGATAAAAGTTGTTTGTAAAATTACTACAATTAAAGTTGTGACTTTGATATCAGAAAACAAATCCTTTGCTGCGGTATTATCCTTTAGAGATGTTAATTCAGGGTCTGTTTTGGTCTAAATGTACTACTGTGTTTCTCTACGATTTGATGAGGTTTGATTTACTCAAGCTCTTATTTTTCTGGTAATCTGTCAATTTCAGAGTTAATTCCCACTGCAAGTTATGGAGTCATCTGTTTAGATTGCGCATCAAATAGAAATCGGAACTGTTACTGTTTTAATACCTGTATACTTTTGTGGCTTTGTTTTTTCGTTTTTGTTTCATTTTGCTTTTTTATTTTGTGCTACACTAGTTTGCCATGTAGCAATTGCACTGTGCAATATTTACAGTATGAGGACTGGGAAAACTAACTATGGATGTGATGTCTCTTTACAGTTTGCGATAGTGTTTCCTCTCTAGTTCTCAGTGATTTAGGTGTGACCAAGCCTTCTCTACTTTGTCACATTAAGCGGGTTTTCCAGGTGACTCTTTTGGTGAGTGTCAAAATAAGACTTTATGGTGTATTATTGTTGAGATTCACTTTGAATTAAAAAAAATCTATCGATGCAGCTCTTTTTGACTTGGTCTGTTTTTTTCCCCCCCCCCCCACATCTTATTAATTCAGGTGCTTTTTTGTATTGAACACATCAAACAAATCTAACTGATCACATTGCAACTCGTCCACCACATTCTCAAACAACGCTGGTTAGTAACTCATGATACTCCACTGGTTTTCAAACTCATAGTAACACGACAACTGATGAGGTTTTTTTTTTTTTTTTTTTATTCTGTCAAAGAATTTTGGGTTTATTAAACAATCCCTTTGTCTATAAGATCTCAGAAAATGCCCCCAAAAACGTTACAATTGAAATAATACAGATGGCAGATATGAATTATGAACTGTGAAAAGCAGCACACTTCACATTTGAGAAAGGGGAACAATATAATATTTGGTATTTTTGTTTGAATAAATATTTTAAGGATTAATTGATCAACAAAATTGTTGTGGATTCATTTTCTGCCAATCGAATAATGGATTAATTTACTCACAGAAAAATATATGTGAATTTGAAAAATGTAATGCAACAATTTCATTTTAACAGGGAAAACCCCATTTGCTGATTGTTTGATAAGATCTGAAATTCCAGAACCGCTGCTTAACTGGCAAGTTCTCAAATGAGTAAGATGGATGACGTACAGCCTCCACCAAAAGTCAAGATTGGTAACAAAAGTCGTTGTTTGTGGTGACTTCTTGTCAAATGGGGTTGTCTTGTTTTCCATATCGCCTACAATTCCCATGAGGCCACACTCCAGGCCCCGCAGTGCTGCTTCTGGGTCAGTGCTGCCATCTGGTGGCGGTAAGGAGGAAGTAGCCTCCAACAGTCCCAGCCTGTCCAACAGCAGTCTCACTACACACTCAGATATTCAGGCTGCAGTGCAGCCCAGGACCCATCGTCGGCCTCAGTGGAGGTAAATAAAACTATAAATTGGCCCTTCTGACTACAGGGCCGAGGCCTAACCCACCGTGTGGGTGGAGAAGGACAAATCAATGTGAGCTGCTTCACATGGAGTTCTGTCCGGCCTCGTTCACCCAGCAGAGGTCGTCCTACAGACGGCTCGCCTCTGCGCGCGCCCCACAATTAACAGAGAGGCTAATTCGCTCCGTTTGACCAGGGGGGGGTTTGACTGTAAATCAGAAGACCCGACAGCTTGCATATCCTCAGATCTGTGGCTAAACGTCCCCCGAGCACACCCCACATGTCTGTCATCCATCTTGAGCGGGTCTGCGCGAGGCACTTTACCGCCGACAGCTAAATGTCAAACCTTTGGCAAAGCGCGCGCGCCTCCCTGCGCCACTCGGTGATGATGGGTGGACCGAGCGGAGCGGAGCGGAGCGATAGGGCGGATTTCTAAATTTCCCCTTCAACGCCGCGTACCCCCACCACGTCCCCACCCTCCCCCCCTTCCCCACCCTCCAGCCCTGGACACCACGACGAGACCGCGGGACCGCTGCGTTTCCCCGTTCACGCACGAGGATTGATCCGATGTATTATTTACGACCGAAACTTCAGCAACTTATCCGCTGGATATGGCTCCCGGTTTGAAGGGCGCGCGGACGGGTCAGCCCAAAGTGGTCGGAGCCGGCCGAGCGGACCCCGGTGGGCGGCCACCGCCGCCGCGGAGGACGGACGCCGGAGGGGAAGTGAGGTGCTCGAGGACCGGGTGGCGAGCCGCGGCGGGGATGCTCGCGCGCTGCCTGCTGTGTGCGGGGATGCTTTCACTTCTCGTCCGGTGCGCTGTGGCCGCAGAGGGTGAGCACGCCGCCGAGATATGTCTGCTGCAACGAAACCCGTGCCGATGTGTTGCGGTAGCTTCTGTCCACAACCACGTTGCGAGTGATGAGTTGGGAACAGGTTGGGGTTTTTTTTGGGGGGGGAATGGGTCTTTTGTTTCGAACAGACAGCGTTTTGCCATCCGCACATTAATGCTGCTGAGTGCACGGATCACGTGCAGGCTTCGTGGACGGCTCAGTAGCTCGCTTTGTTTTAGGTCCATGCATCTTTAAGCTCTTTGCTGTGACATGTAGAAGGCTGTTAGTGCATTGGAATTTGCGCAGTCGGGGATTGAAATGTCCAAAAACGTCTCTTATTCCGGATCCATCCCCCCACCGACCGCACTGAGCGGTCTGCTGGGTGAGCGGTGGTGCTGATGGTGGTGCTGATGCTGGACTGGGCAGGATTTGCTTGTATTTGATGTCACTCCGTTACCTACTAATCTTTTCACCTCAGCCCGACGCCAGTCAACTCTTTTGTCTCTGGTCACATTGCACTGCACATGCCTTGAGCCAGCTGTTTCTCCTCCGCAGCTGGACTCATTATGAGCGGTCTTGACCTCAACTTGGTCTCCCATCTAAACTTCCCTCCCCGTTTGTTCTGCAATGGGCATTTCATTTTGGTTTGCGTTTCCAGGAGAGAGGGTTACTAAACGTTGCTACTCTGTAATACGCTTCAGGGAGTTTTATTCTGGGAGTGTAATGCAGTCACAGGACAGTCAGTGTTTCAGAGCATCTGGGTCAGCACTAATGACACACACACACACACACACACACACACACACTGGAGCCCATTGGAGCCCATTGGAGGTCCGTGTGTCTCTGGCGGTGTGAGAGGCAGCTGGGGTAAGATTGGCCGACATAGCTGCCCTTCAACCATGAACGCTTGGCTGCAAAAGACAATTAGTCTTTTTTTTTTTTTCTCCTTTATGTGACTATTTACACCACCTCAGCGTGGATGGCTTTAAACCAATCTGGCATTGGAAACGGAACAAAACAAGATGTTCAGTGAAAGTGTTTAGTGTGTGTGTATAGATCTACCAGTAGCCCCATCACCTCCCTCCAGTCTGCAAACTGTGATGTAGTGGCTGAAGTCTCACCTCTGCTGATGCACTGCTACAGTAGCGGCATCTCCCCCGCCTCCTCCCTCCTTCCTTCCCTCCCACCTCCATCTCCCCCTTCTCACAGTCAGCACATCCATTCTTAAACACATGAGCCCAGCAGCAACGGCAGCACCACCTGTGCTATACGTTACATATTTGGTGAGACCGGCATAGGGGTACTTTTAGTATTTACCTAGGACGGAGACGAGACACAAGAGACAACATACTGAAGTGCACAGTGTCTTGTGTAGAGATAATGTCTGTGGCCTTTTCAACTGGTTGTCTGAATGTTTACATTCATCTGGATGCTGTCTTTCAGTGGTGTTACTGGTTTGAAACATGGAGTATGTACTTTAAACTCCCAAAAAAAATGATCCTGGGTTTTCTTTCAATCCCAATGTGTCTTGTTTGTTTGTATCTGGTAAGGTAGTAGCTCTTGACTGAGCACACATAGATATCTGCCTTTTCTTTGAATTCAATTTTAGATATAGTTCAGTAATTATTTTAATGTAATTCATAATATTTGCTTTATGCCACATCTCCTCCTTCCATGGCTCCTTATGGATCTTTAATGGGATACATTATTCATTAAATTAGGTATGCACCCATTCCTATGCACTGGATTGGTATTGCCTCAGATATTGACCTTATTAAGTGGATCAAATATTGATTATGATGTGACTGATGCACATTAATGACTGTTTCTCTGTCAACGCTTATGTGTCTCCTCCACTAGGTGACGGTGGGCCACTGGTTCAGTTTTTAGCAGTCAAATTTGGGAAAAAAGAGAGTAGGAGTATTGGATTGATACTTTGGGATAAGAATACATATAATGATGACCAGAAGGTCTTTTAATATTGACCATACATCAAAATATGCCTTTGGGTGGTGAAAATTACATTTCAGGCTGTCCAGTTGATGCCCATCATTTTGGATTTAAGGGTGGCTTCAGGCTTAACAAAATGACCACGATAGACAATAAATCAGAAATGATGAATAATACATTACAAAGTTGAAGTTTACACTGCTCCTCCATGTCTCTTCACAATGTTATTAAAGTACAGTCAGGCATTGACTTTTAATCTCATGTCGGCTGCTCCTGGACTAAGTACCAGTACCGGCCTCAAAAATCCAGTATCTTTCGGGCATTACTGCTCCGTGCGTGCGTGCGTGCGTGCGTGCGTGCGTGCGTGCGTGCGTGCGTGTGTGTGTGTGTGTGTGTAAGGTTTTAGTGAATGAAAAACATCCTCAGTCACTGTGAGCTGGTAATATCCTGGCTACCAGCTTCCTCCCCTTAATGTGTGAAGCCAATACAACATGTCGTTACTATGGGAACGCCAATTTTTGTCCGAACCATTGTCATAACCATTTCCCGCCCTTAAAACCTTCAACGGCCAGTAAAGCAGGGTGCAGGATGGAGGGTGCAGGGTGCAGGGTGCAGGGTGGAGGGTGCAGGGTGCAGGGTGCAGGGTGGAGGGTGCAGGGTGCAGGGTGCAGGGTGCAGGGTGCAGGGTGAGTGTCCTGAGTAATGTGGCTGCAAAGATGAGGCTTTTTCATGCAATTAGATTGATCTTTAATGCACTTTTAGGGTTTCTTGTCTTGTTTATGGCATTCTTATTAACACAGCTGGTTAAATTATGCTCAGCAGCAGCACGAGGACACGCAGAGGAGAGATCCGAAGGCACCGCTGGTCCTTCTACAACCAAATAGCTTTCTTCTGACGTCAGCTGTGTTTACTCCTACTACCACAGCCCGTCCATTGCTTATGAGTTCTGACAGCTCGGTTTCGACGGGTTAACCTCACAGACCTCTTGCTGTATGAGATGCAATCCCTGAGCTGTTGCCAGTCATCACTTTTTGCTAAAAAATTCATTGAAAAGAGACATGACAGTAAGATTCAAAGCCATTTCCTATTTGCAATGCAGTCTGAGGCTTTTAGACATAAAATAACGGTTAACAATTGAACAAGGAGCTGCACATCACAACATTCTCTGTGGTTTACCTCTGTTTCTTGTTTTGTGTGGTTCAGTATCTGGCTGTTTTCTGTCCCCCTGCCTAGATTAGCCTTTTTAAAAGGCTGTCACAATGGTTAATGTTAAAATGACTTCCAGAAATTGGGTTTTAAAACATGAACAACAACAACAATGACTCACCATTGGTCTGATGACCTGTCTGTGTGAGCGCTGGGTTTTCAGAAGCAAATAGAGGACACGATTTTCCTGTTTATTTCCCTGGTTTCACCTCATTGCAGTGATTTAATGGACAGCAGTTAATTATGTTGTGGGTAAAGGATGTCAGGAGGGCTTAAGATGTATGGGCGTGCGTGCGTGCGTGCGTGCGTGCGTGCGTGCGTGTGTGTGCGCACGCACAGTCAAGATAGATGGTGTCTCCTCAGGTGGAGCTTCAGCTGAGTCTTTCATTTGATTTGCATTCAGTTGTGACGCAAACATTTGCCTTTGTAAACAAACAGATTGAGATATCAAATTAAAAAAGTAAAGTTACAAAAGAGAATTGTTTATAGTCCACTCACTGACATCTATTATTTATTATCCGTTATGCTGATGTTTTGACAGAGAAGCCATGTGAGTTCTATTCAACATTATATTTTAGTGTCATATATATACAGTATATGTATATATATGTTAGTATTGGCAGAGGAAAAGAACAATCATTGTTATCCATCTCTGCTATCATCTTCTCACAGGGCTCTTTTGTGTCTGTTCCTGTCAGATCTTGAAGAAAGTCAAAGGGTTTGGAGTCTTTTCTCCTTTAAGGCTGTAAACAAAGCAGGAAGCACTAATAAAACACATAGATGTAATGAAATGACAGCACTGAACTATACAAGGGATAATGCTAGGCAGATGGTCCAAGATACTAATTAGAAGCCTGTTTGGCAATCAGGGAATATTGTCTCTGTGTGTGTGTGTGTGTGTGTGTGTGTGTGTGTGTGTGTGTGTGTGTGTGTGTGTGTGTGTGTGTGTGTGTGTGTTTCCCTCCAGTATCTCGCTGTACCTTTGCGCCTCTCGGTTTCTTTCGTCTGTCTCTCTCTCTGTGTTTTGGCTGTTTGGTGCAGGTTGATGGCAGACAAAGACTTGGCTCTGCTGCTGCTTGAGAAGGGACAGCAGGCAATTTATGGGGACACACTGTATAATACACCACACTGCTCCTCACAAGGCCGTCGTTCATCACGCCACAGCACACGGCAGAAGGCAGCATTAAAGGCCCAATTCTCTGTGAAATTTAGGAATGTATAATACGAATGACCCCATCTTTTAGAATGAATACAGAATTATTGTTGCTGCTATTGAATCGCTCAAAAAGGCAGACCGAAGTAACCAATATATAAAGGCAGTAATTGTCAGACATTGTAAGATTGCTATCTGTCTGTTTGAAAGTGTAAATCCACTAAAATAAAACTATATTAAAATGCAAACTCAATAACCAACCGTAGCATAAATTGTGATCAGTGTCAGTGGCTTTGAGGGACTTCCCTCCCTAGAAAATGATTTAGTACAATTGTGGAGCTAGCTTTATTAACGGTTTACTTTATCCAGTTTAAATGTGAGATACAACAAAAAAAAAGGGACATAAGAACAAAACTGGGAAATTTGGTGAATATCACTTTGTCTTAACTCGTGTCTAAAGATCAGTAATTCAGCCATGGAAGACACAACACGTGAACCAAACCAAGATATTAATCTAGTGTTTACAGGTCTTGCAATCATTTCCCCCACGGGTTTTTTTTCAGTCATCCAGGCCGATTGTATTTCTGCTCAGGTTGAAGGTGGGCATAGCTACACTGGATGTCACCAGACTTCATGTAGCAGTAAAGTTGATAAAGGTATTATTTGTCTCATCATAAGGGTCGGGTCATGCGGGTGTGTCGGGCATATAAAAGTTCTTTATCATTGTATTTAAAGTGTCATTTATAGGACATGGCTATATAAGCTTTAGGGGCCTTGACTCTGGTGGTTTTTGTCAGGTGTCAAGTGTATTCTCTGTAACTTTGAGTGATTTCGTAGGAAAAGTGAAAGATGTGCATGTTAAAAGTTGAAGAACATTTTTATGAGAAGTGGATGAGGCTGGATCAGACCAGGAATTAGGTCTATGGTGTGCATGAATGAGTGTGACAGAAGAGAGAGAGAGAGATTCACCTCTTCAGAAACAGGGGTCATTAATCACATTTAATGGTGTCACAGTCATTGTATCATATTTAGTTTTTGTTTACTATTGTTATAGACGGAAATGCTAAGTGTAAAATGTAGCTGTAGGCTTTGCATTTTCACACCGATGCCTCTGTGGACTGTGACATTTCAGCTAATCCCTTTGAACTGCTGGATGAGGGAATTTGAGATCAGTGACACATACAAACTTATTTATTACACTGAGCCTTCAAAATGTTACATGCTTATCAGCAATGTGTTCACGTGTGCACTCACACAACACATACAAGCAAAAAACACCAGCTACTCTGTGAATTCTGTTGATTTGTTGATTTTGACTGTAATACAATCAATGTGCAGCACACTTAGAGTTAAGCTGCAGTTATCATTTCTGACCGCTAGAGGGCAGAATAACTCCACAACAAGCTGATCGCGGTTTCCTGAAACAGTATTACTGTACTATAGGGCTATGGCTGACTAGCTAGCAAACTTTTGCCTACTTATGAATATAACGTTAGCTGACACAAAACAACACAATTGTCGCAGTGGAGTCATGTTTCTGTCCTACTTAACGCTAAAGGAAAAGTATCTTGGTCTGTTGTTGCTAGCTCCTCATCTTTCTTCACTAGCTAGCTAACGTAAACTATGTCTGCCGTTTGGGGCTCAGCAAGTGGTGCAACGTTACAGTTGGTTTAGCTTATATGTTCTTGTTTGCTTAAAAATAAGTGTTTGAAGTTGTTGGAACATGGTTGTGTGGAGCAATCTATAGACGTTTTAACGCTAATTAAAATGTAAAATGAAATTTCGGAAAAGGCTGTAATGGTAGTTGACGTTAGCCGCTCACCACCGGCCCAGTGTAAAGAGATTGCTCAGTCTCTCAGAATGCAATCGAAACATGATGAAAATCAAGATTTAGGAAAGTAAAATTGATTTCATGAACAAATAGCATGACAAGCTTTTTTTTTTAAACTAGATGAAATTTATTTGATCTAACGTTAGCCTACATTTAACGTTACGGGGATCCCGCGTGTCCTAGAAAACCATTGACCAATTTTCCAGTCATTGAAAACAAATAGAAAATGACAGAAAAAAAGGAAATATCCTGGAAAATCTTGTGTTGTCCTTGGAATTGATTTCCACATTTTCCTATTTTCCTTTAGCCGAGAAAGAACAGCTAGGCTATATAGCAGAGCTCCCCAAAACAGATAACACTGACGGTTGAAAGGGCTAAGTTAAGAGCTGTAAACTCACTCCCAAGTCACATCACGTGGTAGCAATGATAACGTTAAATTGATGTAAAAGTTTACGCGCCTGCTAGCTTGTTTTACCTGCAAATATTTAAGGTTTTTGATTCAAATCAGCAATGGTTTAAAATGTGTGTTTGGCATTGTTGAGAGATTTAAGTTAGATAGTAATGAATGGGAAGTCGGGGGCTTAAGTGTTGTGAGATAAACTGATAAGAGGCAGTTAATTATCCTAGCAAACTCAACTCTAAATTTGAAACGTAAATTGTGGTATGTAAAGTTTTGTCTAGATTTGTAAGTAGGCAAAATTGTATACCAGTCCCATAACAACGAAATCATCTCATTTCCTGGCAAAGTCCTGGAAAATTATCTCGAGAAAAAAGGTGGGAACCTTGTTTTGTAGATTACAACCTCTAAAATAATGGTATTTTTGATGGTGATATTTTCAACATATAAGAGGTTCTATGGGACATTGTTGTCCAAATTATTATATTTTCCCAACATTACAGTGTAATATGTTGGTGTACAAGTGAGTTGCGTCGTAATAATGCCTAAAACCAGCATTTGTCTCTATACACAAAATCTGTTGCTGTAAAACAAACAAAAATACCTTTAGCTAAAATAAGCTAAAAAGTGTCAGTTTGTAGGTTTTTCACTGCAGCAACCTCTTTTACATTACATGTAGTCATCTGAGTGAATGATAATATAGAGAATACCAATGAATGGTACGTTGTTAGTCTGTGACCCCTTTTTTCAGTCTGAGAATTCTCATGACCACAACTATCAGAGCATTTTTATATTGTCATGTAAATATGAGTATGACCCCCTTTTGTGGGCTCTAATTGGATTGTATAGAAATTGTGAATTGCCGGCAAAATTAATTATCTATCGACTTACAAGAGTTTGTGTGTAACATGTAAAAAGTTTTGTTCTTCTGATTTAATGCATAACAGTGTAACTCTTCATTGCACCAACCATCCTTTTTATTATTACAGTTTATATGCAATATCACGTGCAATTTCCTACCATATAGTTATACCCAATTATCAATATCAGATAAATGTTCAATATTGTAAAATTAGTTTCAGAATGTATTCATAACAACCAACAACATCAGTCTTGGACTCAAGTTATTCAGCAGATGAAGTGAACCCATGTAGTGCCCGCCAGCCCCAGGCAAAGAGAGGTAGTTTGTAGTATATTATGTCTCTGAAACATCAGTGTTCCACCCACAGTATATTGAGAAGCCTCTGATTTTAAATCCCAGTGACATCACAGATTCAGGGACTCGCTCTGTGATTTCTAGCTTTAGTGAGGCAAGTTTAGAGTGGAGGCAAAGATGACAGCGTCAGTGAAGCATCAAGAGTACTGGGGAGGGCTAAGCTGAACTCGGAGAGCATTAAAGGAAATGATCAACAGTTTTAGAAGTCTATCTTATTAATCAGTAATCAAGCCGTCTTAGGAATTTAAAGATGTTCTACTGTACTGACAGAGGATATAAGTGACTTTAGTGCTTATACTCACTTTAATCACATTTGGAGGTAATTTGAATGACTTGCACAAACTAATTTAGGGTATGTTGCAACAGTTTTTAAGAGGAAGAAGAGAAGTAAGAGGAAAATGTTCATGCAGCCACACACGCACGCACGCACGCACGCACACACACACAGACACACACACACTTATTAATGCACTCACTTTTCTGCACATTTATAAATCTATACCATGAAGCATTTGGAAGATGTATGCCCTTTAATGTGCTGAAGTCACCCCTCTTAAAATAAAACAGGCTGTTCCCCACAGGCTAATTCATTACTGAGATAATCCAAGTTTGTGGTTCCACTACCGCTGGAGAGCCAACCATTTGCATTCACAAAAACAAGTCCTGTGCACATGCTCCTGCTCGCAGCCATTTGTAGCAAATATCTATGAAAGCCTTTGAGTTTGGATACCTTATCTGTCCTCTGAGACTGTCCCCGCAAGTGCAAATTCATCTGTATGTTCGTAGAATTTGTGTCACAACTTGTCACTCTCATCACTGCTGCAGAGAGGGATAATTACTTTTTTTGCAATATTAAACATTTTTTAATTTTTGCGCTACTATAGTGGACGTTCAATTTGTCTCTTAAAGGATAACTTCTGCATTTCCAAACCTGGACCACATTTTCCCATTTTCTTTTGTCTAAGTGACTATTAGGGACAAGAATGTTTATCATTGTTGAGTATTGAGGGAGTACATTGCAGAAGGCAGCCGCTCTACCTCATTACCATCCAATTTCAAAAATAGTTTGTGATGTGTGATTAGTCACATGGACACATGGGAAAATAGGGTCCTGGTTGAAAAATACCAAAGTTACATTTTAACATCAATTGTAATGTGTCAATATATTCCAAGCTGAAATACAGTACGGCACAAGACCTGATACATTGCACAGGAGCCCTAGAGATCAATAATTAAATTACAAAAATGAATGTTTCTCATCTAGCGAGCAAACATGCGAACCAAATTTACAATTGTATTGGACAATATCAGTGAAATGCAATTTAGAGACTGTGTTTGTGTTTTTCTGACTCAGTGACTGTGTCACTATGTGCCCCGTGAAGGTCAAGAGCCTGTCCGTAGGATTGGATCATGGCACCTCATGGTCGTATACATACATCTCATTAATGATATTACCTCGGAGATGGGCCTCTCCTTGACAGTGGACAACATTTCGAGTCATGGATGGCACCCATTAGGTTGTGTGTGCTTAACATTGTCGCAGCAGGGATAGGGAGGTGCAGGAATTTAAATTGCAAGAATGACAGAATATCCAATTTAAGAAGTAAATCTGTAAGGACAGAGGACAAAGTATGGAGCTTAGGGTTGATACAACCAGGCAGACACTCTTTGGAGTAAGAGGTAGATTCAAACTAATGGAAGAAAACTTTGTATCTTTCACTCACTAGTAAAAAAATTAGAAGAGTTTTGATATTTAAAACTTTGCATTAAAAATCGAAAAATCAAGGCACTTTTTCTTGTTTGCTTGTATTTTATAAAGATTAATCATACGAGATCACAAGTGGACATGAAATAAATTGCACACAAGACAAAAAAGAAAGGGAAAACGTTATTATTTATAGTTATTTCCATTTCCTATGTCAGTTTTCAGAAAACATTGAAAAATGCATCTTACCCTTTTATGCATACACTTTAATCATATGACACATCAGAAAAATGTCCCCATTTTGATATGTACTGATCTGTCCTATTTCTCATTCTGAAAGAAGCCTGCTCAAAGGAGGCTTCCTTGCCTTGCTGGGTAAACCATTTCTGAAAAGATGGCTCCCGTGGGGGCGTCCATCCTCTTAATACTACCTGTCTGCTGGCCATTAAACTTGTCTAGAATAAATCTGCAGCACTACAGTCAGCTATAGTGATTGGATCATATTTAATTTTAAATTTTCTGTCAAAGAAAATCTGAATTAGAAGACATTCTCATAGCAGATGGCCTCATCTGAACTTTGACTTTTCCAACTGTTTGCGTTAATTGTTTGTCCGCCCACATCTTGACTGTTATCCAGGAGAATCAGTTAAGTGCCTTGAAGTAGACACATTTTTATGTATTTTGAAAAATGTCCTCTGTTCTCTGCAATAAGCACGTTCAGTAATAGTCTCTGAGGGCTGCATTTTTCTGACAAAGTGAGGAAAAAAAATCATTCCATAATATATTGAATTCATTATAGGTACTTGTGAACTTTGAGACTCAGTCCAAGTGTTGACATGACGTTCTGCTTAACCTCACACAACCTGCGCAGCACAGGGAAGGTGTCTTAGTTATAGGGGAGTTATCTCTTAGAAGATTTACCTTTTCCACTTGCAGCAAAGGTTTTCAGTCCATTTAAATCCTCATACAAAAAGGGAGAACTCCCTTTTCAACCCCGGACTTCAAAAGAAGCGGAGCTTTGACTGTATTTATTTTGGGGAGGCCTCCTTCTGATAAGCACTAGTCTGAATCAAGATATGTATTCCTACTTCCTAAAAGCCTTTTAGAGACCATGCAACGCAATGAAGCTCTTGTGCATGGTCTGTTTGACCAATTTGAACAGTTGTATAGTATTGTGTCACTTGACGCATGTTACATACACAGGATGTGCCATATGGACGGAAGAAGTGCAGTAGTAGCAGTAGGAATGTGACTATTATTTGCCTTTACCCACTTAGTCATTATGATGATAATTTATCAAATTTAATTGTTTCAATATTTAGTAAAAGTACGAGTGGATAACCCCACGATAAGATTGCAGTATCGATATTGAGGTATTTGGTAAAAAGATATTGTGACCTCAGGTGCTACTTTCTAACAAAACCTCCTCTTTCTTATCTAAATTCTTAATTTACTTCTATAAGCCAGCCTTTGCAAAGCCAGGTGTTATGGTTTTAAATTCTACATATCTGGTAACTTTGAATATGCCCTCTAAGTACTCTTTGTTTTCTGAACTGTCATAATTACCTTGCTTTATTAGATGTTTGTTATTTACTCAGCTGCAAGAGTGTTACATAATTGCTGAGTTCCCACGTGTCCTGAAAACCTGGAAAATAGTTTATAAAGTTTCCTGTCAAGGAAAATCAGAGAAAAAGTCAAATGCCATGGAAAATATTGTGTTGTCCTGAAAATAATGATATATATATTTACTTATTGATATAAGTAAATATATATATATATAATATATACTCATATTTTCCTTTAGCTGAGTATAAACATCTTTCTTTCCCCAGATGGATAACATAGCCATATGAAAGGGCTAAGTTATGTTCAGGATAATATTAATGTTCCAATGGTAGTTATGGACAAGTGTATTATGAATAGGCTGCTATATTGTGTAAATGCTGTGAACACCCCCCCAAGTCACGTCAAATGGTAGCACATGCATGTTGGATGACATTACAACTTAAGTGACTCTGAATAATAAAAGATACATTATCTTTGAAATGCAAATATTAGTCACTGCTGGTTGGTAACTGTGGTAGTTTTTTATTACTATATTATTCTATGATACATTTTTCATAATGTCTAAGCACATAAGAGATGATTTAAAGAGATAAAAGCACGTCATTTAAATCAGACGTCCACATCCCTGTCTGTCATTCCAGCTGGATCATCACTAAAAAGTTTCCTGGAAAAGTCCTGAAAAATGATCACTAGAAAAGGAATGAACCACTTTAAATTATACAATAATTAATAAAAAAACAATTTTGTCACCATACATATGGTTCATATGATCGTATTCTCTTTAAAACAGTTACACACTGCTGTGTTCAATCTAAAACATTTCTACCTTTCAAGTCATATAGTCTGTGTTTGATTTTTCAGCTATATTGTTAGAGTGAAGTACATGAATACATAACACAACACACAGGTGTGTTGTACTGAACACGAATGAAAATATTTATTCTCCACCTTGTAAAATCAATTAATACATCAATGCATTTTCTATGTAGTATTTTGCTCTGAAAAATCAGAACAAAGCATTTTCTAAATAGATAGTACATACACGGCAAATCATGGAGACAAAAAAGTAAGCATGAATTACTTTTTTTTAATACATCTTTGAAACCAGGCTTCTCTGCGCTATGTTGGCTTAGCAGTAATGTAATATTTGTTGTAACTAAAAACACTGGAATGGCCTTTGAAACGTATCAGGTCGTGTATAGTTACTCACATATCACTGCTCTGCTGTAAATAGCTGCAAATGAGCACAGACTCAATAAAAACATGGTCGTAGGATCTGATGTGGAAACATCACAGCCGTCTGCCTGGTGCTGTTGTGGTGTATCGAGGATTTAGGCGAGGCCTTTGTTTGAGAGCTCATCCATCATGTCGGAGTCGGTGGTGATCTCTGTGTTTGCTTTGACTCTGAAGTTTCAAGGTCAGAGGTATGATTGCTGTGATATGAAGCATGAACAACAGTGTTGTAGCTGCTCAAAAATGTTTCTGCACGCTCCATCCGTACGATTTCTCCGTTCTTGTCCTCTGTGTCTCCAAGAGTGCCCAAAACATGAAGTATTGTGTAAACTGTTATATGGCGTTTATTTATTATTCACAAGAGAAGCGGCTGTATTTTTTAAGTGATATACCTTGGTGATATCACTGATATACCAGTGATATAGCTTGGGTTATTGACATTATAATATTTCTCTCTGACTCACTGATACCAAAAATAACCAGTGGCCATATTATTGGATAGTGGCTTAGTGTGGACAGAGATGTATGAGCCCTTTACGATTATATTCATCATCGGCCAATTAGAGTAATTGATTAGTTGTTTGGTCTATAAAATATTATAAAACTGTGTGAAATGCCCATCACCATTTCTGAGTGCCCAAGTAGACTCATGTAAATAGTTTCTTTTGTCAAAGATATTCAGTTTAGAACAGCAGAAGGCAAAGAAAATCAGCAAATCTTCACATTTTACTCTGCCGATTAGCCCTAGTAATGATTTATAGTTATGCTACAGCAGTAGCTGTCTAAAAAAAAAAATATATATATATAATATATAATATATATATAAATATATATATCTAAAATTGCATTTCAGTAGCTATGGATGTTGTCCATCCTATCGCAACGCTTATTTATGATACAGTAAAAAATAATAGTCCTTCTAAAAATCCGTTTCAAAAACTGTCACCTGTTAAAACATGAGCAACTTAATTTGTGTCCTGCTGCTTGTTGTGACCCCCAGATTATAGAGCATTGGGATTGTATTACATACATTTTGACATTCTTGTGCTTGACTCAAGTGTGGATTTCAGAGGGGATCCTGGAAGCTTAACAGGCTTATCCCTCCTTGTTATCCCTCATTGTCCTCCTGCCTCTGCTAACCTCTGCTGCACTGTAGCCAATATACGGTCAGAGTTAGTGCATCTGTTCAATATCATATTGGTTTCCATGTGGTTTCTGTTTGGTTGAGCTCCTCACCACTCTCCATGTACGATCAAGTGAGGGTTTCATTGCAATTGTTAGTGCGGCGGATAGGTGGACAACCTCAGCAATGTGTCTTTGTTATGTCACTTCAGAGCCTTTTTTTGCATCATGTTTATGTTAATACACTCGAATAGCAATTTGGTTTGACATGGAAGGCATGAATTATGTATCGCTGTGACAGAATCAGAGTCACTTTATCCACTAAGTAAATGCAGAGAATTTCTGCCTTGATGACATTGATGTCAAAAACTAGAGGTGCATGAAATTAAACATGAATGACCCAAGAGTAGAATATTTTTGGCCAGTTAGTATTATTACTATAAAAGAATGAGACTATTAGGAGGTTTTTGGCTGCCTGCATTTGTAAAGATGTTCTTAAGGATTGGACTTTTACAAGAAATTTGAACAAAATGATTATGCCTTCAGCACACAGAGTAAAAGCTCATACGCTGTTGATATTATTCATACTGTTTATGTGTTGTTAGTAGCTCTTATCTTTCCTCTACAAAGCAGTCACACAAAGAGGAATGCGAAGAAAAAGCAACAGGTTTCAACAAATATATGGAAAATATGATTGAATTTTGATGAATAGCAGTTGAATTATATTAAAATACTGCAAATATTTTGCCAATAATATTGAAAATTGGAAAAATGCTAGATGTTGTACATTTGAGTATATCGCTGTGGGAATAGAAAGACCTCATATTTGTGCAGGAGGTTAGCACAGGACATAAGACACAGCAGGCACATTCAACATTCTGTCAACTAGATGAGCTTTGGCATCCTCTAAAGTCTCTCTGAGGGCCCAATTAGAAAGTCAGAGGCAAAGCCATGTGATTTTCCCAATAGTGATACCAGAGTTCTTTTGTGGAGTCTATTTTTTCAGACCGTCACAGGTGACCAAGCCGTTACTTGACCTAACCTACCTGTGAAGCGCAGTATTGGTCTTTGAAAAGCAGACTGCTGGCCTCAACCCTTCGAGGTCACTCTGCAGGGAAACATTATTTCTGTTCTTTTTTTAGTGATCTTTAGTTTGTAGTACTGTATTATGTGAGGCTTGCATGAACGTAAAACTGGACATCCCATCTTGTCTCTATCCCGTTTCAGTATTTCTCCAATTATTTCCCACACAGACTATTACAGAGTCTACCTTAAGACACAGAGTAAATCTAAACAAGATCAGCAATGCTTGTTTATGAAAGGGAATCTCTCTCAGCTGGCGACTGATCAGGCCCCAATTTGTGAAAATAGGCCCTTGACTTTCTGTTCCTATACTTTTCTAATTTAGGTTGAGTATAATGATGCATCATGAGCCCATAAGGAAACAGCTGCAGCATGTAACATTTCTATTGGGCTCGATCACTGAGCAGTATCAAACAGCATTAAACTTCATTGTGCTAAATGCACAGATACTATTTTTCTTACAAAACTAGAGGAGATGTGTTGTCTCTAGATGTCAAAATTTGTCTCTTTAAAGGTGACCTGTTGAGTTTTCTGTGAGTCACCAAAAATCATTCTGGGTATCCTTGAGATCTAAGAAATGTGTTGAATAAATTTCCTTTCTCATAAAACATTTGCAAAGTATTGTAAATCTATTAATGTTTACATCCATGTTTCCTAGGTTACAGTATTTCCCTTTTTTGCTTAGAGTATTACTGCCACCTGTATATTACATTATTACATTACATTACATTACATTTAGCAGACGCTTTTACCCAAAGCGACTTACAATAAGTGCATTCAACCAAGGGAGTTCAAACCCAGAACAACAAAAATCAAGAAAGTACAATTCCTCAAGAAAGCCAAACTACCAAGTGCTATGAATACGTGCCATTTAAGTGCTACTAGAGTACTAAGAGAGGTACATCATTTTTTATTTTTTTTATTTATTCCAGGTATAGTCGGAAGAGATGCGTTTTTAGTTTGCGGCGGAAGATGTAGAGACTTTCTGCTGTCCTGATGTCATTGGGGAGCTCATTCCACCAATTGGGAGCCAGGACAGCGAACAATCGCGATTTTGTTGAGCGGTTAGCTCGCAGTGACGGAGCTACGAGGCGATTGGCCGATGCAGAGCGGAGTGAGCGAGGTGGGGTGTAAGGTTTGACCATGTCCTGGATGTAGACTGGACCAGATCTGTTCGCAGCATGGTACGCAAGTACCAATGTTTTGAAACGGATGCGAGCAGCCACCGGTAACCAGTGAAGAGAGCAGAGGAGCGGAGTAGTGTGGGTGAATTTAGGAGGTTAAACCAGTCGAGCTGCTGCATTCTGGATGAGCTGCAGAGGTCGGATGGCACTAGCAGGTAGACCTGCCAGGAGGGAGTTACAGTAGTCTAGGCGGGAGATAACCAGAGCCTGGACCAGAACCTGCGCCGCCTTCTGGGTGAGAAGAGGACGGATTCTCCTGATGTTGTGCAGCATGTGCCGACAGGACCGAGTTGTTGCAGCGATGTTGGCAGTGAGGGAGAGTTGACTGTCGAGTGTCACACCGAGGTTCCTAGCAGTCAGGGTCGGGGCTAACACGGAGTTGTTGAAGGTGATAGTCAGGTCGTGGGTGGGAGAGCCTTTCCCTGGAAGGAAAAGTAGTTCAGTCTTGTCGGGATTAATCTTCAGGTGGTGTGCGGACATCCACTGAGAGATGTCGGTCAGACAGGCAGAGATACGTGCTGCTACCTGAGTTTCAGATTGGGGAAACGAGAGGATTAGTTGGGTGTATATCAGTTGAATAGTGTGACACCCATGGCAGGACTGTGTATAATGACACACACATGCATGCATACATGCACGTGCATGTGCACTCATAGAAAAACACCTCCATGGCGCTACTAGAGGTCAAAAACTCCACAGAGAACCTTTACTTCTGTTTGTCATTCAACCTTTAAGTGAACAAATGCCCTCTTCATTTGAGCTTTATGTTTAAGCAGAGCAAATATATAACTCAGGATGAGACCTTCATGTTAACCCAGTACATAGCTGCCACGTCACTATCTGATTCCCACTGTTGACCACTACCTGTCATTTCACACCCACAGCCTGACATGTCAAATGGCTTTTGTAATCCCCGAGCCCATCAGAGCTCCAGCAAGTAGCTAAACTCCTACAGTCATCCCCTGCCTGCTCTGATATGCACGGCCCCAGGAGACAGCCTGGAGCTTTGGTTTGATACGGTCTCTTTTCTCTCTATGTATGCGTATGGGGTCATACCAGGACAAGACAGCCTTATTTGAAGAGGAAGTGATATATATGTATGAGTCACTGAAATATGGGTTTTCTAAGAAAATCAGAAATCATATGTTTTTTTTTTTTTTTTCTTTTTTTTTTTTTACACCACACTGTAATTGTACAACCTGAGTGATAAAACGTTTTTTGTTGAGAAACATAAGTGTAACCATTATATTTTGCTTATATGATCCCTCCATGGCAAGACAGTACATGTGTTTGCCGTTGCTTTTTATCTCTGCCACATGGTACGTGCTCTTTCTGCTTTCAACCTGACCGGTGACAGCCCACTGTTGCCTCTGGGCTCGGTGCTGAAGTGAAAGATGACTTACTTTGTGTTCTTCTTAATGGGACTGCGACTGCCTGCAGAGCCCTAACTGAGCTGTCTGAGTTCCAGTCACCCTGTCTGCCTCATACAAGTTCTCCATGCATCAGAGGAATACTTCACCTTGGAAATATTCTTACATTTCTATGTACTATTAATCTGTAATGATCAGTGCATGCGGAATGTTATTTCGTGATGAAATGTACCCCAGTTCCCCTTCATTTAACCTGTCTACTTCTAATCCAGGGAACAAGTATTCACAGGTTAGAGAGTAACATTTTAAAATCATTGCAGGAAACACACAGGTGTAATTAATAACATAAATAACGAGTGCATCCCATTAAGGAGAGCTTGCTATCGTTCATGCTGGCTACTGGGACATTTAATGGAGTTGAGGCATCGTTAATGTTATAGATTCCACCTGTGCTTTTCTTTGTATGACAAGTCACAAAATCTGCTGTGTAAAAAGTAATTACGGTATGTAAAAATCAGACTTCCACAGCAACAGGAACATTTTTGTGCGATCCTTGTCTGTCATGCCAGCTAGATCATCACTGAAAATATCTTGGAAAAGTCCTGGAAAACAATAACTAGAAAAGAGTGGGAACTCTTGTGTTTGAATTTTGAAAATAGTACCTTTAATAATTACTGACTGATCTATAAACTTATTATTATGCATGCTAACTAACACTTTTGAGAAATCTCGGTCTGGCTTTTCAACTGAATCTTGTGTTGAATGTTTTCTGTAAAGTTATAAGATGTAAGAGTTTTTTTTCTCTTGCAATTTACTCTCAATACTATAGTACAGTGCAATGCAAAGGGTTAAGTGCATTGAACTTATTTTCAACCATCAGCACAGTAACCATTGGTAATTCATTCTCCTCTGCTGGAAGTGTAAAACAGCAGCATATTTTATTTCACTGCTCTGCTGCTGATGCTGTCTAATATTAATATTAAATCGGCCACCCAGACATTACATTCCCTAAAAGTATGAGCTTCTTCAGAATATCTTTCATCAAAGCTATGAATACATGCTGAATTTATTTAGTCTGTTCACTTCTAGAAATGTTATTTGAAACTGCCTAAAGAGTGTTACTTTCAGCATTATCTGTCAGAGTCTTTCATTGGTCTGACTTTTTCGTATAAATTGTCAAGGACGTTTGCCCCCTGGTTTCTGTCAAATGAATACTATAAATATAAAAGAGCAATGCATTTGACTGACTAAAGGTCATTCATGCTTTTACATTTTCTATTTTCAACCATAGATGCCTTACTGCTGATACAGTAGTTGTTGATGTGACAGTTTATTTTAGGGACCTCGCTGTCAAAAAAACCAAACACAGACTGAAATGCTTCTGAATCATGTTATTGCACTATCATTAAAAAATCCTCATAAATGTGTATAAGTTTCTATGCCCCGTCTTAGTATAAGTTTCATTGTGAAACCACAATAGATAATAGTTAATTAAGACAGTTTGTGAGTGTATCTGCTAGTGGAGCATGCAGTATAACATAGTCAGCACTTTAAAAGTAATTAAGTAAAGAAGTTTGAAGAAACTCATTCAGTTCGGGCCAGTTAGAGGACAACAATTAACAAATGTGACTTGATGATAAGCATATTTCTGAATGATATTTGAAACACATTGTCATTTATTGAGTAGCATACTTGTTATTATTTTCTTATTTAGACAGTAAGGGCCCAGAGATATTAATTCAGCACATTTGGTTCCACATTTAGGCACTTAATCTCTTGATGTCTGCACATATCAAATGTACTTGTTAGTATATTTTGGAACCCTTTTGTACTGATCACTTACATAATGCAGCAATATTACAGGGTTGAATATTTTCACATATCAAAAGATGTCAGCAGTTCTGTGTCTTTATCATTTATTCACTGAATTGTTGCTGCGCCTTAATTTCTGACTTTACATAATGAGGCTCAAAAGTCAGTTAAGTTTGGCCGCTGTTTGTCCATTTTCGGCAAAAGGGTTTGAGCCAGCAGATATATGATCCGTCATGTGAGAGCGGGGGAATGTGTCCCGGGTCACCTTCCAAAAAGCTTCCTAAAAGCCCTAAATAATGGCTCTCTGATGTGTCTAACTGAGCCAGTGCCTGCACTGGAAGACACAGAGACCCTCGATAGGAACATTATCACTATTACTATATATAGGGAGATACAGGAAAGATTAAACGTAATGTCTAGTGTTGGGCTATTTAGAAATGTCAATGTACAGTATCTTTTCTTCAACAAATCGCTATAATGTCACTGCATATTATCATATCCCCCAATCATAAATGAGGCTAGCTCAAACACAGGCGCAAGGACAGTGGAGTGCAGCCTTGGTGAGCAGTAATACGAGTGGACAGAGTGCTACAACATAAGCCATGACTACAGCGTCCTGGGCTGAATCAGGACAGAAGTCAGTGTGTCCACACGTCCAGCTGAAAAACACCAAGAGCCTTAGCGTCAGTGGATAGGCTGACTTTTATTTGGAGTGAGAAACAGAGACAGAGACAGAGACGAGGAGAGAGAACTCTTCTTCTCCGTGTCAGTGGATTGTCTAGAGTTGTTTTTTTCCTTCAGTGTTTGTTTCTTGTCATTTCATCAATGAAAAGGGAGAGACCACTCGTGTTAATCCGAGGGCAGTCTTAACACGATTGATTGTAATGTTTGAAATAAAAACAAGCTGATATGGTAGTTGTTAGCTGTGCACTTTTGATGCACAACCCCCAGATGTAAGCACTCAGTTCATGGAGTGCATTCTCCTACACAACCTGTAGAATTTGTTATTTTAGGTAATAAAACGTCTTTAGAAATCTACTAATATACATAGTTAAAGACAGTCAACTCAATTTGGTACATGCACCAAAATGTTCCTCGTTGAATAAATTCATTACAATCTTAAGAAATACTTAAAAGTGAGTCTATGTAACATTTGCTGAGCAGCGCCCCATGTACAAACAAGTGACGTTTACAACATAACAGTACATGCTGAAATGTAGTGTATACGTATAGCAAAGTCATAGTTAGCAAACTGCCTCAGTATTATCAATAACACAACAATATTTATCCAAAGTTAGCTAATATTAGCTAATATTTGCCACCATGAGCAACTGGTCATACCAGACCAAGTATGGCTGTTGCAGCAAAACACTTAAGTGTGTTGAGAAGAGCATGGGTGTTTTATTTGCTTTCAAGTAAATACATTTTTCTTTTCTTTTTTAATTTGTAAGGAGAACAGTTTGTTGTTTCTTCTTTCAAAAGTCACGGTCTGGCTTCAAACTATTCTTGGCATCTCTCTACAAACTAATGATCTGGCCACAGACAAACAGTCAAGCTGGACCAAAACATACTGTGTGCTTCTTGTCAGGAGTAACAAATGAATGAATGAATGAATCTCTTTTAATGCCATGTACACTCCTCTGCACGGTTGCAGGGTTAAGTGTTTGCTGGGCTGTGGTCCAGACAGCTGATGCGCGTCTCAGCCTGCTGAGCTGTTTGCCCCCTCTTAAAAAAAAAAAAAGCATGGTGCTGGGTGTGTGTGACATCCTCCCTCCCATCCATACTGTCACCTCAGCAGTGCTTGGCATCACTACCACTACCCTCCTCCAGCCCTGAACACACACAATTCCTCTATACACAGACCAAATACACAGAAGGTATGTGCAATACATGTTAAGATATTTTTTTTCAATTAAAATTCTCTCCTCCCAGACTTTCCTCCACCTCAATACTGAAATTCTTAATTCTAATTTTGACAGAACAACAACAGCTCAAAGCAGTCGCATATATGCTGCCGCCTTCCATAAACAGCCAAAACATAGGAGGGACTTCTGAGGCACTTCCTCAGAGGCAGTCGACAAGGCTTCTTAAATTTGTTTCTCTGCTCCTAGGGTTCCATCCACCCCACTATTGAATTATACCCTCTTGTTTACCATTTTCCTCACACAAGAGAACAAAAACAGCTGAAAGCAAAAGGAGAAGCAGTGTATAATAAGAGTGGAGCAGCGGGAGCCCGGGCAGTGTCATGTCTGTGTCCTGGTAGCTCAGAGATTGTACTGGCGGCAGAAGGGAAAGAATGAGTGTGGAAATGAGGTCTGAGGTTTGTGTGTGCTAGTTGCAGAAGGTTTTAGAGACAAGTCAGGATCACGCAGCTGTCTAAAGAAGTAATATTTTATTGATCGTAGAGGCTTGGAGCATCAATTTCTTACAGGATGTTATCATCTCATGGTTATTTAGCTCCATCAGCAATCAGCTTTCCCCTTTTATTTCTCAAGAATTGGCTTTAAAGTTGGAAATAATCATCTGATTCCATACCGCCTGATATCATATACGCCTTAAGCTTTTCTGCATCAGCATAATCCAATTCTTTGTTCATGCCATATGATGTGTTCACTCAGTGAAATATTCAAACCCCGGACTGTCTTGTGCATAATTTTAGATACATTTTCCAAAATTCAGCCTGACATGATTGGCATCTTTGGAAGCATTGAGATTCAGACTAAAATTGCAAATGAAGTCCTCTGGGTTTGAAGAATCAATGTTTGGTTGCACAGCACAAGTTTGTAATAAAGACTAACCCACCAGTGAGTCCGTGTGGTTTAAGACGTGACAGAATATATTGGTTTGTAAAGCTTGTGTGGCTTGCATGGCAGTAACTGATACTTATTTTCATGATCCATTCATTTTTTGAAATGTCAGAAGAAATAGTGAAACAAATAACATTTTCCATAACCCAAGGTAACATCTTAACAAGCATATGTTTGACATATTTCCTTCATTAATGAATAAAAAAATAATTAGTTTATAAAGTAATTTTCAACTATTTACTTTTCATTTTTCTTCCATTCCTTCTGAAATGTTATCCCTGTACTTTTAGCAAGTTGACTTAATAATACAAAGTATCACAAAACCTAGTATTACTTGTCACAGATGATGTGACATCTTCTGTTACTTTGCTTTCAAGGTGAAGTTTGAAAGAATGAGGAATGACGAAAGGTAAATTACTTTTATAAAGGACCTGCTTGTAGATTGCGGACTGCAGATTCAATCATTTTTTCATTCTTTTCATCATTCCCTTTTACCCAACTGCTGCACTTATTTCTGGTGTTGGTTGGACTTTCCTTTTTCACTGCCCACCATTTTCTCATCACTCTCTACCACTAGCTCCTTTTATCTGCACATCTTCCCCTCTCTCTCGTCCATTGTTAAAATCCTCCCATATGCTAAGCTCTGTCAGAGCAGGTGGCAAACCGCAGGAGGACCCCACACCTCCGCTACGACTGGCCTCCATTAGCGCACACCCAAATTCATGTTGCCACTGGGCACAGTAGGCAGGGGAGGGAGGGTTGCCAGGAAGTTCTCTTTCAGTCCGATGACCAAGTGGTTTGACTTTTTAGTGGCCTTGAAGAAGGACACATATCCTTTTGTTATCTCGCTCTTTTATGAATACAAAAATACATGTCCCCTCTTCCCACTTTATATTACTGTTTTTTTTAAACAATGGATTAAAAATTGTGGTATAGCAATTTCACTAATCACATTTGAGCACATAAGCGATTTATTGAATAAAAGGAATTAAGTGGGATCACAAATACAGCATGAAAGGGCTGGCTTTAAAAAGTGAATGGTATTGGTTAATGAAATTCAGAGATTCATTTCTCCTAAAATGCATTATTAAAAGCATTGTGCCAGTTCTCTGGGATATTGGTGACATTTAACAATTCATTCAGTTAGTGACCTGGGACATTTACTGAATTTGCAAGTATTGGATCCTATTACAGTTTACATTTAATGGTGAGGAAATAAATAAAAAATGTTTTCAGATTGCTCTACAGCCCCAGCGTGTGAGTACACACTGCCTTAGGCCAATCATCGTGTGCAATTTAGAAAACTTGGACTCAATGGCCTCAGTAATTTCCACAGCTGGACAGTTCTCAGAAATGTACAGTTTATGTTCAGGGTCTTTTCATTCAATCAAACTTGAACAACAGTATAAGTCTGAATTACTGAGATGTGAGTATCTTTTATCCTTTTGCAATACAGGTACACGTTTGTCATCAAAAGGTTCCCTCCAACACTGAAGCACTTGTACGGAGTGCTGGCTGGGTGCACTTCAACAGGAGAAACATGCTGAGGGGGTGGAAGGTGTGACAGGACTGCAAAGCTTTACAAATGGATAAAAGAACTCCTCTGTGGATATGTCGAGGATGTGCTGAGAATAAAAGGAGAGAAGAGGACAGGGTCAGATGAGACAACTCAATGTCTGTCATCTTGGCGAATTAATCACCTCCCATATCTTCATGATAGTTACTTTATTATAAACCTCTCATCTCTCTTTCTTCCTTTTATTGAGGCATCATTTCTACAAAGGCACAAAACACTGTAACACGGGTCTGTGTGTTATCTTAGTCATACTTGAGCACACAACTGCCATTTCTTGAATAGGCTTATTCTATTTGTCCCACTGTGTCTCTTTTTCTTTCTTTTGGTAATAAATGTCAGCCCTTGGGTTACAGAACTCTTTGAGACTATTAGAAAGATGTGTGTGTACCTCCATAACTGGCGAGTGATTTCTTCTTTTCACCTTGTCACATACGTTAAAATGATTACAACTCAACCGTCAATTAAAATATTCTGCTCAAAGGTTCAATAAATGATTTCTATGTATTTTTATTATCTGACACCATCATCAACACCATCAGAATGGATCCCTACAACTCCAGCCATCTGGTAAACCGTGTACTGTTTGAATCAGGTGTCTTACATGGTGGTGTGACATACCTGGCTATTTGTCATGGCTTCATCTGTCGTGTTTAGATAAGGACATTTTGTGCTGACAGGTAATAGGCAAATAGGCTGTCAGATTTTACAAGCTGCCAGTTAATAGAGCAGAGCATCACTGTCATTTTATACAGTTTTTGGCTTATGGTTGGCAGGAATGTGGCACCACTTTCTAACAAAGCAAACTGTATAATAGGTTTATGAAATGTAAATAATGGCTTTAATAAATCATTCACTAATGCTTTCTAGATCCATTCTGAGCCATTGATAAGAATAGCTTTTGGCTTGTCGGGTTGTAGAAAAATCCTTTGGCTGGTGTTTATCCTTTATGAATAGCTACTAGGAAGCTATTTTTATTGCTGTTTATTTTGCTTATTTGACTACTTACCTTCTGGAAAATTGCTGCAGAGCATCTGAATCAAAATCCGTTTATTAACATTCACAGCTGCAGACTGGATGGATTAAATACCCTCTTTTATTGATGACTTACTAATAATAAATAATAATAATAGCGTACATTTTTCTAGCACCTTTCAAGGGACCCGAGGGCGCTTTGAATATATGAAGGCCAAACAGATAACACACAAACAAAAAATGCATGTAGATGGTAAAGAGGAGGGGTCTGAGCACAGAGCATGGGGGGTGCCTGGGTTCAGCATTAAAAGTAAGCCTTTGTCGGTAACATTATCCATATTAACCTGTCTTTTTACTTTATTTTCTGTTAACAGAAAAATCCACCTATGACGCTTCCGGCTCCTCGTCTTTACCAGTCACTGCTGCTCCTGCTCATCCATTGGCTGACCTGTCGGTGGCGGAGGAGGTGCCTTTCTCAGCCGTCCATTCAGATGGTGACTCAGAGTTTGAGGGGGAAGGTTTATCAGGGCAGCCTGCCTTTTCTTCTGTCTTAACCGTCATGGCAGGAACTGTCAAACATCCAGTGAGCCTTGATCAAAGTAGAACCTCGCCAACCATCACCAGGGATGAGACCCACACCACCCAATGGCCTTCACATAGTTCCAGCCACGGCTCAGAGATGTCCTCCTCATCTTCGTCTGTGGGAGACAGGATCACCCTCGCCGGCTCAGGTCTGACTTCCAGCATGTATCACCAGCACACCACACCATCTCCGGCTGTTACCATGACATCGACAGTCTCTAGGCCATCACATGTGTCCTTTATGGATGGAAACAGGAATTACTCATCATTGACAGTATTATCTTCTTCATTGTCATCATCAATGTCTTCATCAGCTCCATCCTCTTCCTCTGTGTTACCATACGTAGTGTCTCTATTTTCTCTATCATCTTCTGTTGGGTGGATAAACAAAGCTGCTTCATCTCAAGGTCAAAGGATTGTGTCCAGCCCTGCCCCTCAGACATCATCACCAGCAGACTCTCTGGGTTGGACAGACAGTCTAACAACCACACACTCCACTACTCATTCAGGTGTTGACCTACTAGCTGTTACACAGGGACTACAAAGCACAACAACCAAACCATCACAGTTCCCAAGTGAAAGTAGCATTGAAAAGAGCACTGAAGTGACAAAACAGTCATTATACTCATCAGAAGATAAAATCTATGGAGTGAGTGGAGCATACATAAGGATTGCAAGCACAAAAGTGATCAAGGCACCAGCAACCAGCACATACATATCATACTCTGCTCATAACCATGAGCAAAAACAGTTAAAGATTTTACACAAAACTACTCAGACCCAGAACCCAGGGATAAACTCTGTATCAGCCAGTAATATTGAAATTAGCACCTCATTTCCCTCCAATCAAGAGAAACAAGCTGTTCAAAGGCAGCAGGGAGCTTTACAAAATCCCACATCAGCACTGCTGTCTGCCCATCCTAAAGGCTATTCAGTTTCTAATCATGTCACACAGCAGATGTTAAATCCAACAGCATATGCGGAAAATGAAAACAAGACAGCGGAAGATATTCAGACTTTTGCTCACAAAAGCGTTGGAGATACAGTCATGTCACTTCTGAGTTCACATGTAAATCCAACTGTATCACCAGCAATGACACTCAGACCCACTGAGACTCCACCAGGTAAAACGTCTCTCTCTGAAACTGCAATCACTGAGCTAACACCAAACCACTCTGGCATGGTGTCCTCAGAGCATGCATCTAATCCTGGTGATTTACTGATGGCAGCGGGTCACGGCAGCCCCAGAGGTCCTGCCATCAATATATATTTCAACCAGGGAGAGATAGCAGCAGCAGAGCTCAAATCCATGTCCACTCACGCTTACCCAAATAACTCACTTTCACTCATAGGGTCGAGGCCGGAGTCCAAAACCGGTTCCATCCTCAGTTCAATCACCAGAACGGAAACAACTTCCTTCCCATCGGAGTCAAATTCACTCCCGTTGCCAAGTAATATAGTCATAAACGTTCAGGAATTCGTAACACAAACAGAATCACCCAAGTTCATAACTCAGGAGCGTAAAGGACGGACGATGCCAAAAATGATATCTGCCTCCAACAGTAGGACAGTGCCTCTTTCTGGTTCAGCGTTGCCAGTTAGGTTCGCAAAAGATACGACCTATAAAACCATGTACGACAGTCTCTCTCACCCCACTCAGCTTACGTACTTATTGCCTTTGTTTCTCAGCCGCAGCCCAAACAACACTGATGATAACACTGGGCTGTCTGCCAATAGTGACGTTCATTTTGCAGACCAACCCAAAGCCTCATTATCATTCCAAATTACCCCCTCACAAAGACCTTTTCAAACAAGGTCTTTACTTTCATTTTTCCACAAGTTTTATACTACTCAACCTCCTAATAAATCTCATCAGACAGTGTTTTCGACTGAAATCTTTGCTCATATTATAAAATCCGAGAGAGCTAGTCGCAGTACACCTACGACTTTTGAGGTCAAAACAAACACAAGCAGTTTTGAGCGGCCTTCTCTTTCCTCCTGGTCTGAAATTACCCTGATACCGAGGACAAACTCTGCTTATCGCTCTAAGGGACCAATCACCAATATGAGAAGTGATGGATCAAATTTTTATTTAGGCAGACAAAGAACCATTCCCTCCACTGCTTCCTCTGCTCCAACTACTTCCTTCAGTGATGGACAAAACAGCAGTGGATCTTTTAGTGCTATTTTCAGCTTTGGCACAAAACTAATGGCACCATATACAAAGTTGAAAACCACCAAGCCTGTGTCTTTTCAAAGCACTGCCTTTGAATTAGAAGATACATCTATTGGCTTTGATAGGGCAAATTCTAATTTCCAAGCAGATGGCCCGTTGTATGAACATCCAAAGCTAGAAGACGGACAAGAGGGTAATGGGCATATATTGAATTCAACTGATCAAACTGTAGTTGCCAGTGATCCAAATTCCTTTTATCCTACAGTTCATTCATCTTTTACACATGTTAAAGGCACATCAGAATATAAGAAAGAGAAACTGAATTTGTCCCCAGCTAATCTCAGATCTGCGGTGACTGTCAATGTACAACAAGGAGCCACTGTAAACACTGCATGGAGTTCAGATGGTTTTCTGCCCCTCTCTCATACAACTACTGACTCCGTAACATCTTCAAAAGTTTCTTCTCTTGCATCGGTGCATAAGAGCAAGCACAGCCCCCCTCTGGCAGATGTTGACTCTCTTGAATATGCTGCTGTCACACTTTCAAACAACCCTGCACTCAATTTCTCTGGCACTGACAATATCAACAACACAAGGGATTCAATACTGAAGGGGTTAACCCTTCCAACGGAGCTGCGGCCATCATCCTTTTCATTGCATTCATTATCATCAGAGACTTCATCATCATCATCATCATTATCAGAGACGTCACCACTATCTTACAGTAGTAGAAATAAAGCTTCTCATTCATCCTCCTTACATATGAATCCTCCCACCTCAGTGTCTTATAAAGCTTCATTGGCATCACTGTCATCATCAACGTTACGTTCAGCTGGTAAGATATTGTCAATAAAACCAACCATGCACCCAGGCACTGCATCATCATCCGTGTCTGTAAAAGCTACATTTCCATCCTCTTCACCAAGTCTGACCTTATCAATAGATCCTGATCATTCAGAGGAAGTGACTGAGATATTTGTTGTCCATACAGAGGCGGGGACAGATGAGTTAACTGCTGGAACATCCAGAGCAGTTGCGCACACTATCCCCAAAGAAAAAGCAACCATTTTAGCCCCCTCTCAATCAGTCAGAATCACCATTTCTGCTGGGCCCACCGAGAGGACATCTCAGGTATCACCTCTGCACCCTCGACAGGACACCCCGACAGACTCTGTCCAGCTTACCACCGCAACTGTAGCTTCAACTACCAAAACTAAACACCCCACCACTACCACGCCTTCCCTAAGGGTCACCACCGTAACCACACAGTCTGTCACCACTACCACACTACAGCCTGCACCTGTGACCAGGAGAACGACGACCACCACAACCGCTAGGACTCAAACCAGCAGGAGAACATTCTCACCACCTTTTCCCAGAACAAACCCTCCCAGGGAGACCAGCGGCTTCTTTATATCCCCTTTTACCACCACCACAGAGGCGCCACCACAGCAGTGTAACATCACAGAGAGATTGTGGGTGAAAACAGGTAAGCAATACTTCTGCCACAGTCTGAGCAAAATTATTTGAATTATAAAATCGTATTATTTCTCAAACCTGTTTTGTCTGCTGTATGTCTTGGTTTCTCCCACTTTTGTCTCTGTGTCTATATCCCTCTTAGTTGTTTCCATTTATGTGAGAAGAAACAGGCTGGACAGTATTCAGAGGCAGAACCTGCGAAGGGGACTAAGTCAGGGCCTCCGGAAAGCTCTGAATGATACTTCTGCTCAAGCACAGGTCAGTCACTGTTGATCACTCAAGAAAAATACAGCTTCTGCATGTAATAGTACACACTTAGCATCCATATATCGATAGACTCTAACTGTGGAGTCTGAACAAACAGAATGATATGTACATTTAATGTTTCTCAGCAAAGCACATTGTATGTATATTTGAGGCCTGGTGAATGTGTTGAATGCATTACCTTACACTGCCAATTGTTGATTAGTGGAATAATGTGAAACCAGGACTGTGTATCATGTGCTCGTGTATGTGCATTCCTTTGCTCATGCACGAGATACCAACAAAACCGGCACTATTAAAAACTCTCCAGCCCCTTTAGTGGTCAAAAACACCACAAGGTGCCTTTAATATGTTAACTTCACAAATGTATAAATTAGTGCAGCTGTGAAACAGTAGCAACTCATGTAAGAAGTGGTCACAAATTCTCTGATACTGATAATGTCACTAAAGCGACTTTGAGCTGATGGAGGTATCTTAAACTAAAGGCAGTTTTCGAGTATCATCCTTAGTGTTACCTTTTCATACTGGTCATAACGTCTTTTATTATCTCTACAGCATTAATACACAAACACAGATTGAACAGTTTGATTAGTTGCCTACGATCTAAAAAACTACCACTGTTATTTATAGGTGAAGTTAGGATACAAATGAATGCAATGTACAGCTGCTAATCTGAATATACTGAACAGAACAAACTGTTGCTTGATCCTGGCTGAATAAGCAAGCTGTTTTCTAACTCGGGTGAACAGTCAATGGGTCCTAATTGTGCCCTCACCAGAAATCTGGTCTATTAGCGTGGAGTGAATTAGACACTTGTAGCAAGGACCCTCATGTAGGCTACGTGAGAAGAGATGAGGACTAATATAGAAATTAGGTTGACTGAATGTGTCCCTGAAGGCAGTGGGTGATGTCACATATCTGAGTAACTGTACCAACACTTAAAACAAGATGTAGATTAGGACTATAGCAGAGCTGTAGATGAGAACTGTTGCTCCAATTTACTTATATTTATTTATTTACAACCAGAGTCGTCAGAATCAAGTCACATTTCAGCAAAAGGCAATCTTACCACGGCAGTGGACAAAAACTCAGGAAGAAACCAACCGTAGCATTTTGGAGTGCCTTCTGAGTGTTGCAATTTTGAGCAAGTGTTAAGTATATCTGTGTATGCATGTTTCTGTGTGTGTGCGTGTTGTATATCCGCAATCTGGTGAAATGGCTCGGCGTGTTGTATTTCTCAAACTGGAAGTATCAAATAATCAAGAGTGAGGCCTGTGTATTCGTCCTGCCCATGTGAAGGTCAATGATCTCATATGTTCACCCTCACCACCCCTCTCTCTCTCTCTCTCTCTCTCTCTCTCTCTCTCCTTCTCTCTCTGTAGTCTCTGAAGGTGCCTTGCTTCAGTGCACTCCTGTCACCCATTTTAACATTGCTTGGGTTCCTTTTAGTAGCACTGCTCTCTCATCCAATGGGAAGCAAGCTGTCGGCAAGGGAAATTGCTTCTGTGTTTAATTATAGGTTATAAATGGTTGGGAGGAGAGCGATGTGCTGGGCTGATGCTAAAAAGATGATGAGAAATAGACTAAATGAATTGAACCACAAGGCTAAAACCATTTTGAATCTTCAATAAATGTATAAAAGTAAGCTATTTTTGTGTCTTGTACTTAAGGCTCTCCAGTGACTTGAAACTTTTAGAAAGCTCACTAGATCTGTCGGGTTAATCTGCTGGCAGTATTTCGTAACTCTTTGAGATAGAGTAAGTGGGAGTGTTACCAATCTCTGGCTTGCTGGAAATACAATCTCTTAATAACACCTTCACATGGGTGAAGCCTGAGAGGATAAAGTGATAATAAAGGGCTCTTTTCACTGAGCTCTTAACAAGGCTGAATTGTGAGGAGGCAGAGTGGTGACTCTGCAGCTACAGAGAAGATATGCCCTCAGTGTTTTAGCCAGTGGATCTCGTTGTCAGCGCAGGCTTTCAGATGGGTTTAAATAACAGAACTGAATGGTTTCACCTCACCTACACACATATACACGCAAAGTATTGCTACATCTGTCATCAGTTATTTTCCAGTTTCCATAAACGCTCACCAAAAAGTCAAACTCTTACTGACAAACACGTGCATTTGTTTTGCATGACACACGGTTACAAAACACTCACATTTCACCTGTGTTTCGCAGTGATACCTGGCCTCGGTTATAGTGAAGGAACATAAGCTTCTTTGTCCCAAACTCCCTATTTGACAGTCTCTCCCATGTCTCGCTCATCTTCAGTCTCCTCTTTCCCTCTCCCCAGAAGCCCTTCAGCCCCTCCTGGTTTTCTCTCCACATATCTGTATTCCATAATCACGCTCTCTCTCCTGTTGCTTTCATTAGCGAGTGGTTAGAATACACTTTAAGTGCTCCATCAATCTAATGCAGTTCAATATCATGTCATTCAGCTCATTTGCCTTTATGACTGATTGACTCTACCTTCTGATCTAAAGGACCATAACAGGAATATGTTTTTGTCGATTAACTATAAATATTTTACATCACGGTTGGCCATTCTTCCAAAGAATGCATACAATTTTGGATTGATTTTCTAGCTTGTATGCATTGAATGTCTTCTTTCATAGATTTCATCAGTATGGTATGAACATAGCCATCATTCATTTTATTTCTGAGTTAAGAAATTATAAAGAACTTGTAAATCATTCCATGCTTTTGACCACATGTTACCACATAATTGTGGCTTTGACAAAGGAAGTAAAGTAAAGAAGGTAACAGTTTATCTCTGTTTACTGTTATGGATTACCTGTATGTTTGGAAAGTGGTAGATACTACGAGACGGGATTTGTCAACCGTCGGAGAATTTATCATGTTGTAACCACACCCAACAATCACACTTCTGATCATACCCCGCCCTTAGTGAAGCTGGCTGTGATAGGCGGTGAAACATGCGTGAAACTTTCAACCAGTGGGGGTGTTATGACCTTGTGCGTCACAAGGTATATTGTTGTTATTGTCACATTATGAGTGTGACTGATGTTTGTGGTGTTTTACCTCCCGGCCTGAAGGTGGTGCAATTCACCCTGTTTCTGTGTTTTCAGTTTGTTGCATTGTAGGTGATTGGATTAGAGATTGTTAGTGCCTGCTTTTAAAATGGGACCCGCTGAGGCCGGCTCTCACTCTTTCTTCTCCCTGGCTCCCAACCAGTCTGTGCTGCACTGCTGAGTGTGTCGTTGATCCTAGGGTATACTGATCTGGGTGTCTAAAAAGCAGTTCTGGTAGCTGTAGGGGTGATACGCCCCATTTGTTCACCTTTTTCTACTGTTTATTAGTTAGGGAGGTAGATAAGCTGACTGTATTTTCCTTTGTTTTATTTTGGTACGTTTATTGTCTTGGGCCAGCTCACCCATGTGTTCTACCATAATTTGTGAATAAATCAATACTGTGGACTGGATGGCAGTAGCACTGGTCATTCTTGGGAGTGGGGGAAAGAGGGAGTCACTGTTTAATGCTGCGCTCAGGTTTCCCCTAGGCTGCAGTAACAGGGGCAGTGAAATAGGTGCTGAGTTACTCTTTAATATTGCCCACTCAGGTATAAGCATTGTGCAATTAATTTGCTAACATCGTCCAAACTACCAATATGATTCTTGAAAGACATCTAATTCTCTTCTCTACTTTGCCCTCTCAGGTGGAGACAGTATTTGGTTCTCCCAACATGACAGTGGCTTATCACGTGACTGGAGGGGACATGGTTTACTCTCCCTCTGTAGTGCTTGAAGGCTTGGACTCTTATGGCCGTGATAAGCTGATTTCAGACCTGCGACAGTACCTCCCCATGGTAACAGCCCTGCCCCTCCCAGTTGCATTATGGAGATCCAGCGCAGCCACTGGCTTCCAGCTGAAAACAGGTCAGGGTGAAAAAAGAAAATAAGTCAGAGATCAGCTTGAGACTTGCTGTTATTTGTCCCTGCTGTGATTGTGCACTGGGACAGTTTCAGTGGAAACTAGGTTTAAGAAGTAATAAAATAATTCTTGTGATACCACATCGGAGGAGGAAATGACAATATTGCATGTGTACTCAGAATTTCAGGTACACTAGAATAATGTATGTCATATTCCCAGTCTTCCTAATATATACACTGCCAAAGGCAGCAAAAAACACATTGTTTTAGCATCCTGAATAATTCTCAAAAAAATGTAATTAATAGTTTTGCCAGTGTACAGTTTTGTGAGCTCATTTGTTTTTTTTATGTTCTAGTGCTGCAGTTTGTGGGAGCAGGCGATGATCCTCGGTCCTGTCGGTTCTCTCAAATGATGGAACAGAGGCTTGAGAGGGTGTTTTCTGAAGCACAGGCCAAAGTGCTCAACACCAACAACAGACTCTCTGTTCAGGTACTGTTGTGTAATAGTCGTGTAGCACATTATGTATGCTTTCAGTTACAGTGGTAATGCTGTGATTTGTAACATAATGCCAGTGTTGAAACTTGTGTAGCGTTATGGTGTTCATTGTACCTAAATGGATCAAAACAATCTGAGTCTGACCTTGATATAGATCTGATGTAACCTTTTTTTGGACAATAACGTGTATACAGTACCATCCAGGAACCCAACTAGAAGTTAAGTTAGATAGATGGTGAACACTTGAGTTTGCTAAATATTGTTTGCAGCATATTAGAATATATGTAAGTTCAACAGTTTCGTCCCCTATTACACATCAATATTATTGTGTGGATTAGGTGATTTGGCAGCTACAAACAGATGCAAACTGTGTGCATTATATACAAAATCATCCCCCTCAGACTTTGCCTTGTAAACAAGAGCAGTTTCTGAGATGCAAATTAATTATGTTTAAGGAGGCAATGTTTGTATTAATTTTAATGAGCTGCAACATTGAAGTGCACCCTATATTAATGCTAATGTGACGATTATGCATGGATGAAAAAATTAACACTCCAATATTTTTGCACTCTTTAATGCCTTGCCAATTTTTCAGCCGTTGTGTTTCTTGATGATTTTCCTATTTGTTGAGCCAAGACAACAACTACTATTTCATTTTATTTTACAAGATTTGTGCTAATCTTTTATATTTGCACATTACACTAATGTAATCCCAAGCATTTTATGTATTCATACCTATGTATTTCTGTCTCCTTTTCTGACTCTGAGCCTGTACCCTTCCTGTTTTTTCCCCCTCCCAGATGCTGAGTGTCTCCCAGGCAGCAGGTTCTCCTGCTGTGTCATTGGTCTACACTGTGAGAAATGGGACTGTCTTTCTTAATGGCACCACTGCCTCAAACCTCCTTGGTCAGCTGTCAGCTGAGCTGGTGGGCTACTTCCTCTTCTATCCACCACTTATGATTGCTGAGCGTAAGTTACAATTTGTACAAAAAAAATCCGTCTGTTAGTGAGGAGTAATTCAACAACCATACAAGAAGAGACACCAGAAGTAGTTCTCGTGTTCTCTTGGGATTGATTTGTTCTCCAAAAATAAATTAGATTCAACAACAAAAAAACAAGTGCTGTGCTTTTACTTGTTTTTTCTTTTTGTTGAAACCTACAAGAGGTTTGATATAAACTTTTCAGGCTGCGTCTCACAAAGCATGTTGATCCCATATCTTTGGTTTTAGACCTTTGGGCAAAGGAACTGATGCTCTATATTGATTGATTACACACAACTGCAGTTGATTGAATGTAGTGAAAGTAGTGGTTTTCTGAGCACTGTTTTGCATTCACATGGAGCGGTTTGTCTCAGAAGGTCTATCTAGATAATGGTAGAACTCAGGAATTCAATCACTAAGCCTGACTGACATCCAGTTCCTCAGTAATTGGATGTTTGTGACTGTTCTTCTGCTTTTAGGATCATTGTTGTTTTTTAATGATTGAGTCACTTAAAGATAGTTAGATGCAAGGACACAACTAAGCCCATGCCTTTCATCTTAGCTTTCTTTTGAGAACATACTCAGCCAAGCGCTGAGAGTTGTGCTCAGAGAAAAACAAATGAAGAGTGACAGGGAATCAGCGGGAGTCTAAACAGCAATCTTAGGAGAGTCCCTTTGTGTAGCTTGTTTCAAATGTAAACCCTGATCCCTGAAGGAGAGATCCAATGTATTGTTTGACCTTGTTTCCAGTAAATTCAAAAATATAGGTTCAGCAAAAAAAACAAGGCGCCTACCACTGATATAGGCATTTAAGCTCCTTTAACACGCAGTTTCACACGAGTATACCGAGCCAACGCATTTTTTATCATCAAGTCTATTTTCTTCCATTTTTACGCTTCTAACTGCAGTGATTTTGTTTTGGACTCTTGAGTGCTGCTAAAACTCAGATGAGCTACACTCTGCACTGTGCCTAAACGTATACTGTGTAGACACTGACAGAGGACTGAACTGCTTCTCTTCTAATGTGCTGCTCACACTTTGCCTCCTGTGTAGACACAGTGTTACAGGTTATCAAAGTTAGAGGATTATTTATTGTTATTCTGCAACACAGGGTTGCACAACATCAACATCAACAACAACAGCAACAGCAGCAACAGCAGCATCTTAACATTAAACATGTGACTGATGGGAAACATTGTCCATCAACTTTGACTATGCTTGAGCACCGAGCGTCATTGATGTAAACATAGATTCTCGTCCCACCAGAGTCCTGAACTCTAACCTGCAGTCTGCCCGTCAAATGCAGCCTGATCTGGGATGCAACGATGGAGTCAGGTCTCTGTAAAGATGTGGGCACAACAGTCTCCGGTTTCCTGTTGATGGGTTGGCCTGAAGTCTTTTTTCATCCATCTTATTTTCCTGCGACCGGACATCAGCCAAAAGTAGGCTGGGTAGTAGAATAGCCTTAGGTCCAAGGGTTAGCTTAGCTCCCATCCCGGCTCTACTCCCTTTACTCCTTGGACGACGCCTTTTTAGATGGCGTTTGGTCCGGCTGGACTTGCTGGATGGTTGGAAGATGCTGTAGGTTGATTTTCTGAAGGTCTACTGTACTAAGTCCAGTCCTCATGGTTCCTTTCTGATGATGAGTATATCTCTGTAATATAGGTTATCAGTAAACATGCTACAGCTGAGGCTGATGGGAATGTCATTAGTTTTCCAGACTCATATATATGTGCAAAGGAGCTTCAGTGTCTTACGTCATGTAATCTCTGCCTTACCAAGCTCTTGGAGGTCTGGTCAAAATCTATATAAAGACATATTGGTTCAAGCAGACTTTGGAAATCCAGAGGCAGGCACTTGAATGGTCCATATTTGGAAATTACTCCCCTGGTTAGGCTTCTGTTCATGTCGGAATAAGTCTCACCTGCTTCATTTTAATGGTTTCTAACCAGTTGCAGTGCTTACATTTTTCCAGACTTTGGTCAGTTTAACAAGACAGAGCTTTGGCTATGCAAGATCATGCTCAGGTTCATAGCAGAGTTGATGCTTGAGTCAGGAATTAAGTCAGGCTTCCCTGTATTTCCATCTAGCTGTGTCCAATCCAAGCACTTTTCTTTTTCTTTCTTGTTCACCTTTGCTGAGGCCAGTGGGTAAATGGGTCATAGATCTTCTCTGACTTCCAAGAGTGTACCTGGCTGGACTATATTCAGCAGAATTTAGTACCAAAATTGTATATTCAGTCATATGCTGTTAAGATTGTCTGTATCTGGAAAGAGACACTGTGTCAGACTGTTCTTCCCTCCTTAATTAGACCACAAAGAGACCAAAACTAATGTTGTGTTAGTGCGCTCTAATACCCTGTGAACTGGTGTTAGAGATAAATGAATGTCCAGGCTACTTACAAGATCAAACAGTGGAGTTTACTGCCTGTCCACCATTATTTACCTCCTGCAGTGCGTTTTCATTTGTCCAAATGTGATCTATTTAAATGTGACCGATGACCAGCTGAACCAAATACCTGGTAGATAAAACACGGTCATATAATATTTCACAAGTTAATGTGGGCAGCCTCAATAACCAATAATCACATAATCAACCAGCCTGCAATGGATTATGGGTTTCCTCTTTAACAAAACTTAAATCCAAACTTTGAAGGATGCAGCTCCTGAATTTACCCATCTCTAAGTCCCGCCCCTCAAACACAAATTGGCCAATCATAGCCTAGAATCTGCCAGCTCTGACTAGGGTCCGACAACCACACAGTTCTGCTCCATAGACTCATGCAAACGTTTCAGGCTTGTTATGTGGATTTCGGGGCAGGTGGTGCAGCATCAGTGTCACTGAGGGCAGCTTAGATACACACTGTTTAAATCAAGATGAATAGAATATCTTATCTTATTAAATTAAAACTCCCTTTGTGTTGTGATTGCATTTAGTTAGAAAGTGAAGTTACTCATGGGCAGGATGATTCAGTTAAGGAACAGAGAGAGAGAGAGAGAGAGAGAGAGATAGAGAGAGAGAGAGAGAGAGAGAGAGAGAGAGAGAGAGAGAGAGAGAGCCAACTCAATACCAAGAAGGGATTCTAAGAGAGCATAAATTGCCACAGATAGGAATCCAGGAAGACAGTAGAGTAAAAGAATGAGTGTGTGAGAGTGATTTTGCTCTGTTTGTTTAGTAGGCTCGCCATTAGTAGTATTACACTGTTCGCAGGAGGTGTGAGCATATGCTGGCAGCGGCTGCCGCCTCACTTCAAAGGCAATTACCGCAGTAAAAAATTAATAGTGGGGGATTCTCATACCACCTTGGGCTTTGCGCTGACAGAAAAGACCAGGGATCTCACACCACTCTGCAGTGTCTGTTTGAAGCACAGAGTACTCCGTTGTTCCTGTGGCACTTGTGTAGGTTGGACGGCTGCACTCAGCTGTTTTGCTCCCCTTCTGCTCTTAGACAATTTCTCTCAGGTGGAATATGAGTGGAGCTGTTTGCAAAATGTTTCTCATTAGACCATAATAACCATTTAGAACTACAACCACTGATGTAAAAAATGTGTAATATACTTTTAATAATAGCTTTCTGTATTTGAATTGTAAGCTTTTCTTTTCCCTTTTTGGAATTCCTTATAAATGCTGGACAAATGTATCTCCCAGGTTCTCATCACACAACAGCACAGGCTCACATGAAACCTCCTCGCCGACTAATATTCCACTTATGTATAGACAATGTTGGACTGATTTTGCTGACAGCCCCGCAGCATAAGCAATGCTAAAAGTCCTTACTGTTCCTTTCACCCTGCTCCCCCAGCAGCCCTCTCTCCTGTCATGCCTGAGTGTACATTTCTGTAGTAAGCCTGCTTTTACAGGCCAGTGATGCAACCTTCCCCCAAACACTGCACCAGCCTCCAGCACAAGAGCTTAATCGAGCAGGAAATAGATGTAAAAAAAGACAGAGACAACCAGACAGCTGAAATCTCTCCTTGCTTCTGTATTTGTCTGACATGTTGTGGTAATGAGGATTTAAACTGAGATTCCATCCACACAAAACTGTTCCCCCTCTCCACAATAAGTTTATAAGTTTATAAATTTGAAAAGGCATATGTAAACAAAACCGAAGCGTGAGAAGAGGATCTGATTTGGAATAAACTGTGCTTTCAGTTTGCAGTTTCACCTTATGTAGTTTTTGTTCAATTTGTAACAATCTGTTTTTTTTTATGATATTCTCTTGCTACAATAAAAAATAAAACAATTACATTTGAATATTGAATGAAAATTTCTCCACACAATATAATTCAAGGAAATGAAACAGTTTTGTGAAGATTGGAAGTCCAGTTTTAAGTCATGGAGATTAATGATCAGGGCAAAAATGATTATGTTTTATGTCCTTGCAGCACTGGAGTATCACAATCTGAACACCTCCATTGCTACGAGAGACTTCTGGGTTATTACAGGTAGGTGTATCATTGTTTCTTGTATTTTTACTTCATAATAATAAACACAACTTCTTCTGGGGTAACTTATGTGTGTTATGTTGTGTGATGCACACATTGTAATGCTGCAGTGAATTTACCATCTACTCATGAATCTCAAAAGTACACATTATTTTGTTTCTTTCTTTACTACTTTATGACACAAAAAACACTGGAACAGGATGTATGTGAAATAAATGTACTTTTACAATCGTGAATTTCATAGGGCACTATTTATGGAAAAGTTAAATACATCTGCTTATGTTTATAATCTAAACTGTCTCCTTTCACTGGAGTAATTGGATGCATCTGACTCCTGGATTGTTTATTGTTAAGTGTTTCCATATATTTCCAGCAACATTAATACATTTCACAGTTTTCAAGGGCGCACACACTTCTTTAATGTTTAATGGAAGGGCTTTTCAGATCAGTGTGGCTCTTAACCCTGCACTTACTGCAATGAGAGGCCGAGTCAGTTCAAGGTCATCCCCTATATAATGGGATTTACTCACGCTGAACAAGATGTACAACCAGGATTATAGCTTTTCAATATAGCTGTTGATAAAACCGAACAGATTAAAGTTGCATGAGGGGATGTTTGACTAATAGGGGACAGGAAGACTCCAAAACAAGCTTTCAGGAAGCACAGGCCGAATTTGTCGTTATTTTATCAAGTTGTTCTGGCTTATAACAACTTGCCATCAGACACAGAACAACATGAGCTTCCCATAAGGCTCTTGCAGCCTGTTGCAGTGCTACTGCTCGGTTGGATGGCATAGTTATTGTCCACAGTAACTATTCTTTTCCATTGATGCTCTAATGTGTTTTTGTCTCACACACACGCACATTTCAAATTTTGCCTCCAGCTTCTCTTTCGTTGTGTGACTCTCTTTCCTCCCCAACAATTTATTTTCTCTCTTAACAACCACATGTCCATCCTCTTTCTTTTGTATACATTTGCAGTGATCCAGGATGTGGATAACGCCAGCCTGGAGGGACAGTACCAAAGCTTTGCCAGTCTAATGGAGCAGCGGCTCGCGGAGCTGTTTGTGTTGGCAGGTCAGCAGGGCACTCGTTTCAGACGAGCCACGGCTGTAGGCAGCTACACTGTTCAGGTAAGAAACTGGCACGGCAGCCCATGAGGAATGCCAAGTCTAACTTCCTCTGCAAGACCAAATAGTCTGCGATGCTAAGGGTTAAAGAGTGAAAACAGTAAATCATTCTTATTCTGATGTTTTGCCCGAGTGCCCTGGCTTGTTAGTCAGAAGTCTAATGAACGCATTAATCCAATAGTTTTGTTGGCTTATTTCTTACAGTATAAATATTTCATGAGATGTACACTTTGATGTGCCCTCATCTGCACACGCTTGCATGATTACTTTTGGTCAGCCCTTGTTAATTAGGGAACTTCTCAGCTCATCATCTGCTAATTGCTTATCAAAACAAGCCAGAGGGTGAATGTTTTACTAAACAAGTACTCTCTTCTGTCCATGTAGCTTTTCCTCTCATGAGACTCCACTCTTAAATGCATGGTTTTTCCTTTTGTTTTCTGAAATGTAAGCCTCTTCAGAACAATGAACCCAGTCATTCAATAACACCTGATATTGACTTCTTATCTAATCAGATGGTGAGTATCCGTAAGTTGTCAGTGTTGAAGAATCCAGCAGAGATGACCTACTATGTCCAGCACAATGGCGTTCCTTTATCGGGCGCGTCAGCTGCCAAGGTCCTGAACACAGTGGATTCTCAGACTATGGCGCTCACCCTTGGCTACTTTGTCCAGCTGCAAGCAGAACGTAAGCACTGAATCTTTCCAGCATTTGACAAGGAGGCAAATAGACAGAAACAATGACAGACAGACATGCAAACCAAAACACATGACTGCGGTGAGGGGAGAAGAAGAAAAGGTTGAGAAAGCTCTTTGCTCTCTAATCTCTCTGAAATGCTCCAGGCAGGACCGTGTTTGTTTGGGCTGCAGTCTGCAGCTCACTGCTAAGTGAAAGGGAGAAAGGGGCAGAGGGGGAGACAGAGCTGGTCAGGAGAGAGGGAGAGAAAGAAAGAGGAAGTGCCGCATTCTCTTATAGATCGTTGCCTACAATAGCTGAATCAGGCACACAGTAGATCAGGTTGAGCTGTACGCAGTGTCACTTAGCGTGTGTGTGACGGACGCTTCTGCATGTATTAGCAGGAAAAGTGTGCTGTGTGTTATACTTCCAAATGGATTAACTGTTATCATGTCGTGTTTAGAGTCCACTGGATATGTAATGAAGTGATGATGGTGAAAAAGTATTTATTTTTTTCAGCTGTGGTCAAGAACCCTCCTAATAACCTTTGGATAATCGCTGCAGTGTTGGCCCCCATCGCCGTAGTAACACTCATCATCATCATCATCACAGCTGTGCTGTGCAGGAAGAATAAAAATGACTTTAAAGCTGATGCCATCGGCAACCTAAATCCCCGAGCTAAGGTATCTATCGTTCTTCCTATGTATACTGTGTATGTAAACATCTGTCTGTATCGAAGGAGGTTGTAATTGGAAGACATTCGATGATCAATTCATTGTTTCAATCATCTTTCAAGCTTCTCAGTCGTGACGATTAAAGCTTTTCTTGGTTTTAAATCAGTGTGTTTTTGGATTTGGACTCGTCACCTTGAGCTCCGGGAAATTATATTTGGCATATTTCACTAGTTAATTTATAATTAAAAGGATTAATGGTAATACTTTATTCAGGTCCTCGTAATAGGCGTTAATTGATAGGTAGTAAGGCCCTTATAAGTCAGTATAAGCTTCTTATTAACATTATTATAATTATATTATATTGATACACAGCACAATGGCGTTCCTTTATCGAGCACATCAGCTGCCAAGGTCCTAAACACGGTGGTTTCTCAGACTATGTCGCTCACCTTTGGCTACTTTGTCCAGCTGCAAGCAGAACGTAGAGTGGCTATGAAGGCGCTATCCAGTTAGCTATGCTTTTCGCACCTCTCCCATCTTGAAAACGCACTACACATTGTTAAGGTTGATAAAATGTGAATAAAGAATTACATACAAATACAACAACATTTCCTAAGCAGTCTATAAACTGTTAACAAGTATTTATAAAGTAAAGTAACAAGTGCTTATAAATGTCTCATAATCCAACAATAAATGTGTTTATGAGGCTATTATTAATATGTATATACTCTTATTACCACATATGTTGTTAATACGAATCTTATTAGGACTTATAAGGGTCTTATTACCTATTAACTTATGCTTAACACTTATTACAGGGACCTTAACATCAAGGGTTACTGGGACGGTATAGCTCCCATGTGCAAACTGTGGTTCAATGTGTCAGTGAGTGATGAAGATCTGAATGTGCAAATTACCATTGGATACAGAATTTTTGTTGTATTGTTTTGTTGTGTTGTATTCTGTATTATCTGCATAATGCCTATGATCTGTATTAACGCATTGGTAGAATCCTGAAACACACACTGTTTAAAACCTTCTCTTTTGTTTTCAGATGGCATATCGGAGAGATGTGGGCTATTATCACCAGGTATCTCCCTTTCTGTATATCCTCTCATTACCGGTCTGTGTTTTCATCTTCAGGGCTTAACTGTGCCAACAGTGGGATTTGAACGGGATTCTGAGCAGACATCACCTATGATACATTTCAATAAATCCTGCTGTGCTGATGAAAACTAAGGAGTAACAAACCTTTCACAATGAGATTTTCTTGGATGAAAGGCTAGTGTGGCCCATTCTTCTTTTAGTAGTCTCCAGATAATGAAAGACTAAGCTTTACAGAGATTGGTTATAATGGAGCTTGTTTTTAAAGCAGAATAAGTTTGTGTACCATCACTTGTCTGTTATGTGGAGATTGAAGATTGAAAACAGTTTCCACCATTATTGCATCAAGGATTTCATCACAATGTCCGAATCAAAGTTCTCTCCACCTTCATGTCTGTTGTTTTTTTTCTTTCTATCCAGCAGTTCTCTGCACTGTTATACATCAATATAGATAAGGGGAAATGCAAAGTATAACACTCTGCACATCCTTTATTTATGGAATTTAATTTGAGAGAAAGTAATAAAATCTTCTATATTAAGCTGTGTAAGCCACTTCAGTGCTACTTTCAGAGCTGTTATTACTACACAACATCTAACATCTTGCAAAGTCTCATCATATAAAAAACACCAAAAAGCTTAATTTAATCAGATATGAAATATGATTGGGTTGCTTCTGACAAACCTTCACATTCTAGGCGAATATCTAGCCAATTCTTTTTAATAAGTAATGTAAAAGCTAAGGAAAAATTCTTAAAATGCTCAAAGATAGAGTGACTTCTAAAAATTTAAATGAGGCTCTTGCATTGCCTCGTCTATATTACATTCACTGTCTGTAAGCCAAACACTTTCATCACACAGCCTTGTTAGAGTTTCCACTTTTGAGAGCAGCTACAATCGCACTTTTACTTGGTGAGAAAACTAGATCCAAAGAAAAGCTTTACTCTCTATATGTGTGTGCTATAGCAGGAAAGAGGATGCATGTTCTTCAGTCGGGGGAGTATCACGTATTGATTTTGCACCACGGCTTGGCTGCATTGAGGCCGTGATGTGTGTCTGAGAATTTATGACACTGCAATGAGAGTGGTCTTAAACATTTCATTGTATGTGTATGTATTAGTCTGGGGGTTTTAACTCTTTTGGCCCTTTCGGTACACCCACTATAAAACACTTTGACATCCAGTGTTAGGTAGAACACCATGAATCGTCTTACATCTCCTTCCTCCTTCCTCTTATCCTCAAATGTTTAACTTCACTACAATATTTCTGTGACAGTCTGTAGATCGTATCTTGTCACCGCCCACTGTGAGTCATTTATTTGACAAGAAATTGGATGAAAATGAAAAACAGCCTCCGCTGAATCTGTGCTTATCTATTTAAAGGAACAGTAGAGCAGTAATCCCAGTTCAGTTCCTTAAATCCTCTGGACATCTCCTAAAAAGTTACACTTTTTAGGAGATGTCCAGAGATAAAAAGTTACACTTTTTAGGAGCTATTTTGAGATTCTTCCGGTTGGCAAATATATATGTCTTTGTTTCTCCTCTCAACTTTATTTCACTGCAGGTATGTGAATAGAAATTAATCTTACTTAAAACTGTCTCCTTTGTCTTTCTCTATTTTTACTCAACACTTGATCATCAGCCGGTCCAGGGTTTTGACTATGCCAAGCAGCACTTGGGCCAACAGGGAGGAGATGAGGAGACCCTGCCTGCCAGTCAGGATACCTTAGTAATGTCTCTACAAATTCGGGACACACCACTTTCACTAGAAAAGGCCTTGCAACAAGACGGAACTGCCAATAAGAAAAGCCTCACCTCTGACAAACACAAGAGGTATCATTATATCTACACATACTGACTTCTTCATTGTAATTTGTATCACCAAAACTTTAAAAATTGTGAACTTAATTAACCACAACAAATTTCATATTTTCAGGTACAAAAGACTTAAATGGAGATCAAAAATACAATACTGGTATTATAAGTAAAAAAATATCTTGACTTTATTTAGATGATGTTGGCCTCAGAATATAGATTAAATATGAGTGTCTGGATGTACTATAGGTGAAGCAATAACTTAATGATATTCAGTCAAACAGAGGCTGTGATTCATTTTATTTTGGTGGTAAGATTAAATACTGTGCATGAATATTATTTAGGTGGTGTGGTGGCTAGCACGGTCGCCTCACATCAAAAGGGACCTGGGTTCGATTCCCGGGCTGAAGTTTGCATGTTCCCCCTGTGTCAGCGGGGATTGTCTTTCCAAAGACAGGTCAATTGGATGTGAGCGTGAATGGTGGTCTGTCTCTGTACATCAGCCCTGCGATAGTCTGGCGACCTTTACAGGGTGTATCCTGCCTTCGCCCAATGTCAGCTGGAATTGGCTGCAGCCCCCTGTGACCCTAAACAGGATTACGATTACGGATAATGCTATCAAGGACACAAAAAACATTAAAACACAAGGAGACAGTTTGAATAGATGTGTGTGTGTGTTTGTGTGTGTTTTTACTTGTGCACATGGAGAGTTCCATTGCAAATATCACCCAAAAGTAGATTTGTGTTCAAAGTTAGCAAACTGAAGTGCATTTAACGGTCAAAATGAAATTTGTATTCGCCTCACTTTTATGTGTAAGAAAAATATATATGCTATAATAATACTGCAGGTATTGTGCACAATTAGGATAAAACCTTTTTTGGACATATCTGTGAAAACCAGATCCAAAGACGACTATCAGCGTTGCTAGGAGATGTGCTGTCACCTTCTGTGGTGTAAAACTGTCTATTCTATGAACGATGATACACAACAATTTTCCTCTCTTTAATGGCCCACAAATCATTAGCTATCATCTACTAGCTATTTGAGACAACATTCAACAACTGGGGGACAAGTTGTGCTATCAAATTTGTCAAATTCTTGCTAATATTCATAATGATAAAGAGCACCAAGTGGCTAACTGGGACGCTGCGAACATCTAAATATAAACAATCCCAATATTCATTTTCTAAACTGGCATCATCGTTCCCTTTCAAACCGTTATTTTGAGATTTGAATGGATTCATGAATAAAATATTTAAAAAAACTTAAATCCTTTAAGGTGAGGGTGGCACAGAGGTAAAGCCATGTTTTTACCTACATCAAAAGTATTTATCCTCTGTACAGCAGCAATTATGATATCTCAACCTCAGCTTACCAAGCTCAGCTAAGATGTAGAGTTTCATGCTCAGTTTCCATTAGTATGAGCTGTATTTGTCTCACTTAACACGTTAGCATGTTTAAAAGAAATGTTTCTTCAGATTGGGTGAATTATTATATAACATATTTCAAAGTTTATCCTTCAGGCAAACATCCTCCCAAATACTAGTACATGCTTACAGTATACATGTGTGTCACCACTCTGTCAGAAAGCTCCTGGGTCGCATAGACAGAGGCAGGACGATAAAACACAAAGATCCCTCCAGCACTATTGTTTGTCCTCATTCTACCCTGATGCTGAGTGATAGGCGGTAATTAACAGAGTTCTCTGTGTGGGCAGGTGAAATGGACCATTTTCCTTATCTGACAGTCAGTAGCGCTGTTTCAGAAATGAATTGCCATGTTAAATCATGCTAGATTATTTAATCTCGGAGCGCAAAAGGGCGTAATTTTTTTAAAGCTATGTTGGATAATGAGAGCAAATGAAATGTATGTGACAGAATAGGAAATCTATATTCTGGAGGTACTGCAGTAATGATTTTGCAGACTCCTGAGGCAGCAAAAGTTTTTAATTTGTTATTCATCAAACTGTTGGTCCTAAAGGTTCTCTTCTTGTTATGAGATCAAGTCTAAGTCATCATTCATTAGTGTATCTGGTTTTCAACCTGCCATGGGCTATTATCCCAGGACACAACAGGCTTGTTCATTTTTTTCCAGATTTTTCAGAAAGCACACAAAGATAGCAACATCATAAATGAAAACCGAGTTAGAAGTTAGATATTCTGCGACATAGTATGTAGTACATTTTTTTTAAATTAGCATGAGCCTGGTTGACTTTAACTAGCTGCACAAAAGTAGCCTACATCTCAAAACCTCAGACCTCATTATGAGATGATGAAATCTGGAACAAATAGCTAATTGCTAGCTGATTTTACTGTAGCACTCTATTTGAATCCAAGACCATTGGCAGACGAGCGAATCATTTAATCAGGTGTTGGCTCACAGTTCTTGTTGACATTAGAGTGAAGGTGTAACGCCATTCACCTGTTGTACAGCCTTTTTGAAATGACATCTGTCCCAAAATACCTGTTGAGTCCTGCAAGACAAGCGAAACTTGTGAGATAATGCCGTGAGGTTACATTTTCATAAGTTACTGTTTTATTGATCTTCAAAAATATTTAGATAGGATGACTTATGAAAGCCGGTATGCATGTTGGACACAAACGCATTTTAAAACATGCATGCGGATATGCTGTACACAATCTTGTCTAATTTGCTTCTTCCTCTCGGAAATCCCTTCAGTTTTACACACAGGTCACACATCTGTTAGAGTCTAAACAACAACACTGGATCAAACATACAATCCTCTCAAAGAGCCAATGCAAATGTAGCATTCTGTACACCTCAATTCATTATTACACATAACACGTCTTTGACTGGAGCACGGAGCTAGCGCTCTGCTGCACTGCCTCGACGAGTGCAGGGAGGACAGCCGCTGTTCCTCTGTCTCTCTTTGCTGTTATCATTTTTACCAGACAATTAGGGGATAGACCACGGTGCTTTGATGTCACTGTCAGCCTCGTGGTCCTCTGAGCCGCTGCTTGATCAGCTCTAATTCCAACTACAGTACAGCTTTTGAAGCTAGTGAAACAAGAATTGGATAAAGCAATTGTTTGTCCAATTAATGCAAGAACTAGTCTTGCTTCACACTAGACATGAACGCACACTGGTTTTGAAACATGCCTGACACATACGTAAGAATACGGAATGTAGTGGAGACATATACACATACACATTTTTTTATTAATGAAAACATGCAGATAAACGTACAAAATACACACGGAAAAGGGAGGGAGAGGGGAAGGTGAGGTTGTTTAAGGGATGGATGACATAACCTGGCTGAGAGCCCAGCTTCCGGAGAGCTCACCGCCTTTTCCTGTTGCTATGGTTACTTGCAGCAAGTTGCCGAGTGAGGACGGTTCCGTCATCAGCAACGAATCAGAGAAGCTGAATTCCAGCAGGGGCTTGACAGTGCTGAAAGTCACAGCACAGCAGAAATTGACAAAGGAGGAGACGCGCAAGAGGGACGGTGAGAGTCACACACTGATGAAAATACAAATAATGTTTTCTACAGCTCCTTTGCAGACAAGGTCAGGTGTGTCACAAATGCCAAACAATCTTCTCCCATTCTCTTTGTGTGAAGCCTTTTTCCACTCTTTGTTTCTCACGCACACAGGTACCCTAAGAGAAATGCACTGCAGCTATTTTTTTTACAGACAGAAAGGTAGCCACTCAGCAGTAAGCAGAGATGGTAGATGAATATGCATGAGACAGACACTCTGCTGACATGATACAGTATGTCAGATTAGTTGGTGCTGTGACACTCACTCACACATTCACTAATGCAAAAAAGCAGAAAGACCATAATGAAGTTAAACGTCTTGTGAGCTTTTAAGATGCAAAAGCCGTTTAAGTAAAAGCCGTTCAGACGTTCAACTATTCACTGTTTCATTCTTGTTCACTGTCACTAAATGTTCCACATGTGTTGGGTGTGAGTTATTCATTTATATTCCCTGCTTGTAAATTTGATCGGCTTGCTAGATTAGGATTTTCTTAATGGGTGGATTTGAATAATTCATCAGCTGAGTTAAGGGAAACTAGAATTGAATCCAGTTTGTCTGACGTCGGATAAGAAATGAAAGTGCAAAGTCTGTTCCTTTCATCTATCACAGAGATACATTGCCACAGCCTTTTGAAGCCAACTCTATCTTTGTGATCTATCCTCTCCGTCCACTACTTAATTTGCTGACACAGACAACGGATGTTTGACATAACCCCACATTGTCAGCCACAGAGAGACAAGGTGATGGGGGGGGGGAGAGAGAGAGAGAGAGAGAGAGAGAGAGAGAGAGAGAGAGAGAGCGAGAGAGAGAGAGAGAGAGAGAGAGAGAGAGATAAAGACAAAGAGGGAGTTTGACAGTTTGTTCCCCTTTTGACTGACAGTGTAATGATTAGAGGTATTTGTAGTCTCTTTGTGAGTGAACTCCCTCTCTGTTCTTCAGATCCATATGACACCTCCTCTGGCTCCCTGCAGCTCATCTCCATAAAGCCCACGGCGGCTCATCCCCACTACACACACCCTGCATCCTCTGACCGCAGCCAGGACTCAGCCATCGCCAATGGAGAGGTGATGCACATGCACAAATCCATTTAGAGAGATACACAGACTTGCTTGAACATTAACTTGTTATGAAATGAAATATAATTTCCTTTCCGCCCTTTTAAATTCGTTATATGGCTTGTGGCGTGGTATGATTCCATCTGATGAAGCTCTGACCTCTAATGACTACATAAGAATCTAATCAGGTGTTTAAAAATGGGCATTTATTACTGTAATTATTAGCATATTTCTGCAGTTTCCGTATTTAAAATGTCTTTTTTTCATATATTATAAACTCCTTCAAGTGTTATTCTCCAAAAAACTATATAAAACAATCTGTACAGTAAAGTACCGTTATCACTTGATCAATGCGCAACTGTAAACAATTGGTTCAATAAACCACGTAATAAACATGAAAAACAACAATAGTTCTGCCTGTGATTACTGTGAACTCATTTTCAGGTTGTTTTTTTCCACGTGAACCCTCTGATCTTTTATATCCCTTTTAAGACGAAGCAGAATAATACCACATGCTGCAACAAGAACCATGTGCCTGTTTGTGTTCTGATCTCCTCATGTTTCATTGCATCCTGTACTTTTTCTCTCTGCAGGTGAACTTGGCTCTGAAGCAGAAGTCAGACATTGAGCACTACAGAAACAAACTGAGACTGAAGGCTAAGAGGAAGGGCTATTATGACTTCCCGTCCACAGACGGCAGCAGCAGTGGTCGAGCTGTGGTGCAGAGACAGCGGCACGGCCATGAGAGGGCAGCCGGTGAGCATGGCAGACCACTGGAGCCTGATGATGAGCGAGGTTCCACTTATGTCAAGTCTCACAGGAGGTGAGGGGAGAGGGGGAAAAAGAAAGTGGAACCTGGGTTTGGCTGAGGGTAAACACAAGACTGTGAGGATACAATTTGAGCAATCACAAAGAGACGCAAGTGACATGACCGTTCATATTGGTGGGTTGGGTTTCTAACCATGGCCAGTTATCCATCCCTGCTGCCCCCTTGCTGTGCCTAATTAACTTATAGATATGTAAATCTGTCTCCTTTAATGTTGTCATTATCCTGTCTTAATCGGCAGTGAGAGACCTATCAGGCCTTTCTGATTAATTTGATCCAAGTTCTGAGCTTCCATAATGAAAATAAGAGGATTGGCATGGTGTTGGATGGTCCTCAATGCTGGTTCTGTCCTGCTTCTGCTTCACAGATGCACATACAAATGGAGAGAGTCTGTGGTTATTACAGACTCAGATCAACATGTCCACATGTGATTAACATATAGCTGCAATAGCTGCCATCAGAGCGGAAAGCAACATTTGAATTTCGGCTTGTGTGTTGACTCAGAGTAGCGAAGGGTTGAGTGGGTATTTTTATATCCCACCATGGTGAGCAAGATAAAGATTTTAGCAACTATTGAAATGAGTGTGTGGCTGATCACTTACATCAACATGCTTTGCCTAACTAAGTGATCATTTCAAAGCAGGTTTGCTGAAATGCATCTTGTCCTTTGTCATTGATTGTACATTGTAGTTTTGTTTTACTAGATGCTTTATCAGTATTGAATTTGCTTTGCAACACCTCAAGGATATCCTTATACCTGGCATATGGCACAACATTATTATTTAAACTGTTGATTCAGCTCTCTTACTTGATGTCCTTATGAGATATCCTAACATATTGTGTGTATTTGGTCTGCACAGCAATTCTATGTACCTTTTTTGGGAACAGGGAATCAGTCAAATACATTCCCCCACTCTGTTCTCCACCCCTCCTCTCCCACTTTCCCTTCACTGGCAGGCACCCTGAAACTATGGCTGAAAAGTAAGAAAGCTGAATTGAAATAATATCAAATTATAATAACTATACCCCAAGTGTGATTTGTATAAAATCCACCCTTCACTCCAATTGACAGGCACTCCCAAGTAGGGCAGCCGGCCTATCGCAGCAGACAGAGTCTGAGCAGTCCCAGTCCTGGAGGAACAGAGATGGACCTGCTTGTTATGAGGGAGAGACCTAGGAGAGGCATCCGCAACAGCGGCTATGATGTGAGTCACATGTCGTCACCAACTGACCCTGTCTCCCAACAAGATGAGGTCAAATATGCCAAAATAATTCATTTTTACCATTTTAAAAACATAGCACTTACTCTTACAAAGTGACAGACAGAGACCACCTTGTTGGTACTTTTTAAATAATATTATGTAATATTAGATTGGTTATCAGATATTAATATGTTTGATACCAAATTCAGATGATATAAAAAAACAACTAATGTCACTGTTTTAAATCTAGTATGATGGAATGTAAAAATAGAAAAGATCATTATCAGTCAGAGCTTGTCAGTTCTAAATCTGTGCCTTATTGCCCTATTTAAGTCATTGTGCAGACAGTGAGCTAGAAATCAAACATTTTCTACTCAGGTGTGGTAAAAAGTATGCCACAGCAAGAAGGGAAGTGGTTCATTCATAATTAAGAGTTAAGATTCACAAGGTCCTGTCATTTTGATATGTAATGCGTCTCAGGATGGCTGGTTTATGCCTCCACTCTTTCATTGTTCCATTAGGGCTCTGTGTATGGCTCTTTCTGTCATGAAGCCAGAATACTATTATGAGAGCTCCCAAGAGTAATCGAGCAGACCGTTCTTAAAAAGTGTTTTCATTCTGAGCTGTCCTTTTGTAAAAAATATGAGCAGTGGTAGAAATATTTCACTGAACTGCCACTGACCTGCCAGCCATTTTGACCAGTCACAGCAGAAAAACCACAGGTCTAACTGGCTCTGGTATTGTTGTGCTGGCTCATTGGCATGGCTTCCTGGGACACTTAGGTGGTAAATAGTTAAGTTATTATATGGACCTGTGCTTCTACTATTGCAAGTCAAATGTCTGCTGTGAAAATGTAGTGCATTTGATACAGATGTATCAGAATCTTGGGACGACAGGGTGGTGCCATGAGCATAAGGCCACATGTTTAAACATGACAAACTTCAGAATTATATTACAGCAGAGTCTTGACAAGCTCTACAAATTGACATTATCCAGACAAATAGTTGTTCCTTGATTCTGACCTCCTATTGTCATGACTCTTGGTCCGAATATGCTGTAGTCAGACTCTGTTAAGCCAACTGTTAAGCTCAGTTTAAAATATGGCACAATAGCCAGTACAAGCTACAAAGTCCTTTTTCAGAACTGCTGGCCCTGTTGATTACAATGGGACTAGTGTGGCTGCAGGCCCCATCACTGCAGATGCAAGCCTCTGCCGTTCCGTGTTGCAGGGCGGGCTGATTTATGAGGTGCACTACACTAGGTCTCCTGTGGCTACCCTCTATTCGCACAGGAAGTAGGGCAGCCTCAACTTGTATTAATTTATCACTGAATTTAAGGACTGAATAGATGGAAAAAGAAGCTGGGAAATGGAGAAAGAGTACAGGTTTTGGAAAGATGGAGACTTTCAAAAATGTGAGAAAGAGGATGGAAAACTAGAGTGAGATAGCAGGCAAATAATGAGGGACATTTAATGATTATATATGGGAGACAGAATGGGGTTTATACTGTATACACTGTAGTGTAGATAAGAAAAGAGTAACAAAAAGGGAATATATAGAATAGCATTAGCACACATATAATATACCTCCAGTAACTGCTAACATATTGTTGGATTGCTTATAAGTACAGAAAATTACAGGTTAGCACTCACTGAATTAAAAACTGCCTGGTTCTGGCTAAACCTACTGTGACCAAGCTGGATCAAACTCTTCCAGCTGACTTGTCTTAGAAACTCTGCGCAGCATTAAACCGCCTCTTCTAGCTCTGTCATCACCTTGTCAACAACCCACTGAGAGAATGACAGGAGACATTATTGAACGTGTTACTTTCCAGGATTCTCAAAGTGCATCTGTTGATATCCTGCTAATTCACTGAGGAGAGGTTTGATATTCTAATATTGATCGAGGTGTAAATCTGAACATGCCTCCCCATGTGGCTGCTGCTACATATTTACACACACACAAGCCATCACTATAAAACTGCGATGGAATTTGGGTGCTTTAATTAAATTTTGTCTAGGTTTTATATCCTTTTTTCTTGTTTACTAAAAAATGGCTTATACTGTTTCTATGTATTGTGTGTGTTGAGTCTCAATGTCTTTGTATATGTTTTAGACTGAGCCTGAGTTGATTGAGGAGACGAATGTTGACCGTCTAATGGGGCCACGGGGATTTATGTATGGCCAGGGCTTGAAAGGCCACTCGGAGACATCCACTCTGAGCTCACAGCCGTCCATTGATGAAGTGCGACAGCAGATGCACCTGCTGCTGGAGGAGGCATTCAGCCTGGCTTCAGGGGGGCAGTCCACATCCGGAAGGCACTCCCATCACCACCACCCACCTCCTGACCACTACAGTCCCGCGGCACCTCCCCTCCCCTACGCAGACGTGGTGACCAGCGCCCCGGGTACAATGAGCTGTGGACGGGGAGGCTTACAGTGGGTACCATCCTATGGTGCAGAAATGTATCAATGCAGCCTGCCCAAACCGGTAAGTGGGATGAGATTATTTCCCCTCTCCTAACAACTGTGTTAGAGTTTTTGTAACCTTAAATGCCTTTCACTATCTGTTTAAGGCCTTTCGCTTCACCCAGCTTCCTGAGATGGCCATGGGCTCTCCCCCCCCTTTACCGCCTCGTAATGGACCCCCTCCTGGGACCTCCTTAAGACGGTAAGTCTGAGTCGGTCTCACACACACACACACACACACACAGATTCAGGCAGACACTGTCTGTAGCATCTCAAAGCCCATCAAATAGTCCAAATTTTTTCACATTCAAATTCATGTTCAGGGACTAGATATTCACCAGGTAATGTGCTGTGGCCAGGGTGATTTAAGGCCTTGTTTAAATTTGAATATTGAACTAGTGCAATGAGAGACGTCAAGAATGTTAATAAGGTACTGACTTTTCCGCATAGAGTGTGTCTGCCATCTAGTGGTACTGACCAAGTATTTTAGTAACTCTATGTTTATGTCCAATCTCTGTCCAACTTAGTTCCTCTTCTGACTTGGGGCCTAAGGCAAGGAGCTCAACGACATCTGTCACTGAAATACAGATTCAACGTGACGACAACCCATATGGGCCAACAACTAGAGCAGCACTTCCATCTATCACTGCAGAGCAGCCTGTGTCCAACTACTCAGGTAAGCATGTGAGGAGATAATAATAGTAATTTACTTTATTTGTACAACACCTTTCATACAAGAAATGCGGCATGAAGTGCTTTACAATAAAGCAAATAGACATAGAATGAACATACAAACAGGGATAGAATGTCATAATTAATGGAAAATAAGATGGAAAATGAAACACACTTGATGAAATAAGATAAAAAATAACACGAAAGAGAATACATATAATGCGTAGTATGGAAAATAAAACCCACTGAATAGTTATAATAATATGAAGACTAGTACCCATATGTGCAGCATTCATATACATCAATAAATACTACAGCAGCATCAAAGGGTCTCCATCAGTGGTGGTGATTTTATTTTTTTAGGGACAAAAACTCAAGTTCACTCCCTACCATTTGGCACCTAGGCCTCTGAGAATGAATGAATAAACACGGGGAAAAGATTTTCCTAACGGACTCACTAGGGGTCTTGACTTTGCATTTTATAATAAACCCACAATGTGCTTTGCTTCCATGCCAACATACATTTTTCCAAGAATAGTAATAAATACATCCCCTAAAGTACATTCACCAGTGAATGTCAGCCTCTCTTCTTTTCTCTGTAGGAAACCCAATAACAGCCGTCTATGCCATCCCAGCCACCAGGCCCGGCTACTCAGAATACTTTGTCTCCACACCAACCACCTCCTACCACAGTCCCTCCTGGATGTCCTATCCACCGGAACCTGAGGATGTGCCGCCACAGTGGGCAGACTCTGTAAGGAAGCCTATTTTGCTTGCTTAGGAAGCAGCCAATCCTACTAAAAAAATAATCAGATAAATAACTGAAAGATGATACATTTATAGAGGTAGAGTAACACGACCAGATGTCTTGATTAAACTAGAACAGTTCCAGTTTTGAAGCATTTGTCCCCATGGACCAACAACTCTTTGCCCTAATAATTAAACCTCAGAAAATATACTACTCTAAGTCAGTATTGTGAAAAGTCTTGCAGAAATAGAAGTAGAAGAGCATGAACAGGTTAAACAAAGTGTTCTAAACAGAAAGATGAGCTCTGTTTCTCTCCCTCGCTTGTTATTGTAGTAAGATGAGACTCAATCAGTAAGAATTATTATTTCAGACTAGTCTTGTAGGGTGTTATTGAAATACCACACCCTTACCTCCTGGTTGTCAGGCTACATTTCTCATAACTTCTGGTCACCCCATGGAGCCAGAAAGTGTGCTACATCACTGCAACAGCCAGGGCAAAACAAATATAATTACTCTGAAAAATCAGTAGGGAAATATATCTGCCATGCGTAGGTGAGATTGCCTCTATATTTAAACATCGTCTTTTGCAGACCATCTCACCATGACACTGACACAAGTGTGTTTGTGCTCATGTTCCTATCCAACCTCAAACAGGACTGGGCCTCATTAAATAATAATCATCCTACCTCCTCCTGTTTTTCATGAAAATAACACAGGTTCCATTCATCCTGTCAGATCTGTTATAACCCATGTGTCCTTCCCTCCCATCTCCTCCCCTCCCCTGCACAGGAGTCTCCTTGTTTATATGGAATGTTCTCTTTTTTTATCCGTGTCTGTTTTGCCTGTTTCAACCAGATGCCTTCACGCAGTGTCTTTTTGCAGAACCAGTGTCATTTAGAAACCATTTGCTGATCTAAATTTAAGGCTGGCGTTGAGTGGACAACAAAATACCGGGGTCGTTGAGCACATTTCCTAAATGAACACCAATTTATTTATTTTTTTGGCTATTTAAATGTGACACTAAAGATTTTGTATCAACATTCACAAGTAGTCCATTTCAGTATTATACACTCACTCACACAGTAGAGCTCCACGTTTATTACTTTCCCCGTTATTTCTTCTCATTCATAAGGATTTTTCCGAGATACAATTGTGTATATTCTCATTTAACACCCATTTAAATCTGTCTAAAATACTGGTGCAAGAGAAAATGTTCATTGAGCAAAATAGAAAACTAATTTGCATATACTGTATCCTTCTGATTAACTAATATGCAGCCATCATTTTCGTGAGTAGTAATGTTATGAAGTCGCTATATTACTGATTTCACGTCTTCCTTGTCTTCCAGATTCCCCTGCCTGGGTATGTAGAGGCTTTTCCTCATCCTCGCTACCCACAGGGGAGCCCCATCAGGCTGCCCCTGCAGTATAACCAGGCACAGGAGCAGCCACCCACTTCCTCTAGTCCAGCATCCCAGCAAAGGCTGCCTCAGGTGGTGAAGGACATGGACAGCATGCCCCTGAGCAGCCTCTCCACCTCGGCACTCGTGCAGGCTATCCGGCTGGAGGTGGCCAAGCTGGCAAAGAAGCAGAACGACGTGTTTGAGTTTTAGTTTTGATTCTCCCCTCTTGTATGCAGGAGATGGTTAACTGTGCATTGGTCTTCAACAGAGGTACACAAAGGCAGTGCTCCTTCAGACAGTTTTTTGATGTTTGTACTGTGAAATTACCCACTGATTGATTTGTTCACACACACTCACACCCTTGGTGTATTGCAGCTCCTGAAAAGATTGTTTTATTTTTAGAAAACAAATGCCATCCTCTATTGATGATGTCCCAAGTAACTACATGCATCTCTTCTTTGTAGATATGTCAATAGAATACACTTAAAATGGAGAATATAATTTTTTCCAGGTTCAGACATTTCTTTGTGAATCAGAATCAATTGAGAAGAGGAAAAAAAAGTAGCATTATTGTCTGTACTGAGAAGACCAAATACTTCCCATCAGATGGTATAAGTATAAACCACAGTGTATATGAGCATGTACAGTATTCGGACATCATCTATCTTTTCTTTTTTTATAGACCGTTAGCTTCAACAAAGCGATCTAAATCAATATCACTTCATTCAGGCATCCGTACCACATCAATCTACCACAAATTCTTCACTTTATTTTGACATCAGATACCAACACCATAGCAGTTAGTTCCTGTTAATTGACAAATGCATTAAATTGAGAATATATGTATCTGCCTTTTTAGTTCAACCCAATTGAACATGAAATCTTAAGTTGCATCTATGATGATGTAACAAATAGATGGACATTTTTGCATTTATATATCTGAAAATAGAGGAAAGCATTTATCTTTCATATATTAGTTTGGGTGTGCACAAGGTACATTGACTTGATTGACATTGCGTGAATACTTAAAAACGTGAACTTTCAGAAACCCAAATGAAACAGTAAAGTTATTTAATATTTGCACAGAGTGGCAGTTTTATAAATAGCCCGGGGGCGTTAGGATGCACAGATGATTTAATGCACATTCAACTCCAAAACCTTTGTCACAAAGCAATGTCTTTGCTCTTGTTAAGTTAAGCTACAAACAAGGTTAGCATTGTTTGTTTACTGGCCTTAAGACAGTTTAATGGTCTCAATGGGTGCATTTCATGAATAAACACAAAGTTCATGTAAACTACTGACCTAATGAGAGGTCTTACATCAGTACTCCTGTTCTAAGAAGTTTTAAGTGCACAAACCATTGTGTAACATTGTGAATGTCTGCCTGAGTGTCGACTCAGATTCAGTGTACAGTACAGTACTTGTTATTTTCCCAAGAACTGTTTCAGAAGCACTCTGTTCAGTGTGAACATATCAGTGTAGAGTATCAACGCGCCCTGGAATCATCCAGTTTGTAAGGTGCAAAGTTCCATTATGCTGAGGTAGACATTTATCTTCAAAAGCTAATTGATTATCGCAAAATTTGTTTAAAAACTGCTTCTTCAAATTAGGCATCAATATTAATTATGTTTTAAATCATCTACATAGGACATGAGAGCATCAACATGTAAGAAGTGGTCAAATTAGATTAAACAAAACACTGCAAACGTAAATAAAAGCCAATGAGCCTTCCGATAGCTATTGAAATTAAGGAAACTCGTGCTTGCTAGTATTATTCCAACAGCGACAAAAGCGAAGAAGGTCAACTCTTTAATTAGTGGAAGATCGGGACATTCACGATCCAAGTAAGATTTTTGATGACATGATTCAATTAATATCTTGAAGCTGCACTTTTTTTTTTATCTGCATCACTTAATTGGCCATCTTAATCAGCTTTGTCACCCTTTTTTATTTTGTCTGTTTTTGAAGTCAGACTAAAGCCACCATACCAGGGCAGTGCACAAAACAAAACTATAAATTATTCAATGGAACAAAAAGTCGTTAAATCATTGCACATATGAAAGACTTTCTCAGAAAGACTCGTATTTCACCGTGGCATAAATTCCTTCAATTGTTTAAGATGAATTCTTATTGCAGAATTTCTGGCTTGGGAATGAAAGGTTTGACTGACTGCAGATGAGTACCTGTAAGCCTATAGCACGGGTGCTGTAATGTGTTTGCATAAACATTGATATGCTATAGATACCTACTTTTACTATATTATTGAAAATCACATGGAATGCTTTGCTGATTAGTAAAGTCCATGCTGTCATAAGATAGATGGCAGTTGTGACATAAGAAAGACAACTATGTGTGAAAATGCCTTTATATCATTTCCTGTCATAGGACAGTATCATTATTGCAGCAATCCTGGATGAATTTAGCCTTTTTGCATTATGGTTTTTGAACAAACCCTTGCCCTCTTCCAAGAAATGTTATTTTATACTCATGCCTGTTGGTGTCTAAGTAGGTATAAGGAAATACTGTATGTCTTAAACACAACAAGAACTTTGTTGTTGCTTGTTTTCCCAATATTCCTTTTACCCATTATTCAGAGGAGCACTTAATGTCTTAAGAACTGTACTTAATACAGTGAAACCATTTTTGTGTATACCAGAAGTGAACACCTTTCCACATTCTCATGCTGGATAACTGAGAATACTTGGCGATATTAAATAAAAGGGTTTTATTTAGTTTATTGGTTGAGAAAAATTTATTTATTCTATAAAATGATACATAAAGTGAGCTAAACCTATTAAAATCAATGTCTTTTTGTCTTCCTAACAGGTTTCTCATTTCCTTTTTTCATGTGCTTGATCTTGTTATATTTGATGTTCCTCTGAGATTGATTTGAACGTGAGACAAATGGAGAATGAAAGAAATATTAGCCTACATGATTGAAATTAAATAAAAGATTTTATTAGAAGAATCAATCATTAATCTGTGTCTTCAATACCTCTTTTACTTTCTGCGTGCCATTTTTCCTGATGAGCAATATCAAAATAATTGAAACAATTGCTGTACTGATGCTCCACTTCCATAGTCTTCTCTGGTGTTTCGGTTTGCTACTTTATCATTTTGGACCTAATTAGTAGTAAAGGTGATTATTATTGCCATCTATTTACACCACAGAGACTCTTCCCTTGCTCTTCCCTTGCTCCATGAGGCAGAGTAATGGTTGAAGGTGAAAGGATTCAGAGGTTGGTAGTTGTGTACCATTAAATGACCTGCTGTCAGCCATGATGCCAGAGCTTTAATTGAACGCCAGGCCTCTCTCTGGCTCAGGCGGAGTATCTCTGCAACTACACGGTGTAATATCACAACATCTGAACAAGTGCAAAGTGGCAGAGGTCTAAATAGAGGCATGTTAGGGCCGGATATTCAAATTGGCCATTTGGGTACATTTTGTCTCAGTGCTCGGAACAGGACAGGCAGGAAGGAAGGACTCAAATGCAGAATGCAGAGACTGACATACTCAGTGATGGTATTGCAATAGCATAAAGAACCAAGGAACTGCGGTGGTATGTATTAAGTCACTGACTAACAAAGGAAGGGAGAAAAGGTGAGCAGGTGGTGAGGCGAATGCAACTAATTAGGGACAGGTGAAACTGGTCAGAGTGGAGCAGACAATCAAAAAGGTGGTAAAACTCACAAAGACAAGAAATAAAACCAAACACGACCTCTACATGTTCCTATTCAAAGAAAACCACAACCTATTGGTCATCGTGGAAAGCTCAGGCCTGTATTGAAGGAGAATGTCTTGGAATGAGTGCAGTAACGTTACCCCACCAAATGGCGACATAGACCATGATTTCACATGGAAGGCTGAGGGTAGACTGTTCGAAGGCTGGAGGTAGGCCTGCGTGGCATGGAGGAGTCACTGCAGTTGCTCCATGCCACGCAAATCAAAAGAGACCTCTTGAATCAACAAAAAATTATCCAGCGACATCAGAGTAGCCTTTTGCAGAGTTGACATGCCCTGGAACACAACTTTTAAAATACAAAACAGCAAAGGGAAGACATAATTTATGTGTTATAGCTGTATATAGTGAAGTTCATTTTTTCTGTTCTTTGGCTGCTAATTCAGCCAGTTTTGGTTGTACGTTAGAGTAATAAGATTAAATGTTGTACCATTGGAATCTGGGGTCGCAGTTTTCATAATGATGTATTGTGCTGGTTGCGTGTAGTCAAATCACTAGCACCACATGTGCGAATGCACTGTTAGCATGTTTTTGTTGTATTTAGTTCCTAGGTGTTGGAATTGTGTTTCATTGAGGTACAAATTGTTATCATGAGCTTTAAGCTGGGTTTCTTCCAGTTTTGTGGGTATGCAGAATGAATATGTTGCCACATGTTTAACATGCCCTTATCTGGTGTGGTTGCCATCTGCTCGAATGCCCTGGTGGGGCACAAGGGTTCAAGCTGTCGTTCCTTGATTCTGCACCAAGACAATGACTATTGAAACGTCTTGTAATGAATAGAGGGGAAATCATTTAATGATCTAATTATGTATTAATAATAATCACCCTGCGCATTGTTGTCGTCTTTTGGTTCAAAATAAGAATAATTCCTGAACACATTCATACATACTGTAGCAGCTTCCATTTTGTATACTGGACTGCAAGGACGACGTGGATAACCTGGGCAATTCTGATCCCTCATGATTTTTTACTCTCAAAGAACATTGATACAGTCGCTTGTCAACGCAAACACCACACATTTTGTTTTGACAAGTGACTTAGCTGCTGCATAACTTGTCAGCATATAACGTTAGCATGATCTTATATCAGTGTGCACTTGTGTTTCCTGTGTAGACCAACTCATGCCCCATATCAAACCTCTGACAAATGTTCAGAAGCTGACATCAATAATTCATATTGCAAATTCAATACCCAAAACAGCTGGACATGTACCGAGTGATGACCCAAGATGTCATCCTGATGACTGATAGTGCCACAGCTGCTAACAAATGTAGCTGGCTGGTCCACATCCTCGGGCATTGTTCAGTTAGAGCCATCAACTTGCCCTCATACACAATAGATCTCCTCACTTGGGAACATATTCCAAAGGGCAGGTCCTATAAAAGTTAGACAAAGGGTAAGTGAGGGGGAAATAAACCATACATTCATAGAAACAGATGCTTCTCACGTTGATTACAACTGTTAACAGTAACCATGCAAAAAAACAATATTAATATCTGGCTTGACATTCATGCAGTTCTTTGTGGATCTAATCTGTGTATCTTCTCAAATCGAAATGACGACAGTTTTTTTTAAATGGCATGTCAACTAAGTTGCTGCTGCTAACCCTCAAGTTCTTTCTGCAGTTTCACCATTTTGCTAAAGGGGTTGCAGAAAATGCAGTGGAACTAATTTGACATTATCATATTTGAGAAATATCCATGAATGTCACCTCCACACTTAATATGCCAGTTAATGGGTTTTCTTTTTTGTAATGTCCCAATATAAAAAAGATAAATAAATACCATTTTGATAAAATGACACGGATGAATCACTTAAAAGCTCGACTTTGCAGACACATTTTTCTAAATTTGAAACTAACCAGCCAGCCTCCAGGGGATTTTAATTTGTGTATGACCAACATGTGTTGTCAATACCAGTGCCAGAATCAGATTGCCCCATCTTTGGTTTTCTTTTATCTGTGTCCGTGTACAAACAGTGCAGTAAATCTGTAGTTCAGCATTTTCCCACCAGGGCTCAGCCTAAAGCCATGCAAAAGATGTTCTCCCTCAGTAAGAGAAGCAGTATTTATAATTAGCCAAGTCAGAACACTTTCTCCCTCTCACACACAGAGAGAGAGAGAGAGAGAGAGAGAAAGAAAGAGAGAGAGAGAGAGAGAGAGAGAGAGACATTCATTGGGATGATTGCATGAAATGTTAAATGGGCTTCACAAAAGATGAGGAGCAGTAGCCAATATAGTTTAATTCAGTAGCAATGCAATGAATGCACGCTTTTTGAAGCTTGCATTGTTCAGTGTTTGGTGGCATTCTTTCAAAGAGTTGTTGATTCTGTCTGGTGTATTTGTTAAGCTTAAGTTTGGCGTGGTGCTGTATTAAAATGTATTACATATAATAGTACGCAAAAGTATTGCAGCTTCCTGTTCCCCAGAGGTAGACCGTAAGGGATGAGGGAAGTAATAATTAGCAATGATGGGGTGTTCTACTGTAAACACTGCAAACAACTAAGCAGCTAAAACCTGGCATTGCCGCTGTCATGATCTCTAAATGCAGTTTGCTATTATCTAATAAAAAATGAATTTGTTTGACATTTTTGCCCTCATTTCATGAGGGCAAAAATGTCGGCATGACTTTATCTTATTGCCATTTCTACACAAAATAGTATTCACTCTAAAATCAGGTCTGTGTTGTAACAAGAGTTTATCAATGTCTGTGCGATTTTGTCAAAGCAATAATACATTATTGTTACAGCATTGCTTTCAAGACATTCATAGTTTACACTCCTCTACTCTTATCTTTGTGCTCCGTTAATATCCATCTCTGTATAAGTCCTCATGTTAAATCAGCTGTTTGTAAAACACTTGTAAAATACTTGGTTCTGATAGTGTCTTCTTTCTCAGGTACAGTGTACATAGATAGAGCCTAAATGGCAGTTATTAGATGTGATCTAACACTTGAGTGCCTATTATCTCTAGTAAAGGATAATTAAAGGAAGTATAGTGCAGCCTTCTCTTGTGCAGCACAGGGATTAGATAATTACCACAATGGTCAGTGCAAGGACAGGTCAAGGAAAACACACTTGAAAGCAAATGAGTGAACAGAAACTGACACTAAAAGTGATGTTTCCATACTCTGCATTTTCCCATCTCTCTCTCAAACTGGATTGTTGCTTGGAAGTATGGGTAATTAAACAAGATTTGTGAAATGTAACGTAACCACAGATTCTCTGTTTAGAAGGTCTTGGTGAGACAAATGATTAATTACTTCACCCTTAAAGGATCTAATGACAATAGATATGCAGAATGATAACATTTTCTTCTTCTATCCAATTAATTTGATATGGATGAAAATGACACATTGTTTTCCACCAACCGAACCCTTCGCCAATGGTGCAATTTTAATATGTGAACTCAATGGGTGGTGGATTGAAAGTCAGACTCCAAACCAGACTGACTCTCATTAATTGAGGCGCCTCTGAACTGCACAGTGGAATAAAACATTAAGATTATCTTATTGCCTATTGTGCTTCTGAAACAGATGCTTATTTCAAATGATTCATGCGTGTACAGTAAATAAAGCTTTGCAACTTTTTCTGTGTCAGGGCAGTTGAGCTTTAAATAGACAAACCTTTAGGGTTTTCATAACAGCAGTCTTGTGTGGTTCAGCCTGCTATATCATGTAATTCTATTGATTATTTTTCTGCCTACTGCGGTCGGTGCATCTCAGCAAATTCTAGTCCACATAACTTGTCCACCTCCTCAAAAAAATGATCAGACCACTGCTACGGAAAACTAAACTAACTAAACTCTGTGTAAATTCTCAGCTCTACTGCACAATAGGAAGATTACTGTATGTCCCACTCATGCTTCTTCCTTTCCTCACATTTGTTGCACTGGCTGTTTGAAGACACTAGGAGGTGTCCAAGATACATTTCTTTTTTAAATTATTTTTACCTAATGGACTAGAGATTTTCTGCATGTTAAAAACCTACCTAACTCGAGATATTTTTAGGGTCCGAGCACCGACGAAGTCTGTCCGAGAGGACTCTATTGAAACTGGAATGTTTATTATTATTATTCCTATTATTATTATTCTGCAATCTAACTGCCTTTTTGGGGGCTTTATCATATCTGAAAAGTTGCCAAAGTTGACATGCATATCAGGACGGGTGAAAAAGTTTATATTTTAGGGGTCTCCTCTTTGGGTAGAAAGAAATGTCTCTATAGCATCGCCTAGAATTTTTTTCTTTTGAAAGCCAATGACATTCGCCCCCAATCACCAATTGACTTGAAATTCGACACACATGTCCGGTTCCGTCTGCTCTACAAAAAAGTTATATGGTAACATTAAGCTCCGCCTACTTAGATTTTCCACCATTTTGAATTTTGTGAAAAACACATTATTTCCAAATCCTCCTAAACGCTGGTTCTGATTCTTACAAAATGTTATGTGGTTGATTATTGGTTCAATGTCATCACACGTTATCAAAAGCTTGTTGATATCTCATTGTGTTGAGAACAAAAAGGACCAATCAACTTCTAAGGGGCGTGGCTTAGTTTTCAATCCATGTAACATCCAAATCACTCGGCCTATCATCACCAAATTTGTAGCATATGTCCACATCGCTTCCTTTAACTTACTCTGTCATTTTCATTATATTCAAACACGAGGGGGCGATGCAGTAAATTGCCCAATTTCTGCATTTTAAGCCATTTTTCATCATTTTCAGAAGTTGTACGTGAACGAACTCCTACAGAATTCATGCAATCAACTTCAAATTTGGTCAGAATGATCTGAAGACCTTGATGATGAAAATGTACAAACTGGTACACGTCGGGTCCGACGGAGACGACTCTTCTCGGCGTTGTTGACGCCCTAACCCCAACCCTAACCCTAAAACCCCTAACCCTAACCCCAACCCCAACCCTAAACCTAAACCTAATCCCAACCCCAACCCCAACCCCAACCCTAACCCCGACCCTTACCCCGACCCTAACCCTAACCCTACTCTAACTGTCCAGCAGCCAAAATCAGAACCAGAACCAGCTCCAGAATCAGCACCAGAACCAGAACCAGAACCAGCACCAGAACCAGAACCAGCAACAGCAACAAAACCAGCACCAGAATCAGAGTAAGAACCAGAACCAGAATAGGAGCCAGAACCAGAACCAGAACTGGAACCAGAGCCAGAATCAGAATCAGGGTTAACCCTAACCCTAACCCCTGACCCTAACCCCAACCGCAACCCCAACCCTAAGACCCCTAACCCTAACCCTAACCCCAACCCCAACCCCAACCCTAACTCCTAACTCCAGCCACGCTCCCTACTAAACCTAACCTTACTCCAACCCTAACCCTAACCCTAACCCCAACCCTAATTCCAACCCTAACCCTAACCCTAACCCCGACCCTAACCCTAACCCCGACCCTAACCCTAAACCTAACCCCAACCCTAACTCCAACCCTAACCCCAACCTTACTCCAACCGTCCAGTGGCCAGCACCAGAACCAGAACCAGAACCCGCACCAGAACCAGAACCAGAATAGGAGCCAGAACCAGAACCAGAGCCGGGATAAGAATAAGGGTTAACCCTAACCCCAACCCTAACCCAACCCCAACCCTAACCCAACCCCAACCCTAACCCTAGTCCAACCCTAACCATAACCCTAACCCCAACCCTAACCCTACTACAAACGTCCAGCAGCCAAAATCAGAACCAGAACCATCCCCAGAATCAGAGTCAGAACCAGAACCAGAATAGGAGCCAGAACCAGAACCAGAACCAGAGCCAGAATCAGAATCAGGGTTAACCCTAACCCTAACCCCAACCCCTGACCCTAACCCTAACCCCGACCCTAACCCCGACCCTAACCCAACCCTAACTCCAACCCTAACCTTAACCCCAACCCTAACTCCAACCCTAACTCCAACCCTAACCCTAACCCTAACCCTAACCCCAACCCTAACCCTAACCCTAACCCCGACCCTAACCCTAAACCTAACCCCAACCCTAACTCCAACCCTAACCCCAACCTTACTCCAACCATCCAGTGGCCAAAATCAGAACCAGCCCCAGCACCAGAACCAGAACCAGAACCAGAATAGGAGCCAGAACCAGAACCAGAACCAGAAGCAGAGCCAGAGCCGGAATCAGAATAAGGGTTAACCCTAACCCTAACCCCAACCCCTGACCCTAACCCCAACCGCAACCCCAACCCTAAGACCCCTAACCCTAACCCTAAGACCGCTAACCCTAACCCCAACCCCAACCCTAACCCCAACCCTAACTCCAACCCTAACTCTACTACAACCGTCCAGCAGCCAAAATCAGAACCAGAACCAGCCCTAGAATCAGCACCAGCACCAGAAGCAGAACCAGAACCAGCAACAGCACCAACACCAGCATCAGGATCAGAGTAAGAACCAGAACCAGAATAGGAGCCAGAACCAGAACCAGAACCGGAACCAGAGCCAGAATCAGAATCAGGGTTAACCCTAACCCCAACCCCTAACCCTAACCCAATCCCTAACCCTAACCCTAACCCTAAGACCCTTAACCCTAACCCCAACCCTAACTCCAACCCTAACCCTAACCCTAACCCCGACCCTAACCCTAAACCTAACCCCAACCCTAACTCCAACCCTAACCCCAACCTTACTCCAACCGTCCAGTGGCCAAAATCAGAACCAGCCCCAGCACCAGAACCAGAACCAGAACCAGTACCCACAACAGCACCAACACCAGAATCAGAACCAGAACCAGAATAGGAGCCAGAATCAGAACCAGAAGCAGAACCAGAACCAGAGCCGGAATCAGAATAAGGGTTAACCCTAACCCCAACCCTAACCCAACCCTAACCCTACTCCAACCCTAACCCTAACCCTAAACCTAAACCCTAACCCTAACCCTAACCCTCTTTGGATGGCTACGTTGACCTAACCAGAGCAACGAGGTGTGGTGGTCCAGGGCATCAGGACCTTGATCGTTGCCTAGTCTTCTAAGAGGCTTAGCCTCACTCACTCAGCAGTCCGTCCTACACCACACACGTATAATTCAATACCCCCTCTATCCCTCCACAGCTTTTTTAGTAATCCCTTACTCCTCATCCCCTAGTCCGTCGTAGGTGACTAGGCCGAGGATGCACCGGGACCTAGTTTCCATGAGCTTTTTTCACCTTTAAAACCCCTTTATTCCCATCCCCTAGTCCAGCTTAGGTGACTGGGCCCAGGATGCATCGGGACCTAGTTTATATCTACTACCCTCCTTCCCTGTTACCCTTCTAACACCCAACCCTGGACGTACCAGGACCAGCAATGCTTACTTGGGCTTCTACCACGTACCTATAAGATATCACTTCTTCAGGCTTATTACTACGCCCACTTCACGGACAACCCAATTGGCTATACTACACATCCTGGGGACTTGATCAACCCCAGGGGGCCTTCCTCAGGAGAGGGTGTCTAGTGATAATGGCCGAAACGCCCAATGATCCTGAGGTCCACTACTGACGATGTGTTCCAAAATTGACTTCACTCCACTTCCACACCGACCCTGACCGTCGGGGCAGAGTCTACTGGGGTCTTTCTGACAGACAGACTCCTCACTCCACATATCAGCATACATTTGTTCTCCATAGAATGATTCATCACTTTCTTTCTTTCCTTCCTCCCGTCACTCCTTGACGTCTCATTCAGAGTGTCGGACAGAAATTCAGATACCCCTAGTCCGGGGAGGTGGGGCTCTTGGTGTAGACACATCATCCCTACTTTTTCTGTTATTTCTGCGACGTGCTCCACTAACCCTCTTTTCTGCTCTTTCCTGTTCTCTACTTTTATACCCACCACTCATATCACTTCCCTTCCTCCCGTCACTCCTTGACGTCTCATTCGGAGTGTCGGACAGGAATTCAGATACCCCTAGTCCGGGGAGGTGGGGCTCTTGGTGTAGACACATCATCCCTACTTTTTCTGTTATTTCTGCGACGTGCTCCACTAACCCTCTTTTCTGCTCTTTCCTGTTCTCTACTTTTATACCCACCACTCATATCACTTCCCTTCCTCCCGTCACTCCTTGACGTCTCATTCGGAGTGTCGGACAGGAATTCAGATACCCCTATTCCAGGGAGGTGGGGCTCTTGGTGTAGACACATCATCCCTACTTTTTCTGTTATTTCTGCTACGTGCTCCACTAACCCTCTTTTCTGCTCTTTCCTGTTCTCTACTTTTATACCCACCACTCATATCACTTCCCTTCCTCCCGTCACTCCTTGACGTCTCATTCGGAGTGTCGGACAGGAATTCAGATACCCCTATTCCGGGGAGGTGGGGCTCTTGGTGTAAACACATCATCCCTACTTTTTCTGTTATTTCTGCTACGTGCTCCACTAACCCTAACCCTAACCCTCTTCCACCCTCACTCCTAACCCTAACCCTTAATCTCTAACCCTAACCCTAACCCTTTAACCTCTAGACCTAAACCTAACCCTAACCCTAGCCCTAGCCCTAGCCCTAAACCTCTAACCCTAACCTTAACCTCTAACCCTAACCCTCTAACCTCTAGACCTAACCCCCTAACCTCTGATCCTAACCCTAACCCTTAACCCTTAACCCTTAACCCTCTAACCCTAACCTCTGACCCTAACCTCAACCCTCTAACCGTAACCTCTACCCTTAACCTCTAACCCTGACTTGGTACTCTGACCTTAACCTCAACCTTGAACCTTATCCCTTACTCTGACTTTTTAACCCCTAACCTTTACTTTTAATCCTAATTCATATTCTTAACCCTTACTTTAACCCTTACCCTTGCCGACCCTACTACTATTATCTGACCTTCTTACCCTACCTTTAACCTTTATCCGTCACCTCAGCATCACACTCTCTTAGAGACCTTTTTATAAGCATTCTTATTCCTGTTCTATGATAGGGTCTTAGTACATACGGCGGGAGGATTCTAAGTGATATGCGCTGGCCCGTGCCTTGCCTTAGATCTCTATTCAACCACGAAGTCGTCGGACGACGTGGGGAGATCTACGGGTTCATGTCTTCATCCTAACCCCAACCCTAGCCCTAAGACCCTTAACCCCAACCCCAACTCTAACCCTAACCCCAAAGCCAACCCTAACCCTACTCCAACCCTAACCCTAACCCTAACTCCAACCCTAACCCCGACCCTTACCCCGACCCTAACCCTAACCCTAACCCTACTCCAACCGTGCAGCGGCCAAAATCAGAACCAGAACCAGCCCCAGAACCAGAATCAGCACAACAATCAGCACCAGAACCAGAACCCGAACCAGCACCAGAACCAGAACCAGAACCAGAACCAGAAACAGCAACAGCACCAACACCAGCACCAGAATCAGAGTAAGAACCAGTACCAGAATAGGAGCCAGAACCAGAACCGGAACCAGAGCCAGAATCAGAATCAGGGTTTACCCTAACCCTAATCCTAACCCTAACCCCAACCCCAACCCCTGACCCTAACCCCAACCGCAACCCCAACCCTAAGATCCCTAACCCTAAGACCCCTAACCCTAACCCCAACCCTAACCCCAACCCTAACTCCAACTTTAACCCCAACCCCAACCCTAACTCCAACCCTAACCCTAAACCTAACCACAACCCTAACTCCAACACTAACCCTAACCCTACTCCAACAGTCCAGCGGCCAAAATCAGAACCAGAACCAGCAACAGCACCAATACCAGCACCAGAACCAGAACAGGAACCAGAATCAGAGTCAGAACCAGAACCAGAATAGGAGCCAGAACCAGAACCAGAGCCAGAATCAGGGTTAACCCTAACCCCAACCCCTAAACCTAACCCTACTACTATGAATTTATTGTTACACGTGTATCTATGTATATTATTTTTTAGGAAACGCCTGTGTCTTTTTCTGTTTTCATTCCCTTATCCCCTTGTCTGTCTTTTTAACCGGAATAAACCTTTTCTTTTTCTTATGATTCTTATTTTAGATGTTTGGCTGCATATTGGGGGTACTTGCCATACTCAAAAACTCACCAAATTTGGAACGCTTGTCAGGCTTGGTGAAAATAGATGTGTGAAATAGGCGTCATATTTGTGTATTAAGAAATGGCTCTCTAGCGCCCCCTAGAAGTTGGACAGGCGACGCCCCTCAGCCAATTTGTCCGATTGACTTGAAATTTGACACACATGTCCATCTCCACCTGTTCTACAAAAACGCCTCTCAGACCCCTAAGCTCCGCCTACTTAGATTTTCCGCCATTTTGAATTATGTGAAAAACACATTCTTGCAATCTCCTCCTACACGCTGGGTCCGATTCATACCAAATGTCCTGTGGATCATTATTGGACCTATATAAATTATTAAAAGATTGTTGATAGCTTATTGCTTTCTTAATGATAAGGACCAATGCACTTCTTAAGGGCGTGGCTTGTACATCAATACTTCTAACTTCAAAACCATTGGGCCTAGTGTCACTGGATTTGCAGCATATGTGCCCATTGCATCCTGTAAGATGCCCTGAAATTTATATGCCATTGAGACACTAGGGGGCGCTACAGTGATTCGGCCAATTTGGGCGTTTTTGTCATTTTTCGCCAATTTCAGCCTTTGTACTCTAACGAACTCCTCCTACAGAATTAATGCGATCAACTTCAAATTTGGGCAGGATGCTCTTTAGACCTTTGTCATGAAAAATTATCAAAATCGTGAGTTTTTGTCGAACGGCCTTGACTTGGCGGGGCGCCCATTTCAAACCCATTTTGTGCGGTTCGCTTTGATAGAGAAAGGTGTTGTAACTCCAAGGTACATCATTTAATCCACCCAAAATGTCTCATGCATGATGCCGGTCCAGGCCTGAGCACATTCCCATGAAGAAATGTTCACAATTTCATAGCGCCACCTACTGGCAAAAGGAAATTACACGTTTTATACTGTAATTTATTTTTCAGAGCCAGTTGACCAGATTGACCTCAAATTTGCTATGGAAAGCACTAACACATTGTTGATGCATGATCAGTAATATTGTGAGTTTTCGTGAAACTCTGTTTCCATGGCGACGCATCATTGCCACGTAAAATGAAGCTGATTGTTAAGTGGCTTGGGATGCTCAAAAACTCATGCAACTTTACAAATGTGTCATAGGTGATGGAAATAAGTAATCCATGTGGGTTTTTGCCTTAATAGTTAAAAATTCCCTGAATAGCGCCCCCTACAGATTTTCAAAAGAGCAGCCCCAGCGCTACGTTACCCCTACATATATGACATTTCGTAGGCATATGTATCATATGGAGACTTAAAAGAAAGTCTCCTGGCACCATGCTCTAAACCGTACCGGAAGTCAGCCATTTGTATTTTGGTTTGATTATTTCATTATATTTTTACCTTTTTCTAAGCGCTTTACTTTACGATCTCCTAGGGAGTTCGTCAGATCCACTTTAAATTTGGTCAGTATGATCTAAAGACCTGTGTGAAAAAAATGTATCAAGAGCTATACATTTCACGGAACCGTGACCATGGCGTGGCGGCCATTATACCTGAATCCTCATTAAACAAGCTCATATAAATCCTCTAGACTTCCTCGAATCTGCCCCAAACTTGTCATTCTTGATAACAGTCACGGCCTGAGGATATCGACAAGCCTATTTTCACTCAAAGTCAAAGCGCCACCTACTGGCAAAAGGAAATCAGCGTTACATGACAAACGGCATTGGATTTACATGACGCTAAAGCGTAAGTTCAGTCAGAAGACCACACTCTTGCAAGCCGTAATTTATTTCTCATACACCTGCCAATCACTTCTCAGGCATGCTCACTCATTATTTACTTGCGGTCATTGTTCGGGGCTGTCAAACATGACACCAACTGTTTAGATCATCTGGTCTCCTCTATCCAATAAGAACATTGAAAAATAATACATGGTTTGCCGTCTCATCTTGCCACTGTCTCTTTTACATATGACCATCTCTCTACCTTCAGTTCATTCATGTTGCCGTTACGCACTCCTCCACCTCCCCATCTCCGCCCAGTCTTTACAGATCAATCAGCTTCATCAACTCATCATTCTATCAGCCTCATCAGCCACCACCACCACCAGGTCTGGACTCCACGAGGGGATTTATCTTGTTGCTGATCGGGGCAAACGGCCCTCAATTACAAATCTCCCTGTAGAGTCCAAGCGCCAAAGACTCTGAGACTTTATCATCACATATCATCTGTTAACAATGAACAATTATCTTTTCTTTATCCGACTGGTCTCTCCTGATTGAAATGACATTTACATGACGTGGTCTATACTACACATAGAGAAACATGATGCATGTTGTTGAACGTGTCGTCTAGCGGCGCACAGTGGATACAGGAACTGGTGAAGTATTTGCAAAGCGTAACGTCCTGCGTCACACACTCCACACGGGAGAAAAACGTTGAACTGGTGGTCAAACGTTCTCGGCCGAGCAAGGCGGCGTCCCGCCAGCGCCCCCGACGCGCGCAGAAGCGCGAGGACCCGTTCATCGCTGCTCGCAGCTTTAATTATTTTTAATTTTTATTGGATCATAAATTGGTCTTTCTCCTGGCCACAATAGCTTTTTATCTCCAGTATGAAATCATCTTTTGATGAAGTTTTGTTTTTGTTTAAACCAATTTTCACCCACTTGTTTGTTTTTGGTTTACTGCCTATTAAAAACAGACTCTGCAGCATGACATTTAAAGGAATTCAGTAACAAATGGGTGATCTCTACCCATGAAGCAATTAACTCACTGTGTGTTTGCTGACAGGAACATTAAGATTTAACAAATGTCTCTCAGCAGATTTGCATTTGAACCCACTCTTTACTGAGGCTTGAAGTAGTATATGTCATTTTTGCAGAATAATATGGATGGCATATTATTGGATCATGTTGCTTGGGAAAGTTTTCACTGTTTAACTTCTGATGGAGAATGATTCATGATAAATGTCCACATTTGATATTTAAAGACTCCAACGTTCCCATTTACAGCAATTATATTGAGGTAGCAGCAGAAGGCTCTTAGGTGTATATTTAAAAGCCAAAATTATCTGCATAACTAGATACCACTAGGTGTAAAAGATTAAGTATACTTTTAGAGGTTTGAGTTGATGTTTAAAGTGGGTGGTGGAGCAGTGGTTAACACGGTCTCACATCAAGAAGGTTCTTAGTTTGAACCTACTGTGTGGAGGTTGTCTGTTCCCTGTGCGGCTCCTTCCCACAGTCTAAAAGTATGCAGGTTAGGTTAATTGGTGACTCTAAATTGCAGGTACTTGTAAGTGTGAATAGTTGTCCGTCTCTGTGTCAGGCACATGACTGCCTGGAGACATGTCAAGGGTGTGCCCTTTCTTGCCTAAAGCATTATCAGGTTTAACTAATGGAAGCCTGGTTTAAATTTATACATGTGTAGTTAGTGCAATGCAATTTAGCATTTTACATTATGGCTAGATAGGAAGAAGAGACTGATCTGTTGAGTGTTTAAGGAAAGCTGGCATGGTTATGTGTGGCTTTGGCATCTGAAAGGAATACTGAAAACCTATGCCTTAAGCACACTCACAGAGAAGCACACAGACTTCCCAAATCTCAACAACGCGATGTGTAGAGCTGTGCATCAAGACAGTTGTTGCTTTAACTACAGAACCAATCAAACGTTTGGAGTCACCCGCCATAAAAGCTTGACCCTCTACAGCCTTGTTCTGCTCTCAGCCACTACAGGATGGCTGAGAGGACTGCTCTGTATTACTTTCTGTATTTGTCATGCTTTTAGCTTGAAGAAAGTCCTCTTCACAATATATGCTATTTTGTATGAAAGGGTTTGTAAATGGAGAACAAAACACTGTACAACGCTTAGACCAGACTGACAATTGAAAGGGCAGGAAGAGAAAAAGATCCCTCTTAGCAACAGTTGAATAAGAATAGAAGGAATCACCAGTCATTGGTAAAATTAATTGGAAGCTTAGCATCAAAAAGTGCGGATTTAAAAAGGAATACGTTCCTGTTTCAAGTACACAAAAATGTAAAAAGATGGACTATTAACAGTGTGTTAATATTAACAGCTATTCTTAAAACATCACAATAGAAATAGATTAGTATAGGGTTAGCAGTATTGGAATTGAATCAATGAATATCAGATGGACAAAATATGGACAAACAAATCATAGTGTAACACTATTCAATTCCAGCACTGAGGGGCCAAAATATTTAGAGCCCAAATGCAAGCACCGTTGTGTTTCAAGAATAAGCTTGGGTCATTTAAGTCAAAAAACGATGGGTATTTGGGGGGAAAGAGTTGCAACAGTATTCTCCCCTGGCATGTAACACTGTGGGGACTTTGACTAAACACATGTTTTATTTAAGTAATTATTCTTCTTTTTGGGCCAAAACTATTACAAATAATACATTTAGTGTCTGAATTATACTCTTTTTGTCTCTAAAATAGTCATCATTGAAGGAAAGAAAAAACATCAACATACCATGTGTGTCCAAACGTTTGACTGGTACTGTATATTGGGAGGGGAGTCTAAAGGTGAGGTGAGAGGAAAAACAAACAAACGGTTTACATACAAGCATAAAAGTAACAGCAACAGAAACTTCTCTGAGCAATCCTCGTTGACCTGCGTGCAGCCCGGAGAAATATAAGCATAACTTATTTTTCAGCATTGATTTATGATGGTTGCAATTGATAACAGTGACAACCCAGTTTAATCACACCACCAATAGAAATGTTGTCATAGTTTGGCAGAATACACAGCTTTCTTTTCTCTTAAGCTATAAGAAGTGATGCTGTATGCCTCCCTGCTTATGCAAGTACATTGGGTATATGTTTTATATTTCTGTTTTTGTACAGTCTCCAACAACAATTGACATTTGTATTTATCTGCCAGTCCATTGTGTGCATCCTCCAGTAGAATTAATACAGTAAGTCAGTACTTAGTAATCCACACAGTATGGCATCATTTATTCACTTTCATGTGTATGGATCATATTTATTTAATGGCAGTTGTACTGGTAAAAGAACCGGGTTCCTGTTAACCCATTGAAAATCTAGTCTAAATTTCGTTGGCAAGTAGCGTAAGTGGCTGTGACAACCAGGGATTGTGTCCAGTCTAAGAAAAATGTCAAATTGTCAGCTCACTGGGACTTAAGTCAATGGCTGAGAGGAAGCTGATTAACTGTTCATTATGCACAGGTGTGCACACAAAAACACTCTCACACGTGCGAGCTCTCTGTCTTGCTACCACTTTACACAAGACAATAATAATGCCCTTGTTCTTTCAAAGAGCTGATGAGGCAAGACCACTGAATTTCAAATTCCTCCTGAGTGCAAAAGTCTATAAAACTAGATAAGCTCATTTTCCCATGCTGTCTGCTTCAAGTGTCTGATTTGGCTCAATTGACCGTGAGACAGCTGTGTATGGGCTCAAGTATTAAAAAACTCCTGCTGGTAAAGCTATCATGTAATGGCCCTTTAATCCAGATCCTGGTCTAAACTCTTCTCCATCATTTACTTACTGTTTTTACGACTTATCCCTGCTCTGGGATTTTAACTATTTGGCCAAACTGCAAACGGCACAGATCTATAGTTCAATAGATCATAGGCCAGTGAGGTTACATTTTGGATTAATTTTAGAACTAGGTTGGAAGCTATTTTGTGGTGTAGCAGGCTTGGTTTCTCCTTTCCAGAGCGGACATTAAATTACAACTCTGCCTCGGTTTTAATTGAAAGCATCTTTGGCTGTGTGGGATATGCAGAGCTTTGGCTAGAGCAGGAACAGAAAAGCTTAGCTCTCTTATTTGGACTAATATCCCCAACACCTGTCTTTGGGGAAATTAATGGGTGTTACTGTAAGCAGCTTTCTTTCTTCCTCAAACCTTTTCTGCTGATTTCTTACTTTCTTGACCCCTTCTGCTAGCTCCTTTTCCCTCTCTCTGATGTCCCTCCCATACTCGCCCTCTGTAGATTAATTGCTCAGTGATACCGTATGTTTAGGACTGCTGTGAGTTTCCCTACCCAGCTGTTTGAAATTGCAGGAGTCAGCAGGATTTGGCTGCTTGGTCTTCACTTGCCACTTCTTATGCACTCCCTCCTCTCTTAGAATTCTCCTTCAAGGCTCCTCCTCTTGTCCTTTACCCCTCTCACTCATCTGACTGCTTTCACTGCAATTTTCCCTGCTGGCACTGTCGGGATGTGGGGAAAAAAGGAAAGACTAAAAAAGCCCTCCAATTTGACTTTAATATTGCCACACGGATGTTTCAGGGAAGACGCCCTTCTTCAGCGTGTCTTCTGGCAATTTTAAAAACAATATACACATGTGGGGTTAATTATTGGTGACCACAACACGTACATCAAAACAAGGGCAGCCCCAACCCCTCCAGGAGAAGATTCTCATGATGTAGGACACTTAAACATGAAAATCCCAAGAAAACAACACAAATTATACAAGAAACTGGGGATGAAAATGAGCTTTCAGCTATAATGCAACATTTTACAAGTATAAACATTTGTTTATTATGTGGTCCCTGATAAAAATAAACTTCTAAGTAAATAAAGGAATAAATAAATTAACTATAGTTTGATTTTGCTGGTGTGAAGGCTGTCAATCAAACCTTAGTCCGGACAAAACATCCATTACCATGATACATCGGAAAATGAAAGCAAATGAAAACAGATGTCTTGTTTTTTGTCCTACTCTGTTTAATTTGGCAGTTCCTCATCAAAAAGCAAGTGAACATAGTGACCACACAGTTACTATACCTTACATAATATTATGGTAAAAGACACCTCGCTGTAACCTGTGCGTCGTTATTCATAACATGAGGTCAAGTTGCAGTCTGTACTAGTAAATCTCCTAATGAGTTATTACTTGGTGAGCTCTTTGTGATGCCTGAGTGAATAAATAAGTGCATCAGGTTCAGTAAAGAGCTGCTACTTATTGTCAGTCACCTGATTTCCCCTCGTGTATCAATCATCATCATGTGACATCACCAAAACTGTCTTAAATGAATGAGTTCATGCTCTACAGCTCGTTTGTTTTTAAAAATCCAGTGTCAACACTAACATCAAATATAAAAGGCAACGATGATAATTCTTTTTTTGGTCAGAACCAAATGAACAACAGCTTAGAATCTTTAACAACACTTCATGAAGCCTAAAGCAATCTGACCTGGTCAATAAATAAATAATTATTGATGAAGCAGCTTCCTCTTCCTGATCTGTGTTTCAAGTCAAAATCTGTTACTTTGAGTCATTGCTGCCTTGCAGCCTTTTTTCTTAACCCACTGTAAAGCTGAACAACTTTTCTTTTTACAGGGATACAGTGTGTTACAGGTGCAAAGCAACCATTATGTCAGTTCCATGGTGTAGTTGTATTCTCACCTACATAGGACACTTTGCTTGGCAGATTCTACTTCCCACACTGACTTTTGTTACTGCTGCTGTCAAGAATAAGGAAGTGAAATAAGGTGAAGGAGGGAATGAAAGCCACAGAGGCTTATTGAATACATAAATCACTTCCTGGATAGAGGGTATGTTGTTTCATTGCTAATGGATCTCTGCCACGGCTCCGTAAATCACACTACACACAGCCAGACATAGTTCTACTAGAAGGCAGGACTCTGATGATAGAAGACATTATTCTGTTGCTTTCTATTTAGGTTTCCTCCTTTCTTCTCTTTCAGGGATTTTGGGCTTCCGCAAAAGAAGCAGTATTTAGGTAACTGCTCTGACTCCTGCCACCTCTCTTCTCTCTGAACACTTAGTCAGCTTAGTGAGGGCTGCAATAATCCATGATATAAAAAAATATGGAAGCAAATAAGGGTCATACATATTTTTGATCTTGTGAAAGGATTTTCACAAATAATTTTACAGCCTGAAGTTGTATATCACATTTTGTTTGCAAATGAAAAAAATTGCTTTTATGCCACGGATTGTAATACGTGCACACTGATAATTTGCAGGCGTATAAATATTTTGTGTATGTAAAAATTTTAAGAATTTCAACCGTGAGGTTTCACAGAGTCTGAGAGAAGACACGAAAATTTCCTAACTGTGTATGCGACACCGAAATATCAAACTACAGGTAAGAGCACGATCTTTACCCTGTTTTTAACCCTCTAGTAATCAAATGCAATGTGTATTGAGAGTGTAGCGTTGCTGCTGGTAGCAGATTTAATAAATAATCATTAAAAGCAAGTCATGTAACGATTATTAATAACTCAATTATAAATCATAAACACATTAATTAGTATAAAAAGAGTGATGGTACTAAGCTTCCATGATAAGACCCCATTAGTTTAAGACAAATAATCTAACTTTAGATTAAATTTAGGACACCACACAATTTTGTAAAAATAGTTGAAGCTTTAAAATCAAATTTGAATCTCCTGGTTGCGTCTCAAGGTATACAGGGACCTATTCTTTTTTATATACACACACACAAATCAAATGATTGCGTTATTTATTGGACTAACTGTAACGGGGAGGTGGGTATGGACCCACAGGCAATATGAAAGACACCAAATTGGTGAAGAAGGCTTTATTTAAATGCAGAACATGCAACAACACCAAGACAGACCGGGGGGGGGGGTCGGGTTCCGGGGAAGGACCCGCTCGGGGAAACGCCAAGTCGTAGCTACTCTCGTGGTCGGGGACAGAAGGATAGGGTCGTTTACCGGGGAAGAGGCAAGGCAGGGAAATCCAAACAGGCAGGGTTGGCAACGGGAATCATCCAATCCGAGGGTAAGCCCTGGAAGGTCTAGCATGATATGGAGAACGATCTGGCCGTGTATGTGTGTGTAGCAGGGGCTTATGTACCAGAGAGAGTAAGTGCAGCAGAGTGAACAGGTGAGAGTGATTGCGCTAACGAGGTGGGTGTGACTACTGCATCAAGTGGCATCAAATGGCATCCACGATAAAGTTGCGTCACTGTTCTCTTTCCATGGACTGTGCTTTATTGTAAAGTGGAAATTGGCCAACTGTGCAACCCACATGGAAGTGGTCGTGGTCAGTTTTACAGTGGACAGGATTTATGTGAGCGGGTTGTTATCACTATACACAGTAAAGGTTGAAGCATGATACAAATAATCACGCAATTTGTCAGTGATTGCAAAAAATTCTAACTTGCCTGCATGGTAGTGCTTGTTTTTCTCAGCTGAGCCGGAGCCATAGGCAATGACTCTAAGCTTGCCAACTTGCTTTTGATCCAGTACTGCTCCCAAACCTTTGAGTGACGTATCTGTGTGTACAATGAATGGCTGAGTGAAATCAAGGAAGCCCAACACTGGTGGGTCAATTAGTTATTCAAGTGCCTGTTGATGCTGTCCATGTGATTGGCTTATTAAAGGGCACAACATGGCTCACTTTCTTTGCTTTTGCTTTTGTTTTGTCAGGGACCTCGTTTGGGTCTGTTTTCAGGAGGTCATACAGACAGAAGGAGAAATCTTTGATGTATTTTTAGAGCTGACCCACATTCTGTGGTCTGATGTTTTTCAATGCCCTGACTGCTTCAAAATCAGCTGGATCAACTCTGCTGCCCTCTGCAGAAACTATTCTGCCCAAATAACAGACCTATGGTTTGAAAAGATCAGTTACTTGGTTTGAGTTTGATGCCATACTCTCTGAGGCGTTTCAGCACTTTTCGCACACCATCCACATGACTTTCAAAGATCTTATTGTAGGTCTTACTGTCTTACTGTAAACCAGTGTGTTGGGCAGATGCTATTCCGGAGCCCTTCCGAACATTCCTCCATACAATGCTAGAAGGCAGCAGAAGCATTCAAGAGACCAAAAGGATTGCGTAAAGTCCCCACGATGTAAGTAAAGCTGTCACTGGTCTACTCTCTTCAGAGATAAATCCGTGGTGATAAGCTTTCCCCTGGTCTGAGAGGGAAAACCAGGAATTACCACCTAAACTGTCCATGATTTCTTAGACCCGAGGGATAGGCTAGCGGTCAGGATGTGTCTTCCTGTTCATGTCTTTATAGTCTAAACACAACCGAAAGGTTCCATCCTTTTTCCTAACGCACACGGAGAGGTGAGGAATATGAAGAATTAAACTTTCTCACCCAACCCTGTGCTATTAGGTCTTGGAGGTAACCGTAGCTGGTGTTGTAACTTTTTTAAAGATCTGGGCAGGCATCACAGTCAGAATGGCTTGTACTGTGCCAAATACAGTGTGCCCTAGCAAAACAATGTCATGGTAAGTTGGGTTAGAGACATAAATTACGATGACTGGTAAAACACCTTTCCTGACTCTGACCAGTGTGTCATAGAACTCAAGACCATCTGGTTATAGAGGGTTCAGGTCTGGCTGAAATAGCATGCTCATGTCCTCCTTGAAAGGCTGGGCAGCTACACGACACTCAATCTGAATGCTACTGCTTTGGCACTGTAAGAATTTCTTTCTTTGTTTTCACTGTATACTCGTCTATCACACTACACTCACAGGCTGTATAAAAGCTCTCACCTTATTTCTTTTGAGACTTTGAGAAAGCTTTCCTCACAGCACTGTACTGTTTCGTCTTCTCAGTCTTTACCACTATGTGTTCAACAACATTGAAACCTATGATGGTGTAAGAGCCACATTATATTGTTTACAGTTTTTTGTATTATATTTTTATTGCAAAAGTAATGTGTGTTATGCCCTTTAATGCCTGGAATTAGGGATCGAACCCTGGCTCCTCTTGCTGCGAGGTGACCGTGCTAGCCACTGCACCACCGTGCAGCCCGCGTATGAAAACATTTTTGTTTATTTTTGTTTTCATGGAATAAACTACTTTTCATGCACTAAGAGCCTCATTATTTGGATAGCTGACCGAGGAAAGTATAGCCTGCAGAGGAGCACGTTTGAGTTGGACAACCCTTTACATCCTGCAAGAAGTGGCGAAGAAGGTTTTAACAAGCTGCCACTACAGATGGGATGGGACAGGTGACAGCCTTTCATCACAAGCACGGGAACGATCAGTTCTTTTGTTTGGTCTGTTTCAGAGGCTAGCTGGAAAATTGTCTCAGTCCATCACAGGTAAGGCATTCAATTCCAATTGCAGCTTCCATTCTGAAACTTCTGTCTTATATCTGGTAAGTATTCATTTTTCCATCTTTCATCAATGATTGACACCTAAGAGCTTGTGTCCAATAAAGCTTGGAGCTGGTGCCCGTTCAGGTAACAATCCAAAAAGACACTGCCTGCCAACTAGTGAGGTGACTTTGTGGGGTTAGCCAACTGGAGCAAGTTCTATGCAGGGAGGTTTTTCACTTTTAGTTGTCAGGTGAGTGCATTTTACTCTATGTTCAGTCCACTGTTGTTTTTGACACGCTCTGGAACATTACCATGTCTCTTTACAGGATGAGCATTGTTTCAGCATCTTTGGTGAACCCATACTGCCACAATTTGCACATTTCTGGAACATTTCACTGACTATGGTCAACACTCGTCCCGCAGGGGTAACCATGTCCCGTTTAAAAGGGCCTCTCTTGATGGTCTGACTCCTCTAACTTTACATCCAGCTTGAAAATGTTCTCCACTCCCACAGCGTTAGCAGTCCGTGCAACGTTCCACTGATCCAGTCTGCTGGCAGACAAAACACCTCCTTGGAACATAAGCAGGGCGGTTGATGTACAGTACAGATGAGGTGCATGCTGGGGGTAAGTGTTTGGGGCTGATATGATACTGCTGTTGTGAAATATGTGGCTAGGGGTCCCTACCTGGCCTTCTAGCTAAAGGTGGGGCATAGGGCTGTGACTGGAACAAAGGCTGCTGCAATATCTCTTTAATCTGAACTATTTCTGCACTTTAAGACCTTTTTAAGAGAAGCAAGTTTTTCCCTCCAAATAGCTGCATAGTTCTGAGCCTGGACAAATAGCCCTGATTACAGCATCTACTATTCCTATGCTTAGTCCGTTGTCAATCTGGTGAGCAAGACTGAAAAATGTCAGCTTATCTCTCTGGCCTGGTTTGCTGATTTGACCAGCAATTTTGAATACTTTGTCAGTATGGGCTTGGCTGCAGCTGAGCACTGGCTAAGGGTTGCATGCTCACTTGTGAGCTGACAGTGTTTTGGAGTTGGTGCAGCGAATCATTAGCAATGGTATTAACAGTAGTCAGATTGAATTCTAATCCTTGTTGTTGGTTTACAGCTCTTGGCTCCTCTGTTTCTCTCTGTGTTCCTGCCATCTCAGCGTGCTTGTTTTGTAACAGTTCATTAGTGCCACAGATCGTTAAACAACGTTGTCTTTCAGTAACAATAATTCGGACATGCCATCAACTTCTGGCTCTGTCACCACCTCTCTTTCAAGGTAGTTCAAATTATGATTCACCAGTGATATGCGTGACTTTTCTTTAACAGTTGCTCTTTGTTTGCCTAATATGTTGACAAAATCACAGATTTCCGGTAAATTGTCTTTGGTCAGGGTGTGTTACGCACCTACCACCTCTTCCTGTAGCTCTTCCAGGGTGGTCATAATGTTGACAGGGCAGGATGGGTTTTAACTGGCAAGGAGTCGGCTCTGAACTGGTGGGTCTTTTCTGTCCCTGATGATCTCTAACTGGCCTCAACTACCAGCTTCCAGCTCTCCTTGTACAGCAACACTTTCTTCACTGCAGCCCGCCTAGGTTGTAATTTGGGGATTTAGCTGGCTCGGAATTCAGCAAACAGGTTGTGGACACTGGAAATCTGAACAGCAATCCCAGCGGAGCCTCCAAAATGTTACGCCCCTATAAAATGGGGATAAATAATTAGTAGAGCAATGTTACGCTGTTTCCTCGGCAAGAACTTTACTGCAATGAGAAAAAGATCATGGTTTGCGGAGTCTGATTAAATCAGATATGCATAGTTGCTGCTTTTTAAAGTTTGATGTTGACCCAGTCTGTGTACTTCTGTGAGGAGTGACTTTGGCTTTGTGCTCCTAGGCTCCCGACACCTCATGCTTCACTGGCCTTACTGCAGTGATGGCTAAAATCCCTCAGCTGGAAAAAAAGCTTCATTAGAAGGGGGAGATAGTTAATGAACTCTGATCCCATGCCCACATCTGATAACGCACCTTCACTCCCAGCTTTCACTACCTCTGGACCTTTCTCAGATAGAAAATAAAAGTAAAAGGTGACATCTTGGTTTTTGTTTTTTGTCTCCAAGGCATTTGGCTAATAAGGATGTTTGAATGGATCTACCCCCACAGCCTTTATAGTGTTTACCTTTCTATAGTGCTAAGGGAGGAATATCAGACTATTTTTTGTATAGCTATTTTCTAATCAATTTAGTTGAGTTTGTGCTGTGTCTTCCCCACAGAGCCTGACAGGTGGCAAGGATAAAATGTATGATAATTTCATCACAAATTAGTAAAATTGTGCTCTTCAATTAACTATTCCTTCCCTTAAATTACTGGATTCTCCCTCACATTAATAATTAGTTTTTTTGAATGATCGCTTCATGACCCCATATTGCCAACACAGTTGCCTCAAATTAGTCTTAAGTTATGGTTGTAGTTAACGAATATTGTTATGCCTAGTCTAGTCAGCTGCTGGCTTGTTGCTGACTTTGTTTAGTGATAATAATTATGCACAAGCAGTCTTCCCAAGGTGTTATGGTTTGTTATTGAGAAGATAGTTTTTTTCTCGCAGAAACCACTGATTCATTTATCTTGACTGTGAGGAAATGATGAAGCCAACAAAATGTAAAAGATGAGACTAACGTGGGCTGATGTAGGAGTTTGATGTGGGGCGGCTGCTCTGCAGGAGCGCTGAACTGACACTAATGGAGCAGGGAGTGAATAATATACAGTATTTCTTATTATATGTAAGATTTTTTGAAAGAAATACATCAGTAATGTTGAGTGTTTATAAAAACAAAAACATGTATTTACTTTAGATAAGCATTAATCACATGCACATGACAACTTAATATTTTGAAAGCACGATTACCGTAGGCTAATGTTTTTTTACAAAGGGAAATGAGTTGTAAAAGGATAATCTCTGTTTTTGTTATTTCACTGTGTAGCATGGCCACCAATTAATTCAAATTGGAAAACCTTTCTTTTGGGCAACCTCAATTTTTCCAGAGGCATTTTTCACATTACAATTAGTGAATGGAGTTGGAGAGAGCAACACTGAGCCTTTCCTGCCATTATAAATGTACAGGCTTTCACCCCTTGTGTTTTTGTCAGACTGACATGCACTTTGCTCTTTAATTTATGTTGAAACAAAAGCACAAGAGAAATATTACCTGAGTACACCTAACATTTTAGGGCCGTCAGTTCAGCCTTTTCAAGGTACACTACAGCTATCACCTCTTTTCAAGGTTCTAGTTTTGTTTTGACTAGGTGTCTACTTTTGAATATTTGTCAAGAACAATGTACTGAAGGAAAAGAGAAGTTACTCCAGAGAGGTATTATTTGTGTTTTAACAAACTGTATAGTGAATCATGTAGGGCTGCTCCCTAAAAGTCAATGAGTCAAATCATTCGTAGGTGACCCATCAGGTGACTTCAAATTCTTCAAGTGGGGCCGTCGTTTTTTTTAAGAGGCTAGATCTATGAAGAACTTTGTACTCTTGTAAACAATGTATAAACACATTGGTTATATAGATATGAATGGTGATGACACAGCAAATAAAAAGTCCCATCCACAAAGCATGGTTAATGAGAGAGGGTCTGTGTTTCCGGATGGGTCGGGTGGGTTCATTTGCAGACATTGCCACAGACATGCACTGAGGACATGGCGGTTGACAGTCGCACTGGGAGCCCCGTTCCTCTCAACAGGGAGAGAGGGAGCAGCGAGCATCACAGACCTGGGAAGAGACGAGGTCCAGGCGAGGGGTGATGTTAAACCAAGTTAGTCACACGGCAGTTTGTGAAATAGTCACGAAATGCAAAATCTAAAATAATCTATTGGTTTTGTGTAAACTCCTTTTTTTGGGACGTCACTAGGTTACAAAACGAAAGTTAGGTATAGGCATCAAAACCACTTAGTTAGGTTTAGGAAAAACATCATAGTTGAGCTTAGAATAACTACGTACAGTTGGGTTTAGGCAACAAAACCACGTGGTTGAAAGTCCTGTTTGTTGGCGTCCTATGGAGAGGTTGCACAACGGGATTCTCCAACACCAAGCAGCTGTTGTTAAATTGAATCCCCCTTGAGAAGTGTAAAAATATTTTCAGTTAATTATGAAACTGTGGCAGGCCTCATTTGACAATGTTAATGTAGTCAAAATCATCACTGAAACTCATGCACATGGATTTTTGGATTGCCAGATAGTCTATATGAAAAAGGGAACTAACAGTCCAAACTGCATGTTGAACAGCCATATCCGATTTGAATAAAAAAAATCCAAAGGAGATTTTTACTGCATTGGTAGAATAGTGTATATAGACCAATGGATGCATAGCTAGCAAAAACATTTTGAGAATACATTTTTTCTATACTATCACATCTTTGGAGGATCCTTTTTGCATCAGAATTGAATTTTGGTTGGTGTACTGTATCTGTGTGTACCACACACATGCATATACGAGCATGGCATTTATTTGCTGCTTCTGTTTTATAATTGTACAAATTGCAACATTCTCATCTGTATCATAGGCTGATTTAAACAGGAGTAGGACTAAGTGTGAAGTGGTAGAAATGTATTTAAACCTGCAGATTCTTGTCTCAAAATACCTTTACTGAATTATTCAAAAAAGATGACTTTCGTTGTACTGATTTAATGAATACAAAATTCCCTCTGTTTACTTATTTTGTCAGAGGGCAAGCTAGTGGCAGCATATCAATAGCAACCATTAGAGTCTTTTTAAAGTTTTGATTGCCAATCTACTGCCTGTAGAGCCAGATGGGATGGAGCGCAATGCATGAATGAGTCTATTACTCTTGAATAGAGTTTCTTATGAGATGTTATTTACATAGAGGCATCCTTCTAGTGAACGCTCTGTAGTCTGACCTTCATATCAGGACTTGGGGTCGACCGATATGTTTTTTTCAGGGCTGACATCAATTATTAGTAATCAAGGAGACCAATAGCTGATATTTTGACTTTTGTAGTAAAAATACAAATCTTCATCCATTACCAATGCCTTTTAAATATATGTTTAATTAAATGCTGCAAAAGAGAACTTTTCAACTTTACCTTTTAAAAGAAGAAATGGACAGAAGTGCAGACCTGATACAAAACTTTCTCTGATCATGAAGCCTAATATTGCTCTACACTTATCTGGTTTATCAGTTAAGTGTATGAACTACAGACTGGATTCATTACTAACACTGACAAACTGAGTTACAGCTGACGCATATAAATGGGTCCAACACAGGTTTAATATGTCTGATGTATGAAATGTCTGTATCTTCACTGGTCATGGGTCATATCTTCTTTTCACTCCCTCTTCCTCTCCTTACTGTTCTCATTCTCATAGAACACGGGATAACTTGCATCCGGTAACAACCATTTTCCTCTTGTGATTTTGCTTTTGCCGCTATGGCAGAACTTTACCAGTGGAAACACTGGTTGTTTTTGAAGCTTAGAGGATTGTTGTGTTTATTGCAGCTTCAGCAAAATCTGTTGCCTTATGTTTGAGACCCAACTGTGCTCACTCACCAGAGCAGCTCCAGTCTGCATTTGTCTTTGACCGTCTATAGCACATTAGCCTTCAGTAGCGTTTACAGGCTGTTACTAGTGATGTATAACCATTCAGACAGTGTTGTGGGTGGGACATTGAGCGAGACTACAGAGTGGTGACTACAGACTGAGAGAGGTGGCTGCATCAGAGCCAAAGGAGCACATTTTTTAATTAAATAATCTTATCATCAATTGTATAAGGCCCTCCCCCCTTCTAATATGTTCAAATATGTTTGATACAACAAAGTGCAGATCTTCTGAATAAGAATTGCATCTCAGCCGGGGATTGCTCTTTTCGATAAAACAAGACTGTAATCTGTTGGTGTATCTTTAAGCAGTATCCTACAGGTTGTGGTAGTGAAACTACCAAATCAACCTTCCACCAATAGCTCTTCTAATAAGTTAAAAAGTCTATTATAGCATGTTGTTGACTTGGTGGACTTGATGGGAAAACATGGTCATGGTCTCCAGATGGCCACGCTCTAGTAATAAGATTGCACTGGGATCACTGCCATATGTATAAATGTGTCTATTTTACCATTTTATTTGTAATGTTAGTTTGCCATGTAAGAGATGGGCTCCAATTGAAGAGGCAATTCTACGCATGGCTGACTCCCTCTCTTTTTCATACACCCTTTCCATGTGAACTGAACTAAAATGGGAGATAGCTTTGATCCCTTATGAACACATTATTTTCATCATTCCCTTTCATCTATTTGTGCAAAAGCAGGTGTACGGTGTTCCTGTCTGAATAGTTTCATAGCTATCCTCTCAGTACAATAGCATTTCAGCAATTCCAGGTCCGGTGAGGCAGTGATTCGTACAATAGGGGGCCTCTTTCCATAAGGAGAGGAATGATTTCTAATGTCGGGAGCGCCTACAGCTTGGAAATTGCACTTCTATCTCACCTCCACCCTGGCTGGTGAACATTGACTAGCCCATATCTTACACTCAAACAAACTGACATTGTTGAATAGTGTAGAGAGGAAGGCATGTAGATATGTAAGAGGTTTGTTGTATAAAAGGAATGGGAGGACACTGCTTTGTCCTTGTGGTGCATATTAAATGTCATTGCCCTTTAATCATCCACTCTATCCTGGCGCTGGCTCTTTATGTGCTGTCACTTTCTATCCAGGGACAATGGACTGGTTTAAAGTCCCCTTCAGCCACTGTGTGAGCATATGGTCCTAAATAGTGAGACGTTAGTACTTAAAGTTGAGACCATGAAACAGTACTATTACACACACACACACACACACACACACACACACACACACACACACACACACACACACACACACACACACACACACACACACACACACACACACTCTCTCATACATGACTTAGTCATAAATGTGTGTTTGAACTTAATTTACGAGGTGGAGACACATTTCTGGAAGTTGTAAGTAGGTCTGTTGCAATTATCACATAATTGCCTAATTACAATTATTTGGATTCCACAATGCCAATGTTACAAATGTAGCAACATGAAATGTAGCGAGTAAATTAGGTGTGGTTCCATCAGTTGGGTTTAAATCTCAGGAAAACAACATTGCATAAGAAAGCTTGGCTGTCTAAATCTTGCTGCTGTTGGGCAGGTTCTTCAGTTTCAGCTCATATTTGTTGCTTTCTGAAGCAAGATGATGACAGAGAGGAGCCGATAACGGCTTCGTGAATTCATAGCGGAGTGTCGCCTCTGCAGCGACATGCAGCACTGTGTTTGACAGCTCTGGGGAAAGTTATGTTGATTCCATCCAGCTTTTCTTAATAGATAATTCACATAAAAATATTTAGATGGAAACATGGTGTTATAAGAGTAGCGCCTTTTAGGGATTGTGTAGTGCAAACGTTGTGAGTGTGTGCGGTCGAGGGCAAGAGAGGAACAGTGGATGTACAAATAGCTGACAGGTGTTGGCTTTGTGTTTCTCTGTTGCATAGTAACTTTTAAAATCAAGCCTCCCTCTACATTAGGGAACCACGTTTTTGTTACATTAGGTCACACAACAGTTTTAGAACAAGCTATTCAAAATAAACGTGTGTGTGTGCAGCAGGACGAGAGGTGAAACATTGTTTCAGCAAACAATTGATCAAATCGCATCATATCGATAAGTAGCCATTGAAATAAACAACATGGATTAGGCCTATTTGCAAAAACATACACAACAGGACCTCTGTGAACAGAAAAAGACAATTTAATCATTAATTGCAAAATTATTTGTATGACAGTTAATTAAGTAAACCCCCCAAAAAATTGTTGCATGAATTAACACATGCTTTACTTAAGTAAGAAACATTCTAGTCACAGTAAATTACATTTTGATATAGTTAGATATAGTATATATTGTTTTTCAACATTTGTGCTACAAAGCTGTGTTTAATTGCCCTGGAAATCTGTAGTATTGAATAACTGGCTTGGTACCACGGAGAAAACTTTAAAATTAAAATTCACTCTTGACTGTAGTCAAGGTCATTGTGCTGTGATCCACTAATTTACCTGAGATATACACTTTATAGATCCCCTGGTTAGTATGGAACAGCTGGAGTCTTTGATTGCTTTGTCCTCTGTGCTCATTTGCTCATGAATCTAATTTAGGATCTCAGTGGTGAAGAGGAAGGAGGTCGTAGATGACAGTGCACAGTTATAGCTCTTTTGAGCTGAACATGCTTTTTATGAGCTTTGAAATGGTACACGGAAAGAGGTGTAGTATAAAATTGGTGTTTGCGTTTAAAATCTTTTATAACTAATCGTTTACAGCACTGACTGTTCCCATATTTGCCTGCTGTTGTATTGTTGTATCAATAAAACAAATCAAACAACAACAACACAAGTGAAGTGTGAAGTGGTCGCTATGCTGCTAAGCCGACTGGCCATCTACCGGTCTGCAGCTCTGCCAACAGAAACATACATAATGCTATAGGTGAATAAAGTGCCAACACATAAGAGCTTAAAGTCATTTATGGGATATTCTTCAAAGTCCTGAATGAAAATCTTTTGATTCTGGACAATACTGCAGCACATGACTTCTGTCCGGTACATTACAGATTTGATATAAATTTGATACATTTTAGAGATATCTATCAAAATGTTTCTTTTAATGCTTAGCCTGAGGATCTTTCTTTATTTAATCTAATGATTTACACATTTGTGGTTTGTGCTTACGTTATTGTGAAAAACAAAAATACTATCTATGTCAATAAGTTTATTTCTACATTACAGCAATTTCAACATCTCAACGCAGACTCTGTATCTGTGTGTGTGTGTGTGTGTATGTGTGTGTGTGTGTGTGTGTGTGTGTGTGTGTGTGTGTGTGTGTGTGTGTGTGTACACACACATACAGAGTCTGCTTTGGGTCTGCCAATCAGCATTAATAGTAGGGAGTTGAGATGTTGAAATTGCTGTAATGTGTGCTTGCAGGCATATGTGAAACATTATTTCTCTCGGAAAAGTTTTAAATTATAGTAAATGAGTCACTAAATTACCAGTTTACTGGAGCGCAGAGCTGGAGTTATTGTATGTTTTAGATGATGCTGTAAAACTTTATGGAGCAAAACATTTAAAGATACAAATGAAGCAAACAACACAAACTTTTGCTGTCAAGATACTCCAAACAGGCTATTAAATTTCACTCCCTCCAGCTGCAGCTCTCCTGATGTTTGAATGAGCTTTGCCAACTGCAAACCCAGCAGGAGCACCACATCTTGCATCAAAATGAGGCTCTGTAATGACCACTTAGTACTCAAAAGAAAGTCAAAGCGACTCTGCTGCTGATACTGCAGGCACCATATGCATCCACAACTGATTTGATATTAACTTTCTCAGTACAATGAAATTAAAATATGGATGTCCTGTTTTGTTTAATGACTGGTGTTTTAATGATGTTCTTTACTTTGGATTTTTGAAGTAAACGTCAAGTGGTTTTCTGGTAGATTTTTACTGTTTTTAAGTAGAGTGATTTGAGTTATCCAATCCATTCCAAAATGTCATCTTGCAAAGCTGCAGACATAATTTTTCAGCAGGCTTATCTGTCAGCAGTCTACTGCTGTCATGTTGGAAACAATGTTTTTCACTCAAGCTTCAGATTAAAGACTTGGAGATTGCATTATGCACCATACAGGTTCAATTTGAGAGAGAATGGTAGAGAAATAACCAGACTTGTCTATTTGTTTCTTGTTTCACCCAATGTCCCAAAATGTCACCACCTGGTGAAACTATAGTTTTCTCTCTAGCTTCACACACACACACACACACACACACACACACACACACACACACACACACACACACACACACACACACAATGCATTTACTCACCTGGCGCGTAATTCTTTACTTGGGAACAGATTCATGTGAGAACAGAAGGTACAGATCAAGAAGGTGAACTATGGGACATCGCTTCATTGTATTCAGCTGTCTTTTTCTACACTCCTTTCATCTTTGCAATACAATCAAAGTCACAGGTGTATACTAGTAATTCTGTTGTGTTGGAAACCATCATATTCTATGATTTGTTTGTGCTTTTTAATATTCAGCCGGAGCATGTTGTATCAGCACCTGAAGCTAAAGTTAGAGATTGTTCGGTACTTAGCCAAGTTAGAAGGGATGTTTGACAGCAGTGTTAACCCGGAGCACAGAATTCTCCCCCTCAATGAATTAATACATCTATTAATATCGCTATACATAATATTGTTTAGGTGCAGTTGGTACTAAGCAGCTTTCAGTAAAAGCTTTTACTGCTTAAGATTCACATCACTTTTTGCCTTTCTTTGTGGATCCCAGTGAACACTTCTTTGGCTCTGCAAGGGAAAAACTTCCTCTGTGAGCGCTGCTCTGTTTAGCTAATATTTTGCCCGATAGCTATCAGCCTTATTTATGGAAAAATATAATATGCTGGCAATAATAAATGTGTATTTCCATGTTTTTTTAAATGAGATGAAAGCATGAAGGGTCAATGATGGATGGAACATGTGCAGATTGAAGGTAAAAGGGACATTTTATCAGTTCACAACGCAAGAGGATCTATGAAGTAATATTTTGAGAAAAGGCAAAAAATGTATTCCACACTCACTGGTTCAAACATTTCATCTTCACCACAAGAATTAGCTTGGATTCAGTAAGAACAGAAGGTGGAAAATTGACAAAACTCCATGCAGGAGTCTGGTGGCTAAAGGAGAGCACTGATGTCAAGCTAGGTTTCTTGGTCTTGATGAATGTCTTTGTAACGCATGCTTTGAAACTCATTAGTCTTCTTAAATGAGTTGCATGGTAACCCAGCTGAATTGGTTTAAAGTAATTAGTTTCACCTTAAATTATTCACCAGAACCCATCGGAAGTGAGCGAGTGGAGAGGGAGTGACATTGAAAATGCACACAGGCTTTACATCATTATAATCCTGGGGCTTTGGAAAGCCATGGAAGTGTTGTAAGAACAGAAGTGTTCCAAGAATATTTGCTATTGTTTGCTAATGCTAAAATTATAATCTTTGCTAATGCTAGTATGTTAATGCCTGTTTTTTTTTTTTATTTGCATCCAGTTCAAAGACAATGCAAAAGCAATGAGTTAGCGAGTAAGGTACTGTGTAAAATTATATCATAATGATAGTGATATCCAAAACTATGAAAACAAGACCCAGTTTGGTCGGCCTCCCTTGATTGGACCGCACACATCTTCAAACTCGATCATGGGTTGTTCATTCATCCTGATTTCAAGGATAATTTGTCATTGTACAGGGTTGCACAACAAAATGCAGTTGTAGTGCATTTGCTACCCAAAAAATCATGACAAACAAAAACATTGGTGCACTCCTGTGCATTTTTTTTAACCTTGTATCAGGGGGATTGTAATAAGCAACACAATTTCACTGGGTGACTTCCTAATATAAAAAAGAAATCGGGGAAACACTGTCTATCGACTTTGACTCTGTTTGACGTACATCATTGATGTAAACGGAGTCCGCCTCCTCTCGTCTCACTGGAGTCCTGTGCTCTATTCTGTGATCTGCCCATCAAGTTGAGGTTGATTTGGGATATCACGATGGCTCCAATTCTCTGTAAAGATGTGGGCACAACAGTCACCGACTTCCCATTGCTGATTTAGGCAGAATTTTCCTACCAACAGACATTAGCCAGGAGCCGATTGGGTGGTGGAGTAGCCTTAGGTCCTAGCTGGGTTAGCTCAGCATTCATATGGGCTCTCCGTCCTCTTGACTCCGCTTTCAGTGTTGTTTGGCCCTGCAGGTCTGGCTGGGTAGTCAGACAATGAATCCAATCCCCACGATTTCTTCTCCGATTTTAATGAGTTCGATGTCCTATTCATAAGAGCTCGAGAAATGAAGACGAAAAGACAACAAATTAAGGCAAAAATGTTGCAAAACTACAACCACACACCTGAAAAGTTAAATTACTTCATTTTGCACAGTTTTGATGCTATTACTCTGAGAAAATCTATTCACAGACCAACAGACAGAGAAAGAAAAATAGAAATATAAACACCTGGCAAAGTACTGAAAAGTACCTATGTAGTAGTTCCTGCTACACCCACTTATAGTATTGCGGTCATGGTTGGTAACACGTCTCTGAAACCGTTTCAACAAAATGTACTTCATAAACTACAAACTGACACATGCAGTGGATAACATTGAATGTAGTGGGATCAGGTTTAGTACTGTATAACTTTAATGACACTGGTATAATCACCAATTAATTCACCATTCACATGTGTAATTCTTTTCCCAAAGTATTAAGGGTAGACAGGTGCTTTTCCTTTTCTTTCGTGTATCTGCATGGCGATGTTCATGTGTCTGTATGTGCGCAAACTCGTTTGTCTCATATGTCTGACTAGGTCTAAGTCTATGACTGGCTTCTTGTCTCGCTGTGCACTCATAAGGTGACCGGACTCGAAGTTAATAAATGGAGCAGGTTCAGGACAAGTTCAGAGACCTCCGGCAATGACAGTCTTTTATTTCTTTTTCCATGTTCAAGGACAAGAGCTGCATACAAATTAGAGGTAGGAATAGTACAGCATAGCTTGCCTGAGGTTCTTAACATCTAAATTGGTTGAATTTGGTATTCAGATAATTCTAGTAAACTGAGTCAGAGCAGCGGGTGTTTTATAAAACACTTGGTGGTCGTTCAAGCGGTTGCATACACTGTCAGGAGGCCAGCTCTTTGATTCACTGGGTATTTTTTTAATTACTGATTATAAAATGATACATTATAAAGTGTAAATGACTGACTACAAAGAGTAATTTGTGTTTTGAAGACCTGACTTGAAAACTGGGAGCGTGCATCAAAACTCTGCATGACCTCCACAGCTTTTCTGTTCTTTACTCTTAAAATGGAACTTTTGCTTGCTGGTCATTTCAAATGTTATAGCCAATCAGACAGTCTTACTTGTTTTCTTCATTGATGTAATTAAACTGCCTCTTAGGTGATGAAACTGTATCACATGTAAAATATTCATTATTATCCATATTACTCACTGCTGGTACACTTACAGTATAATGAGTACATACGGCTTTCAGTTAATGTTTTAGGAGCTTGTTATTCTGCTGTCATACAGGGTGAGATATCTGGCATGATCTTTATATGCTGTGGGTTTCCCAATGATTGTGATTGAGTGTTGTGTTAAATTGTTAATAGCTTCCTTATGTTTGGTAGCAATCACACTGCATATTTTATCAAACTGCTGCAAAATGTAAAATTTTCTGCCATTGAATTTATGGATAATGTGTTGCTTCTATTTTCTGTGCGCTTGATTTGAGGATGAAAGCCTATATTGTTGCATAGGTTATGCATTATTTAAATAGTGCCTTGTTGCAATTGAGAGCTCAATTGTCACATTTAGTCAGTAAGTTTTGGTCCTCTCGCTGGGTGGCTATATTGTGCTCATGGAGCTCTTGCCTGCAACACTGTGGGATGAATATACAGTGGAAACCATGTACAGTAATTACATCTGTCTGGGTCAAATTGATCATCATCATTGATAATTATTATTATAACATATTTTTTCTAAATGTATTTCTCATGCAGAATACCATCAAATGTGCATAATATATATATATAAAATAATGACTTCGCTATTTACTGAATTTTATTATCTGTCAGCAGTTCATTCATAGCAGTGGCAACCTTAAGTACAAATGGAACAAGCAGGGGACTTCTTAAACAATATGCAATTATATAGTTGCTGATGATAAGTAATGTAATTATCTAATATTGAAGTTTGCTGTTTTTTGTATTCGTGGTTGCCTTTTAATATTGAATGTTGAGGAACAGTTGCCTGATGCTCTCCATATTGCTGCGACCATATTGTAAGTACGATTTTAAGGGCACAATGCAGTTATGTGCAGCAAATATGGTAGAACAAATATTGATTTGGGAGTTACTATGGTTGTACAAAATAAGTAAATCATGATTTCTAACTGAAAATATTTCCTTGTCTCTATACTGAACCACCGTTTTAAGACTAGGCTGTAACTTCTAAGATAAAAGAAGAAAGAAAAACAAATCTCATTTTGCATTCAGCTGTTCTGCTCGGTTTGGTTGGTGTCAAGAACTTTGACCACTCAACATGCACCTCTATGTAGCTAATGTGTTCACGGCTACTCACTGAAAAAGAAGGGTTTCACAAGAAAAACAACAGCATTTGATGAATCATTTAATTTGTTTGAATCAAAAGTTGACAGAAAATAATTTGAAATTGGAATTGAAAATTAGGAGCCCTTTATGCATACAACTTTAAAGGGTGAAACCAGAATGACGATACAATGGCAATTTCAATAAGTGGCAGCTTTACTGCCATAATTTAAGAGGTTTCTCCTGGTCTTGTGGTCACAGGAAATTAACTATAATTTTATTGAGATTTAAAATGTATTTCTTTTTTGTTTGGCTCTGTTTTAAATACAGAACTATAACGTATTGGTTCTTAAGTTGTGAACATTATGGAAGCAAAGGCAGACTCTGCTTCAATCATAGTGTGTATCTCTGTTACCAGGACTAATATTTAATGGAGATTTGATCTGCTCAATCATATGCTGAGAAAAAAAGCATACTCTAGAGTGCAGTGAGAGTGAGTGGGAGTCAGTGTGGCCAACAATCGACATCCACGTCAAAAGACCATGCTAAAAGAGATGCTGGCATGTTTCTAAGCAACACAAATGCACAAACACACACAGATCCTACCAGGAGTGGGAAATGTTTTTTTGAAAGTGTACTGCAGCTTCTTCTGATCCCTGATAGTCCTCCATTTTTCTGTTTCCAACTACAAAACATCTCTAATGCTCCCCACAGAGCCCTACGCCTCCAGTCTCAGGGGGCTCAGTCAACCCTTCACACTATAACTTCAGCATCTAGCAATTCTAAACTCCCCTCTCTCCCACTTACTTTTATTACAATTGAAGTAGAAACAAAGTTTAATTAACATGGAGTTTAATTGCTGTTCAGAGTATATGGAGGGTATAGTGCTTGTTCACTGGAGGGCACATTTAGATAAAGATAATGGAATTGAACAGTATAGAAAAAGGGACATATTCAGAAAAGAATGGCCTGATAAGTAAACTGACCATAGAGCAGATCTAACACACAAAGTAATATCACATGCTGACATTTTCCACTTGCCCACGTCACCTCACTCTGCCCTTCACTATTTCTCCTGTTGATCTTCCATAGCCCACTCAGACAGCCCTCTGTATGTCTCTATCTCAGACCAGCAGACTGCTTGACATTGTCTCCTCCTTGCTGTCAGGTTAAGATCACAAACTCTTCATTAGTATTCAGGTGAAGGATAGCTCCATGGAGCTGAGTGGGCTTCAACTATTGGTCAAATTCTGGCGCAAACAAAGCTATTGAGAACCAGAAAACAACATACATTACAATTCATTATTCATCAGTGCCAGTCTGCAATATTTTTTAATTGCTGCCAACCTTATTAATCCTTGCATTTACTTGTTTTGTTCCAAGCGAACCTTATTTTGACCCTATTTAAAAAGGGCATTCCCATTCTAAGAATCCCTATTGTAGGGTTTCTGCCACCGTTTTATCACACACAATAAGTGGAAAAATATATTTTTGTAAATTGGGTGAACTGACCCTTTAAACAGTAGAGTATGGGTAGTTATATATAAACAAAAATGTCTCTATGTAGACTCTTTTGTTTTGATGGAACCTTTTTTTTTGTCTAGGTAGCCTAATGTATGTGATGCAAATAAATGGTCTGATTATAAATAAGAATTAACGTATGCAGTATATTGTAAAAAGTTCAGCATGTAGCCGTCATCCATTCATTTGTATTGCAGTTGAAATAGAAGCCATGAGACCTCATTATTTTGGCGTGTGTGTAAAAGCAGAGAGAGGCAGAATAGCTGCTGTTTGCACAGATGGATGGGGCAAAAAGTCCCATACAGGAACCACAAGTGGAGAAGATTTGCCTAATAGCAGCCACATTTCTTCTTCTCAAGGTCAAAAAAGAAAGAAAAAAACAGATTATTGTAGACAATTTGTGGCTAAGAGGCCATAATCAAAACTGGTAGCTGTGCAAAGGAAACACAAATCTCATTACGTCAGGATCAGTTTATATCTCCCTCCAACTTGACAATCTCATTTTTGCAGTGCTTTCATTTCATCCCGATCTTTACCACATATTAGGTTTTCATTCTCTGCCGTATTGTATGTCAGCTCCCCCACTTTGCTGTGGCAGTCAAGAGCTGAGAAAGCCAGTAGACCTGCACTGTATAACACACACATCTTTATTGACGTGACTCTAACATCTGTTGCCATTTGAGTTTTTTCGTTGCTACTTCCCTTTTATTCTCCGCATCCCACACACTCTGTGTCACACCGTCTCTACAGTCTGAACCACATCTGTACCCAGGGTAGTTATTTCAAACAAATAATGATGCCTGGAATAGAAATTTGGTCCTAAATCCGTTTTTGTTTCCCGTGTCCATCCTACTTTCTTTATCTCTTTCTTAATACTATATAAATTCAATAAAAAATATGGAAGATGTGACCTTACATTGTCCTTCTGACTCTCTTGAGTCTGACTGACCTCCGGCTGTGGAAATAGTTGACAAATAGATAAAGATATGGACTTTATTTTCCTGCTTCCAGACTTGTCTATTCCTCCTTTGACAAATTGCAGATATTGAAGGCTGTTAATGCGATAAGACTTTGTCTTTTAATGCCTCATTTTAGAATGAATTTTATAAGTAGAGGTAAAGTGAAAAGCTACGAGGATGTCAGCAAACTGCATCGAGCATCTAACCACTCTCTGACTGCAGTTCTGCTTCAGACACGCATACCATGTGCTTCTTTTGTCCACAGTCTATTGAAACACACCTCCCAACATGCCGGGCAGAAATGAGTAATGCCCCAAGCAGAGATTATATCGGGAAAGAAGGCACCGGAAGAATGGTTTCATGTGAAGGTAGTGGGATTTGGCGGAGTGGATAGTGTAATGGAGAGATAGTGGGAGATAATGCCCAACTATTGTGATGATCTCTGAGACCATAAGCCATCCCCATACATAATAGAACTTACATGTTCGAGAGAAATACATCTGTTTATTGCCTGTAGGTTGGTGTGAAAACCTGAGTCTGTTTGTATGTGTGTGGGTAGGGGTGGTGGATGGATGAGTATATATTCATCTCAGAGCCAAAAGCGCTTATAGCCCCGTAGCTTTTACGTCTATGACAATGTATATTGGAAAATGACTAGTGTGGGTGGTCTATGAAATGAGAATTGCTTTCTTGTTAGATGAAGGTCATGCCACTATATATGGGTAGAAGGAAGGAAGGAAGGAATGAAGGAGAAACACAGGAGAGGAATCTGGTTGTCCATTTTCATTAAGTCTGGAAAGCAATAAAACATTTTTTAAAAACATATCATAGAAATACCTGGTTTTATTTAATTTCTGCCTTTAAAAACTTTAGTTTCCAGACGGAAGCAATAAAAAGAATTTGAAGCATATTCCTTCAGTGGTTAATGCTGGCAACAACCCCCCCCCCACCCCCCCAGCTTGTTTACTTTAACTGTTAATCTGGATGGAGTCAAGATCGTAGTGTGTGGAAGCTAGATGTTGAAATAAGCAACAGAAGCAGCATGCGACAACTCATTAGGTTTATAACAAGCATGCAGATCTGGGATTGGCTCCAGTGTGAGTAAAAGGTATTAATGGAAGTTTTAGGCTAATTGATTATATGGAGTTAACCAGGATTGCCTTTCAAATTTTTACGTACAAAGAAGCAAGAAAATACATGAAGGGTAGGAGCAAAGAAGTGTAGTGGATAAATTAATGGAAATTAAGTAGTCTTCCTGATTGAAGTTTTATTGAACTCCATTTTCATCAGATTGATGATGTGCAGCACTCTCTGTAAATCTTTGTGCATTGGTCTGCTTGCTTAAAACCTCTTAAAATAAGACAATAAATAAATAAAAGCATTGTACACAGAATACAGCTGCCTCTTTCTTTAGTCTAGAGCTGATCTTCGAGAGGACTGTGATGCTCATTGGTTGGAGGGATTGGGTTTGCTGGAGATGAGTGTCCATGGTGTTCAAACAAACATCCTGGCTGACAGGATAACATGCCATGACCCTTTTTAAGGCTTTTTGATTCAACAACATCAAGAAAGGGCCACTTGTGCGTTATTTGTATCTGATAGATGAAGTTGTGCAGCATTGAAGGTAAGACTGAAAAAAATCCATTAGCTCAACAAAAGCTGCCCAAGATAAGCTTCTGCTGATTCGATTGCCATAAATTGAAAAACCTGGTAGGCTGAGCCTGGCTCCTTATATTTTCAGTTTATATTATATTTTCAGTTTTATTTTGATTCGGCCAGTGGGTAACCAGGTGTTATAAAGAATGTGTTAGAGGAAATCATCTGATAATCACTTGTTTTCTACAGCTGGATCATTGTGTTTCAAGTACTGGAAAATGTGTTCATCAAGAAAGTTGGTTGTTACATTCATATAGATTTCTATGCAGCCCAATTACTTTGTCTGCTATCATACAATAGCCAGAAATGTACTGTACTGGAATATAGCACGATACTATTTGTGGCTATTGTATCTGAAGGCAGTCACACCCTTCAAAGAGAACTGGCTTGATTTGTATCTTTGACTGTACAAAGTGGTACTGTGTGTATGTGGTAGGAACATGAAAAACATATTACATTTTGAATATGGTGTCTACAAATATTAATTCATCAGAGTAAATTATGGCAATGACTATTCCAATTACTGTATGTGCTCTTTTTCACTGCTGTCCATTACATTTTCAGCATGTTATACAGTCCAGTAGTGTTACTACTTCAATCTCGATCTCAAAGTTGCCTGAAAATACAAAACTTGGATAAAGTGTATCATGTAAAATATTTTTATTCTTTTTTCATTAAGGATTGATTTATATTAAAACGGAACTAGTTTGTACAACATACTAAATACAGATTACATTATGAATCGTCAGGCCTACTGAAAAAGAATAGATGAATTGCCATAATTTAACAAATTCTCGATTACTTTTTCAAGTTCACTTGTGAAAAGAGACCATCTTACAAATTGAATTAGCTGTATTTTGAACCATCAGTTTATAATTTGAAGAAAGCACCATCCACAAATGGAGTTGCAAAATACAGAGATATGATGCATGTTTTCCAAGCAATAAAGCTGGTGCTTTAACTTACTTGATAGGACAGTGAAGCTTGAGGTACTGGCCTTCATCTCTATGGGTATATGGTGGTTCATTTAGAGTTTGACTCTTGTACCCAATCTGGAGGCAATTTACCTGTAATTACAAGCTATGGTGTCATTCGGCTGATCCACTCAAACTTGAATCATTTATTTTCACCTCCTCTTTGTTGTTCCTCTCATACATTTTTTCTTTACATTTTGTGCTGTGAATGTAATGGGATAAACATGTGCTGGATATATGTGTGATTAATGGAAATCTCTCCCCAGAGGAAAATGTCTTGTCAGAAGCAGGCCTATTTCAAAGGCACTTTACTTAGAAACGTGCAATTATTGGGCTTTTAGCTCTTTTTCTTGCACTCCGTCCGCTGCAAAATGATTTGCTTCTAACCTACTTCTCTGTGCCACAGGATTTCTTCCTGCCCTTCTGCCTGCTTGTCTGCTGCTTTGCCACGCACTTATTCTGCCATCTCCCCTTGCTCTGCCTTGTTTCACCATCTCTAACCTCTGCCACCAACAACCGGATTCTCCCCAGAACAACCATCTTCATACTCTGCAACCAGTTGATACACTTGGCTTTATCATTCCACATTTAGAGTCTTATTCCTGTATTTGGGTTACCCCTGTGAATTGTTCATCACCGCAACAACTCAATGATGTTCACTGGTTAAATATCTTCAGTCTTTTGACTCGATGTGATGCAGATTGCTGACTAATACAGAATTCCCCAGCTCCTGCTCTATTTATCTAAACAAATCTTAACTAAAACTTTTTGGATAATTTTGTCTCTCATTTTCTTCTGCATTTTTCCTGAAAACAGGAAAACCATTTGAAAACATCACTACAGTTATATCATAAAAGGTCACATATCACATCATATCTTTTAGAATTAGCTGCCGCACCTTCAGTCATTTAGACAGTAATTCCAACAAAACTCATGACATCCTGGTGAGCCTGTAGATTGATGTTTTAACATGTGCATTCCCAACATCTTTCAGTACAGGTATCCATATATTCTTTGTGTGCATGTTTCTTCTATGTAAAAAGCTGTGAAATGTCCATAAGGAGTGCTACATTGTCGGCTGAAGCCATTGTACCAGTGTAACAGTATTTTACAGGGCCATATAAAGAACACCTTGAAAATACAATGCAATCCAATACAATAGCCTTGTCAAAAATGCTGTTTTTTATATAATATAAATGTTGCACAGAATCGAACTCAAGAGTAATTTTTGAGTCCAGTCAAGATTTGTTGTTGCCCTGGATAAAATTATATTGTAAGATGTTCCTGTTATTTTATCCACCCCGTCACCACCAATAAATATGGCCTTAAGAAGATGAATCACCTCTCTTACACAACTCATTATAAGCTTCACTAATGTAATATTTGTATGCAAGTTATTATGTTGGATTGTACAATATGTATTTTTTATCGTGCCCACCCCTATTATGTAGTGTAGTCTATTGCACTGCATGGTCACATGATATCTGAATTTCATTCAAATCATCGTTTGAAATATCAAAGTAACTATCGATATATTATCATGTCATAATTGTAAAGGTGGTTTTCCAAGGTGTTTTGCACTCTACTATTATCATTACTGTACTGATAAGGTTAGGAAGATTATATTCAAGTGGAGATATTAAATCAAGCAAAAATGAATTGCTTTTAAATCACTGCTCTTCTTTAATGTGGAAGTGCATTGACTGAATCTACGTTCCGTGCCACAGTGTACAAAAAAACAGTACTCCTTGCTTGCACCCTGTTCAGTGAATTTCAAATGTCCTCAACAGATTTCCTCCATTCGAAAAGCCCTGCAACGTCACCAATGTAGACATCACTTCCTGTGTGCGTTACCCTGGCAACGTAATCACCTCGGATACTTGTTGCTGCTTCTGTTGACATTTTACACCACTGAAATTAAATATTGGATATTAAAACCAAAACTGCTACCTTAAAAAACATATTCTATTAAAATGTAACTGTAAATAAATGTGATTTGATTGACAAGATGTACAGTGTCAAGAGATTAATATAATGCAGATTATTTACAGAAAATTCTGCAATATTATACTTTTATCATTTATGGATTATTATGTCCTACACCAGGTTAATCTTCCTTGTCAATTTACGGCCAACTGATGAACCGCTCTACACACTTCACAGTTCCCTTTGAACTGAGCATTTTTGCTCCCTATGGTTTGAATCTTACTTAACAGCTGAATACCTTGGGCAGTATACTTGGCAGGGAGCTACTAGACCAGGGGTCATTAATAGGTGGACCGCAGTCCGGGTCCGGACCCAGACGCCGCTGTCTATGGACCCTGGACCGAAAACCGATAGATAATTGAGAATTATTACATTTTCATGGATCACTTCTATTTAACCGGCGCAGCTTTTCTAGCCTTTACGACACTCGTTCAGCGGTCTAGGAAACACACCGACCAATCACACGCGGTGTAGATCATCTCACGTGATCCTACTCGACCAATCACACACGGTGTAGATCATCTCACGTGATCCTACTCGACCAATCACACGTGGTGTAGATCATCTAACGTGATCCTACTCGGCCAATCACATGTGTGTATTCCGATACCCGTCGCCCTCGACTCGCGGGCCATATTCACACACGGGAGAGAGAGCAGAGAAACCCGACAGTTGGAAAAAGTGAGTCAGAGAAGTTATTTCACTTGGCGCTCCAAAGAGAGAAAAGTGGACAGATTCGTATATGTTTATTATTCCCACAACCAGTTCATAACTAGTATGTCTCATGTGTTCAGAGACCATGGTGATATTAAAAGAAGCGACGTGAAGCTCCACTATGAGACAAAGCACACATCTTTGAGTAAACGTACCGACTCACATCCGAAATGAAGGCACAGGAAATAAACCTAAGAGCCAAATATGATCAGAATCCTGACACATTAGGCAAGGCAAGGCAAGGCAAGGCAAGGCAAGTTTATTTGTATAGCACATTTCAACAACAAGGCAATTCAAAGTGCTTCACATAAAACCATTAAGCATCAAAACATAATGCAAAAAAAAGAAGATTTAAAAACAATTAAGAACATTCATTTAAACATTAAAAACAACATTAAAAACAGTTAGTAAAACATTAAAAAGCTAAAAAATAGAATAAAACTTGCAGTGCAGTTTAAGAAATAAAATACAGTAGTGAAATGCAGAAATTGATTAAGATCCTTGAATCTGGTTCAATTAAAGGCAACAGCAAACAGAAGAGTCTTCAATCTGGATTTAAAGGAGTTTAGGGTCTCAGCAGACCTGCAGCTTTCAGGGACCTTGTTCCAGATATGTGGAGCAGAAAAACTGAACACTGCCTCTCCATGTTTAGTTCTGACTCTTGGAACAGAAAGTAGACCGGTCCCAGACGACCTCAGGGGTCGGGATGATTCATAAGGTAGCAGCAGATCAGAACTGTATTTAGGCCCTAAACCATTCTGTGCTTTATAAACCAACAGCAGGATTTTAAAGTCAATTCTTTGTTGGACAGGAAGCCAGTGCAAAGACCTCAGAACTGGAGTGATGTGATCCACTTTCTTGGTCTTAGTGAGGACTCGAGCTGCAGCTTTCTCACTGACTTTTTACAGAGACCTGTAAACACACCGTTACAGTAGTCCAGTCTACTGAAGATAAAAGCGTGGACAAGTTTTTCCAAATCCTGTTGAGACATAAGTCCTCTAATCCTTGCTATATTCTTCAGGTGATAGTAGGCTGATTTTGTAATTGTCTTGATATGGCTGTTTAGGTTGAGGTCTGAATCAATAACTACATCTAGATTTCTGGCTTGGTTTGTGGTTTTTAACATCAGTGATTGAAGCTGATTAACTGCCCAACAATGATGTTAACGGAGAGAATAGAGCTGAAACAAGTAGTTTAATAACCACTTTAATAATTCAGCCTTTATTTTACTTGATAAGAGAGATTATTTATTTATTATTACAGTATGTTTTATTTAGAATTAATCCAGTTCAATTGGAAATCTGTAATAATAAATATTTTTTATTTAGATGTTATTCAATTAAACTTTATTTATTTCATTTGACAGTCAGTTGTTACATACAGACGTTAATACAACTGTTGGCTACTTCAATATATATGGCACAAAATCATATAGCGCAAATTAGATATTATTGTGATGTTCCGGACCTTTGCAAGAGGAAATTCTCTCTAACTGGACCTCGCTGAATTTTAGTTGAATACCCCTGTACTAGGCAATTGGGATGCATCTTGATATGTGCTGATATATATTGTTACATTCTTATCTCATTTTAAGTCAAACTTGGCATCAGTTTGAAAAAAAGTAGTATGCGTTTTGACTTAACACATTCTACCAGGCTCTTTTGTGGTCTTATAAATTAGTTTGAGTTTGGATATGGTTTTGAGCGGCAATAGAGTGGGATGTGTTGAGAAGAGAGATGCAGGACCTGAAGTACTTCCAGGCAGTACATTCGAGAAGAGAGAACACAAGTGCGTCTTTTGCTAATGCGTGCGGTTTCATAGCTAAAGGTCATCAGCAAGTGGAGGCTGAGAATCAGAAAAGGTCAAAGCCTCTTTGTAAATTCTGGTAACAAAATGTATCATAACCAAGTGAAAAATACAGTATCAGGTCCCTGAACTCATGATGGTACAAATCGTACCATTAGTTGTGAGAAAACACAATAGATTGTGAATTGGTGTGATCCATTAGACAGACCTATTGTACAAAAGGATCGAGTTGTTGAATGATCTGCCAATGAGAGTCTGTTGGCCAGATCAGTGTTGGAGAATGTCACAGCACTTATGGCACAGACCTCATAGATGTTAATGTGACATTTAGACCAGACCTCATCTCTTGCCCTTCAACTTTGTAAGGACATTGTGTGCCACAGTCCTCTAAAAGATATAAACTAAATGTCTACTGTCACATGCATGACCTCACATGGTCAGCATTTGCATAACGTCAAGGACGTAAAGAAGTCTTCCGTTTTACATCTATTATTTACATTTCAATGTTCAGACTCAACTGTTGATGCAATAACTGAATTTATATAAACTGTAAAGGTTTTGCTGGTCCCCAGGGTTTCCAAAGGACTACATCTACAATAAACAATTTCACTTTTTGGGTCAATTGCTGGCAAATTGACATACTGAAACTTTTAACACACACACACACACACACACACACACACACACACACACACACACACACACACACACACACACACACACACACACACACACACACACACACCATCCTGGTTCTTCAGTCTATCACTGTTGTGTATGGGTTTCAGTCTGTGAATTGACCCCTTCTCTGGTGAAGTGCAGTGAGATGGCTTATAATAGTGATTAATATAATTTCTGAGTGTCATATCTGGTTTCTCTAATGTGCCTTTGTTCATGTTGTGAGTATTTATTTGCTTTACTTGTGAAGAGAGATATAGTCGAAGCACTTGACACAGTACTTGTTGATACCTGTCATAATGGTTTAAGGATTAGAATACTGTTTTAGTTGGCTGTGTTATTTGTTGTAATGTCCAAATTTTACATATCATTGTCCAAACACATTCAAGACAGCCAGTCTTCAGCAGTATAACTCTGTATTGTATTATAATAGACTAGTGGCAAACTTTGGCTGAGACAGTTGGTTTCTGAGACGGATACATAATAGTTCCTGACAGGGTGTGTGATTTCCTCAAAGCCATTTAGATATGGCCCAGGTCTCCTAAGAGCTAAAGACAGGATTCAATAAGTAATGCCTCAGCAGGCCCTAGAACCTGATCCCGTCACCCTCTGGCTGACTGTAATCATTTGTGATAGCCTCCGTACGCTTGCTGGCCTCCCAACAGCACATGTTTCACTCAGGCTTTTAGATGGGCATCAAAATGCATTACCTCCAAAGCAGTAGATGGGGCCTGTATGCGTGAAGCCAGGGTGGAAATAAAGACATTAACTCTGTCTGCAGACCAATATTGCTGAACTGTGCTGAGTGACATCAGAGCCTGTTATACCATTAATGCACTTAAGTTCAGGATATGTCTGTCATTGTAATACATACATGTAAGCCTATATGAAATATATGTCTGAAAACTATATATCAATGCAATAATGACTACAACTAACAAAGGACTACAACTTTGTGAAAATAGTTTTTTTCCTTCTTTCCTATCCAGTTCATTGAACTGCTTCTCTTTCTCCTTCAAATTAAGTGGAAACAATATGGCAGATCTTCTCAGGTTCTCTGCTTATAGTGCTTTTGCATGGTAAATATGGCCTTAATGACTCGGCAGCGGGGGGCTCGGCTGTTTAATGAGCAGGCTCTCCTGCTCCACCACGATCAAATAGGAGCCTAATTTGATTTTCCCTCTTGACCTCTATTCCTCTCAGAAAACAACAAAGCACAAGAGATTTTTTTCAAAGGCTTGTGCAGGAGTAGAGAAATTAAGAGGCGTGTAGAGAAAGAGTTAATAATGGTTTTGAAGATTTTGCTCATGAAGCTATAAAAAGTATATTATACTTTCCACCAACACACACATTCAGCATATAATGCACATCTATTGTGTGCATTCATACATGCCCACACAGGTTTCAAGGAGAAAATGTATTGGTAAAAAAAAAAAAATGCTTCACGGAATAGTTCGACATTTTGTGAAATCCGCTGAATTGCTTTGGCGGCAAATTAGATGAGAAGATTGATACGGCTGATGTGTGTCGGTTAAATATAAAGCTACCACCAGCAGGCACTTAGCTTAATTTAGCTCAGCATTATGACTGGAAACATTTGTCTTGACAAATATGATACTGCAAATTATAAACGCTACACTAAGATTTTTGTACGGATTATACAAATGAGGATTACAACAAGTGGACGTTCCCCGTGTCCAGTATTTGTGTTAAGCCAAACAAACAGCCTTCAGAGTCAGCAAGAAAGTGAATTAAGCATATTTACCAAAATGTTAAAATGTAGCTTGAAGCATAGCTTGTGTTTTATATTGTGCTCAGTAGAAAAAGCAAATTAGACAAGCCAAATATCTTATTTACAATGATAGTGTTTTTAAGACGTCGGCAGTGATATGAATCAGAATGTGTGTCTGTTTTTGCAGAACTCCTGTTGAAAACCCATCTTATGATTTGATCCCTTAGATGTAACAGTACAAGAGACCACTTCAGAAGAAAGCAGCAGACCATGGCATCACTACAGAGGGAAACACACAGTGGGTGTCTAGACCAACAGTAACAACCTCATGTGCTGACTACCACATCCACAGACCACATGTGTTCTGTCAAACTGATGTGAGAGGCGAGAAAGATCTCTCTTTTCTAACACGAGACATGAATCTTTAAACGTCGTGCTCCCCAGTTCTAAATGACTAACTTTACACAAACATTTCAGCTGCATTAGGTCCATATTGCTTCCTGTTGTTAAGCTTTTCAGTCCATCATTTCTTTCTACATGATTTTATTAATGAACAACTGAACTGTCACTCTTTGGCCATCTTACCTGTTGCCAGAATATCACACTGTATGCTTTAAGCTTGCATGTTGTTAGTTTATCTGTCACTGTTTATATAAATGCTGTTTTTTTCTCTTTGGAAGGAGTAAATGAAATGCTGATTTTCTGTGGAAAATCTAGTGAGTGAGGTCAAAGCTGGTGGCATTTTTTTATTCCTATACATGTCAACCAGCCCCAAACTTTGTGTGTATTGTACTTTTGTGTCACCCCTTGCAATGAAATCGGTTTTAATATAATAATGTTTAAGTAACATTTATTTGTCCAGAAAAGGTCAGCTAAAAGTCAAGTCTATTTTCAGCATTGGTGTTTTTCACATCCCTAGTTGCATGCACGTGTACCTGGCAGTACCACAGTACATTCACAGTCTCCTACTGTTGACTCTGAGTGGCTCCCCTGGAGCTGTTGGGGGCTAAGTGCCCCACTCAAGGGCAACTCAAGAATAGTTGTTCAGGAAATGACAGCTCATAACTCATTCAACTTCACCACTCAGATTTCATTGACTTGTTTGGGAATTCAAAACAGATTTGCCTGGCCACAAGCTACTTCCCGAACATTATTGGGCAATAAAACATTGAGATATTGTCATCTCTGCAGAGGGAATGAAAAACATATGCTGTAATACAAATAGCAGAGTTTTAAATATATTTTCTCAGAGTGACCAGCACTTTTTTAATACATGAGCTAAATCTCTTTGAAAGTTCTGTTACGCTTTGTGTAATTACACAATTTTTCCTCAGCTTTTTTACTGCAATTGGCAAAAACTAATATGAAGATCTTGCAGATATTGTTCTGCTGCACAGTATATTTTTTAAGAAGGTAGGGAGTAACCAGAGAACTGAAGGTGAAAAGATACAGCGCAGCAGGGCTGCAAGACAAAATGCTTTCATGACACCTGCTGGTGTATCGTTCTGCTATCCAGACTCGGTTCCTCTCCTCCCCCGTCATCCAACCATCAACCCAGCGGTAGATGCACTGAGCTTGCCACTCTCAGTTTTTCAATGCCCATCAGAAGTGGTTACATTCTCATTACATGCCTGCTGACCCTTTTGAAGGCTGAAATAAACTCTGGGGGTGTTCCAAGAAAAATGCCACAAAGGATAGCGTGTGTCCTTACTTCTGTGCAAGATAAGGAGGCAAAGAACAGAGAGGGATTACATCAATCATTTTTTGGGGTTTATCGCTTCACACCCAGCTTTGTTGTCGTTCATGTTGTGTAATGTGTCATGTCTTTATTTCAGTGACTGGAGAACTGTGGTGAACAGACAACTATCAACACCAACATGCTTTGGAAGACAGAATGAAATATGAGGGAAAAGGCAGAAAAAGGTGAGGACGATAACAGGAGAGAGGCAGTGAGCGATCGGGAGACACTGAAGGTCACAAAAAGCAAACCCCTGGATAGAATAAAAAGTGATTAGTTTCCTGTAAGGTAGTTTTCTTACTGGTTAAGTCCTAACACCCACTATGTTTTCCAGACTAGTGCTTACTTCAATCATTAAGTCTTTAAATGTGCAGCAAGTGGTAGGTTGGGTGAAGTCCAGCTTTTGGGACCACAACTAAATCACCATGCTTCTGTTACTGTGCTAAACAAGGCATTGTTGATTTTCTGATTTCTATTTTAGTTGCTGAATCCAGCAAGCAATAAATCAATGTAGGATAACATGTTATATAAAAGAATAATCCAAATGTCACTCAAAACACTCATGTATTCTTCATCATTTATGAAATTACATCATACCTGGAAACGAAGGACGCTTTCCCTAATGGAGAGCACTTGGGCATGATCATGAGTACCTTAACTCTATTGACGTTCTGATTACTGATTCTGATTTAAAAAAAAGTCTAAAGGTGAGCAGGAAAGCGTGCGTGCACATACATTATTATGAAAGAGACAAAGCAGACAATAAAGACAAATAAGACAGCTAGCGCTTACATTTCAACTGAGGATCATATAAAAACAATTCTAACAGTGTGTGTCCTTTCCACGGGCTTGTGAATAACAATAATTAAAATAAAATTGTTGTTTGAATATGCATGAGTTTTTTTTATTTGGCTTTGCAAGCAGTGAACACTTTCAGAAACTTGCTCTTTCCCAAAAATCTCAAACTTGATTAATTGATTCAGGACTGAGGGATTTTAAAAAGGCTATGAGTTTCAATTGTGGTGTTGAGGGAAATCATAATGTAGCATAGACTCTCCACCAGAAAGTATAAGTAAAATATCGTTTAGCTGATGATTTGGAAACCATATGTAAAAAAACAACTGGTCATTTTGATTAATAGTTTATACTAAGTAAAATATAAATAATGGCATCGTCAAGTTATTCTCCAATTCCAATATAACTTTTAAAACTTGGGGATTATTAAAATGAGGGCAACAAGAATAAATCTACCGCTATAGGACCTCTTTGAGGATGTATTGAGACACAGCAGTGCTTTTAGATAAATACGTCAGCATGCTAACATTCTCACAGTGACAATGATGACATGCTGATGTTAAGCATGTATAATGTTTACCATGTTCTTCATCATAGTTTGACGTGTTAGCCTGCTACTAGTCATCAATGCGCACAACACTGTGGGATTGTATTTATTGTCCTCATCAGAAGCCTTACCTCGCAGTTCCAAACGATTAAAACCCCTCTTTACTGGGATATGACTATAATGCATATATATATATCTTCCTTCTTATTTTGCCTGATCTCACTAATGTGTGAAATCAGGTGGCCACTCACACAACTGGCTTCAATGCTGTTGCAATGTGCAAAGTATGTGTTCTCTTTAATGCTCCACGAAGAGAGCAGCCGATGAGTTCAACACACCATCCCCTATCGTGTATAGTTAGTCACCTCGACACTGACTCTGAGACTTCAGTCCAAGTATGTCAAACGTGTTGCCTCCTCTCCGCACGCATCGGTGTGCGTGCTCGTCTTTGTTCCGTCTGTTGGTTCGGAGTTCTGTTCACGTAGTCTGTTTGTAAATAGCAGTGTCCTCGGAGACAGCCACGCAGCGCTCATTCCTCTCTTGGACATTTCTTCGGACCTCCGCTCTCTGGCTCAGTCTAACCAGCGGCGCGCACACTGAGCAGTGCGCGTGGAGAGCGAAGAGAGCACAGCGCATCCCGGTCAGTCCTCCTCCTTCTCCTCCTCCTCCTCCTCGCGATCTACTCACACACCAGGATGGATCTCCCCTCCTCCTAGCAGAGCAGAAGTCTACTTCACCAGTTGGCAAGTTGAGTTGTAATTTTGGAGCGAAACAGGAGCTGAAACAAAACGTCTTCTCCCGCGGACAATTCTCTCCGTGCATCAACTTGGCTGCCGGGAAAAAAAAAAATACATGATGACACCAACAGGGCTACCATCGCGCCTGGTGCTCCTGCTCTGCTTCCTCTCCAACGCAGCGTGCAATATGTTCGCATTCACCGATGAGCCCTCTGAGAGAGCCGGGAAAGGAGACGGGTATTGTAGTCGGATATTACGGGCTCAGAGCAATCGGAAGGATGGCAACAGTGAGTTTCGCCTCCGCGTCGAGGGAGACCCGGAGAGCTACCAGCCGGGGAGCACATACAGAGGTCGGTGTTTGTCCGCGAGAGACACTGCGTTGGTTGGCACGATGTGCGTATTGTCAAATAAACATTAGTCCGCGGTCAGTAGGCAAACTTAAAACAAGTTTTACAATCTACTTTTGATGCGACGCAAGTGTTTTCACCCTGAAAGCATCATAATCCATATTTGGTTCGTAAAGAGACGATCTTTTCTCCCACTCAGGAAATATGCATTTGAACTATTAAAAGCCAAAGGTGATAACAATTTAATTTCCTTTTATTTTTTATTATGTTGGTTTCTTTGATCATTTTAAGTCGTGTAAAGTGTCTTAGAGTACCATGTAAAGCGCTTTATGAATAGAATGCATACTGATAACAATAGTAATACTTATTATTATAATTATTATTAATAAACCTAATATGGACAGCCATGAGTAAATAGTAGGCTATACGCATTAAAAGCTCTCTCATGATCAAACATTAAAAAGGTTTATATAAAGCTAAATCCCTCTGCGAACTCTTCCATTTTGGTATTCTCTTTCAAACTGATTTTTTTAAAAGCCAGCAGTCGTTGATTTCATAGCTTTTGTCTAAAGTGGAAGTTATTGGGAGCTGTTAATGGGCATGTGCCATCTGCTCTGTGAATCTCTAAGGCTCATGCTGTTCTGGATTCATATGTTGCATTGTGGTTAGTTCATTCTTTTCGGATCTAATCATTAATAGTTGTATATCATCCAAAGCCAATAACTGAATTAGTGGAGAGTTAGTGATCACATTTTTTGCACTCACCAATACTAGAAATGAGTCATTTTGAAGTTTAAATGTATCCTAAGATGCTGATAAAATTGTTCTCTGCAAAGTAAAAATATTTTTTTTTTATGTTCTGCTTGATGCAAAATGTATAAAAACTTTATCTTAAACATCTTTTGGAAATACTGCCAGCCTGAGATTGAATCATTATAAACAGGTGAAACATTTGATTGCGCACACATTCAGGAAGGTAGTTAATTAAGCCCACTTTAGTCTAGTGTTTGGCAGTAAGGATTGTAGCGCAGCTGCTTTCTCTGTCAAGTGATGCTTGTTGTCTCTCTTGTTTGATTCCATCCAGTGACTGTGATTGCATCCAGCCCCTCCTACTTCAGAGGGTTCACCCTTATTGCCCTGAGGGAGGGCGCAGAAGGAGACAGGGACGAGGACTATGCTGGAAATTTCCAGGTAAGGTTGCAGATAAAGACATGACTGCTTGTACAATCAGAAAAGAAGACCAGTAGGTATGTTTTCTCTATTATTACAGTACAGTTATATGGCAATTCATTAAACCATATACCACACCTGTAACCCTGGTACTTAATGTCCATCCTTATTCTGGACTCAAGCACAAACACTGTGCATGAACTGTGTGAAGAAAGAGAAAAAAAGGCAGATCTTACTGTAGATTGGGGGGATGGGGGTCTTGATAGATTTTCTTTGCACAGCTTTCCTGTCTTCACATGTCAAGGTGTGATTATTCTCACCTCACCTCCTCTAATGGGCTTGATATAGCATATTAAAACAGCATACTCTCAGCTCAGCTTTCCAGGCTGTGAAAGTGTACTGTGCACATGTGTAGAATTTAAGAGTTGTGTGCCCACACGCAGGCATACAGTTCATGTATGTAGGAAGTGTACAATTGGTGCAGTTGAAAGGCTAATATACATTTTACACAGGCAGACCAAGCTGGAGCACTATAGAATGCAAGAGAGAACAGACTGGAGCCAATGGTGCTGAAAGAAGGCAAGGAAACCGGTGGTGTTACACGCATGTGATAATGGCCAAATATGTGAGGCCTTTGTAATTATAATACAGTGTGAGGAGTCGAGTGGTAGAGAGAAGCAGAATAGTGGTTGATGGGGTATGTGGGTGAGTTTGAACGAGGAAGGATACTAATGATAATAATCATGTAATATAACATTCATTTCTTGAATGGTACAAAGCAATACATATAGTGCTATACATAGATAATGATGTAATGTGCATAGATGCTATTACAGCACATTCATAGTGTAGAACTACATGGCAAGTTGATACAACAGTATATTCATAACCTTTAAATTAATTACACTTCACTGATTATTGTTGTTTAGCTTACTGTATCATACCAATGTTTATTTCATCCAAGTCTAGGCTACAGTTTAAAGAAATAGATAGAGCTTACATTGCACAGGATGCCATCCTTTTTTCAAAGGTAAAAAAAAAAATACTGTGCAACCAAGGAATTTGTTTTAGCTATATTAATACCCAACATGTTAGAGAAATACTTGAGTTTAGTTTACAACAGTAAAACCAGTATACCATGATGCAGTGTATTTTTTTATAAGAAAATGCAAGGCATACATAAAAATTCCCAGTTCTGCTGAGAACTTCAAATTATATGTCTTCTTAGGGCAGACCTCGTAAAGAAGCAGTCTTTTAATGGGTTTAACAGCATGTGTGGAGTTCTCTTTTTCAGACTTTAGTGAACCTGTCGGCTTCAGTCACTTCCTACATAAAACCCTATTATTTTATTGAACCTGTAGTAGAATACATGGGGAGGTGTGCACATCAGCCCTCAGGCTGCTCAGATCACAGCTTCTGCCATACTGTGGCACTCTCTGTGACCTGAATCTTGAATATGGGAGGACATAAAAAACAGGAACATTATATTTTTGTTGTCATAGTCCACTTGCAAGATTTTTTCCAGTTTTATTTGTCCTTGCAATTGATTTCATGCTGTTGTTATTTAGTGCCAACCTTGAGTGTGCTCTTCGGCGATATGGCAGTGTGTGGCCTGGTGTGACAGGGCGCTAAACGTCAGGAGTAAAGAAGGGAAACACTACATCATTTAGCCACGTTCAGTCACATTGCTCTCCACACATAGATGAGACTGAGTGTGGAGTGCACAGCGAATGATAGATAGATGTGTGACCATCGTCTTTAGATGTTGGCATCTAAAGTAAAAAGAATGGATATGTCTGCTAGGCTTTAAGAAGTTGAAGGTCTCTTTCACAGCTGCAGATGATCACCTGTTTCGTTACAGGCACCATGTGACATCGCAGTAAAAATAAACCGCCGTCCAAAGAGATATCCCTGTAACATCAATCAGTCAAAAAAGACACACACACACACACACACACACACACACACACACACACACACACACACACACACACACACACACACACACACACACACACACATCCAGAAGCACACACACTATTCCTCCATTCTAAAAGAGCCCTGGGTGGGCCGGCCCCCAGGCATTGAGAGACGAGGAAAAAAAAGCTGCAACAGAAGACGTCAGGCTTTATTTAACATACAGCTCATTTGAAATCTGTTAGCGTGCCCCATCTCAGCCGTCTCAGGACAGCTCCCGACTTGATGAAAAGCACTTTTATTGAGCTCTCTGGGAAGGTCAGATGCCACTGTGTGTATGTGTGTTTGTTGGCAAGAGCGTAAACCAGCGTGCAATGCTGGCGATGTCTGATGAAACATTACTTCTCAGCAGGGTGAGATAGAACAAGAAAAGGCAAACGTGGCGATGCAAAGGGGGAAATCATTACCACTTTGGGTGCGACATGACATAATCGTAGATGAAAACATAACAGAGATTGTGGGTGCATTGTCTTCACGTCACATTTCCACAAAGATGATCAGATATAAGGGCAACAAAGATGTTTGACACATAACCCTTGTGAAAATTGTTCCATTTCCATTCAATGTTATTTTAGATCAATGTTATTGTTTTATTCTGACGAGCTGCTAGAGCCAAGCACTTGTTTACTTTGATGCACAAATTTCTGCATAAACCATCATTTTCAATTATGTGTCACATTTTTCTCTTTTCCCAACACTCAAAGTCTGTCTCTTTTGAAAATTTTCAATTACGCACAAGAAGAAACATGTCATAGGTCATTTAGCAGAAAATTGGTTAGCAGACGGTGTTTAATGCATTCCCTAAGACTTCACTGGTTTTAGAATGTGTTGTAGTCCAGTCAGGCCACCCCAGGATGCCTGTTAGAAACCATGGGAACATAGAAGGCTCGGGGGGGGGCTGTATAATCTGTCAGACTGCATACACATGCACTGCACGTGTACACACACACACACACACACACACACACACACACACACACACACACACACACACACACACACACACACACACACACACACACACACACACAGCTCCCAGGCTCCCCTTCTGACTCCATCTCTCTGACTCTCTAACTCACATACACACATACAGAGGAATGCACATTCACACACAATCCACTTTAAGAGGGAACTCATTCATAACATGGCATGACAAAGGAAATTCTCTGCTGACAGCTTTATGGAGTGAGAAAGTTCCCCTTCTTTACTGCCCTGATGTCACTTCCTATCAAACATATCCTTAGTCTCTGGGCAGTGAATATTAGCTCACTGGCTGTGCTCCCTCATACAACCCCCCTCTACTAATTTCCTGCCCAGTTAAAATCAATGAGATGCTCAGTGTCTCAGTTGTGCACCTGAGTAGAGGGCAGCATGAATTTGGACTCTGCAGTTTGACCCAAAGAGTCTAGGGGCTTTTTTTCATGCCTATAGTGATAGAGTCATGATTGGGAATTTGGGTGTGAACTCTCCGATTGATCGAGCCCTGATGACTTCAATTCAATTTACTTTATTTCACCAGTATAGTTCACTCTGTATATAATATAAAAATGAAATGTAATGTAATGTAATACTTATGCCTTATTAATACTTATCACCCGTTCACTAGACTGGATTGATTACTTTGCTGTTTGGTGTCAAATGCCTGAACAGCTTTTTTTTTAGTACTGTGGAGGAAGGTCTGAAGAAGCTTGTGTCCTTGTCCTAAACAAACAAACGATGACATATTTTTACAAGGAATGGAATGAGGAAGATCAACCGGCCTATCTCTCTTATTCTCTTAAGCAGTATTTACTCCTTGTTAAAGGTTACATACTGTTGTGTCGACTGAGTATACTGTATCTCACAAGAAAAAACCTGTAAAGATTAGAGAGCAACATATATAACTTATGTTTAATGTGGCAGAATGTTTTTTTTCTTCTTGCCTCTCTTGTTAATTATATCTCATATTCAACAATCAACAATCATATTAATTTTGGGCCAATAGGAAGGATCCTGAACTTCAGGATGCTTTAACACACATGCACTAGTATTTGAAACAGTACATGTGAGAATATTCTGTTCATCTCACCGTATTGCTGCTAAATTCAAATGTGTTTGTTGTACCAACAACTGATGTTGTATATTCTGTATTTACTTTGAGTTAAATCCCCTGAGGGGACGTAAAAATATGAAATTAATGTCTAATTAAAATGATATTTATAGGCCCTTGAGCTCACAGTAGAAGAGGAAATTAATGTGGAATTTACCAACGCATAATGTATAAAATCACATGCAGATGTTTCAAGTGCTTTTGAGGTAAGACTTGTCTGAGGACATTTTTATTCATCACTAATCTCTTTGTGTGTGTATGCGCTTGCTTTACAGATAATTGATGAGGAGGAAACACAATTTATGACCAACTGCCCCCCTGCAGTGACCGAGAGCACTCCTCGCAGACGCACCAGCATCCAGGTGTTTTGGACTGCGCCCCCCAGTGGCTCCGGCTGTGTCAACATTAAGTATGTATACCGCAACTGATGCTGAGCCTGATGAGGAGAGGCGAGTCCTCAGCTCAGATGCTTAGAGATGCTACACACTAATGATGGAGGATTAACGTTCAGCTAAATAGGTCCTTGTACTTGGTGAACGGTAATTAATTATGTTCTATGAGGTCTGGTAATGTGGTGAGTAAGGCTGCCCCTTTCTATAAAAATTTGAAATGCCTTTCTCCCTGCATCAATGCCCACGGATCACTGGAGAATATAAGATGCAAGCTTAGTCTACAAGTCTCAAGGATAGATTTGAAATGTGATTATCTCCTGCTGATCATTTTCAAAGCATACTATAAGCTTTTAGAGGGTGTATTTTAGAAGTGTGTTTTTTACACCTTCCATTCAGCCCCTTGTTTTTGTATGTTTTGCAATTGAAATTTACCATAGCAGATTGATAGCATTCATATCAACAAGGACTAAATAACAGAAAAACCTATTTGTGTAATGCAATACAGTTTAACAGCACCACAAGTTACATACTGCTTGCCTTTTTTGTTAGACTGCATTACTTTTAACAAATAAACTGGCAAAGTGTATATTGATAGTAACAGTTAGTTTTGTCATAAAAGAGGTTGACGTACTGTAAAAGGATGGTTTTAAGCGTTTGCTTTTCAATCTTTTAACTAAACATTTCCAAGATTGGTATATGGTAAGTTTTAATCATATATTGCAGCTTTTTGGGATTGCTAGCTGTGCCTCTAGCATATATCAAGTCCACATGTACACTAAATCTGTTTAATTATATGCCTTCCCCAGGCTAAGCACAGTTGAATACAGAACATCTTGTCAAATTTTCATTTCTCTTGGCTTTATAAACAATTCTTTACCTTTTTTAATTATATGGCTGATTGACACCGATCAATTCTGCTTTTGTATGTCCTTTGGGCTTGTATGGGTACAGAAGGGTAGTCATGTTCAGCTGAATCAAGAAAGATCATGGTCTAAATCCAATTATTAATCCAGTACTGTGGGGAAATAATGTGAGTACAGGAGGTGGAAAGATACTAAGTGACTGGGACTCACTGTGCCTTCAGATCAATACATTATTTAACTGTGTTTACCCAGTTGGTTTCTATGCTGGCTGGGCTACATCTCTGCGTTTCCTATGTACAAAGGGATGATAAACAGGTTAACTTTTTTAGTAACGCATGTTATCAAGTGACTGATACAGAATGTGATGAGCTTTCCTTTTCTATGTAAATGGTAAATGGACTTGTACTTGTAAGGCTCTTTTCTAGTCTTCTGACCACTCAAAGCGCTTTAACACTACATGTCATCGTTCACCCATTCACACCCATTCCAGTAGCGGGCCGTCAGGGCCAGCAAGGCCTTCTCTGCTGGCCTAAACATCATCAGAATATAAATTTAATTTATTAAATTATTCCCCATAGTTTATTCTCTTCATTTCATAGCTTTTCTCTTGGTTGCGCTGCTTCCAGCCTCAGGTCGAGAGCGGAGGGCTGGCCTTTACGTTAGAGCTTTTATCCAATCAGATTTCAGCCGTCATGTGTTGCTAGGGTCCAAGAAATCTGCCCTTAGACCTTCAGAATCAACAGTGCTGGCGTCTGTAGCTTAAAGTTAACGGAATCTAAACTGTCGAGTTGGCGACACCGGGGCCAGCATGCAGGCGTACAATGACGTCAGCACGGGCACGTCTTTTGATTGGATGCGCACTGGTGAGAGGCAGAGCTAGCAACCTGAACCTGATCCTGATGACTCTGTGGCGACCTGAACGACCTAGCGTTAATTCGTGTAGATAGATATAGAAGCGTTGTTTTTGTGTTTTTTATTTTTTAACCCACAATGGCTGATGGAGGAGAAGAGATAGATTTGATCGCAGAAATACAAACAACGCCATTTTCAAGACGGACTACGCTATGTTAAGGTGATGCAACGCCTAGTTATAATGCATTTCTGTCTAAATGTATAGTTTCTAGAGCCATGGCGTCATAATGATGGTATTAAGAGGTGGATTCATTCAGGGAGGACTGTGTAGGACATCACTGAAGGCCTAGGGGGGAAATGCACGGCTCGCTACTGACCCATTCATACACTGATGTCAGGGGCTACCATGCAAGGTGCCATCTGCCCATTAGGACTGTAACTAACATTCAAACATATTCACACACCGCAGGTGCAGTATGCGGGAGAAATTTGGGGTTAAGTGTCTTGCCCAATGACACATCGACATGGACTAGCAGAGCTGGGGATTGAACCACCGATCCTCTGATTGAAGGACGACCCTGCTCTACCTCAGTCGCTGTGTCGCTGTGCTTTCCATTTCCCTTGTGTTTGTCTTTCTCGAGTATCTTCATGACCTGCCCTCTCAATAACGCCTGAGCTTCCCTATACGCTCTCTCAATCCTCACTTTCGTCCTCTCTAAAAAAAGAAATCTGTTGTCCTTTTTGTTTTAATCTTCTCTGGGGTGTTGTCATCATTTTGCCTCTGCGCTCCAATAGAGACCAATTGGATGATGGCAGAATTGTACTCAGTTAAGCACATGGATAGAGAGAAAAAGTTGAAAGAGTGACAGAGCGTACAGCCTAGAAAGAGATACTTGAAAGTGCAGAGGTGTGGATATAGTAATACCAGGGCGCAGGCAGTAGGACGAGGGATAGAGTAAGACGTTCAAAAGAGATGCCTCTGAAAATCATGAATACAGGTTTGGAGTGGATATTTGCCAGTGTTCTTCCCTCTAACTGGCACTCATAAAGATGACAAGGATGGTGTATGCCTTTGTGCTGCAACAAAACAAAAGTGTAATTAAGTCTTATTGATTGAGGAGGTTCAACTCCTGTAACTGACTGATGGGGCTTTTTATAAGTAAACTGTTCAGAGGGAGAGACATTCTTGTACACTATGGCTGTGTACTGTGTCTCATACAGCACTTACCAGCAGAGAAACATGGGAACATAAACAAGAACATACTGTGTAGTCAACAAATATGCATAGAAAGAAACAAGATCATGTTAAATGATTGCTAATTTCATAGATAAGCTTAGAGAGGACATTTTCTTTACCACCACAGGCACGGCAAATGTTTTTTTGTTTTTTTTTGTATCCCAAGAGAGCTCGGTCAGTCAGCCTGCCTGTAAAATATTAAAAACAAAAAAACATCTGTCCATGAAATAAGGAGTGTGTGTGTGTGTGGCATGTATGTTTCTGTTAGAAAGCTTCTGTGACTCAAATGTTGTTCTAGAACTGTTTCTCCTCTCGAGTGGTTTGTTGCTGTATAATTGACAGGAAACTGATGTCTTTTAGATGGAGAGCCTGAGCTTGGTGGTTTGGTTTGGTCTATGGTTGGTCTGTGATGATAGGGTCAGACAAGGATGCTCATTCAAACTCTAAAATCCAATCCAGTTATTTTCAGCTGTCTTACATTCAAGAATCACATCAGGCCAAGATGGTTGTTCCTAATCATTACCACTGACCATCCAACTTTTTTTTTCAAATCAAATGTTTAGCTTAATGTCTAATCACTGCACCTCAGTTGCTGGTATCCCACTCTTGTTTTGTTGGGCTGTGCACTGACCCCTGCACTACCAAAATCGTATTGAACTACAAAAACAACCGGCCCACTAGTAGTGTTACAGAGTGATGTGTCTTTCCACTTACAAAGGATCTTTGGTCAGTACAGGAACTGGTGTACAGAGAACACTGAACACATCATTTTTGTTAATTAGCTACAACTAATCACTTCCAGTGATGCTGGTCATTTTAATCGGTAAAAGTTCACACTGGCTAAGAAGCTGCCACTTAGATCCTTTGCTCTTTGAAAATAAAACCGAGTGAATAGAGATACACATTTGATCAGGGATTTATTAGCCTCTGAGCTGAACAAATAATTTTATTCTTCCGACTAGAAACTGGATCTGGATCTTCTAAAATTGAACTGGTTATCAGAACCCAACTCTCAACTCAACTCTACTCTAGTAACTCTATTGGCACAATAGACTTAAACGATTCCAACATGAAGAAACCAGTGAAAGGGTTGTTTTTAAGATGGTTGTTCCTAATCATTACCACTGACCATCCAACTTTTTTTCAAATCAAACATTTAGCTTAATGTCAAATGAGATTAACAATAATTGGCTTCCATTTTGCTGATTAGGGGGCACTTAATGATAAAATCAAACATGACCTGTGGTTGACCAATCAGGAGCTATTGTCACAGGCGAATCCTTGTGGTTGAAGCCAGAGTAAATCACATCAACATATAGTCCATATATAGCAGACGCCATTGAACTTGCCGCAATCTTTTATCTTTCCATTTCTATGTAGGAAGCAATATATTTGTCATCCCTCTGTGGCGCTGTGCAACATGGGGGGAGTGCGATTTGTTCTGAAGGGCTGTCTGACTAAGAAAGTGTATCAGTGATCAGATGAATGTCACAACCACATGCAGCTGTCAAAGTCTGTTAATCTCCTTCAGCACAATGATAGATCAAGGAAGACTTTAAAGGCCACTATAGTCAAGCAGACCCATGGGAAGTAAATGAAAATACATTTGCTTTGTGCAGTGGATTTGTGTAGTGTCTCTTAGTTGTTTCTTTTTTGTAAAAGAGTTTGTAGCAGCAGATTGAACCAAATAAAACAATATTTACGTTCTTTTACAGATATACTGGGCACGCACATTTAAAAGTAGCCATAAAAAGACAAAATATATCTTGCTCTTTTCTTTTTGCTTTTATTCTTTCTAATATTTTTTCGCTTTTTCTCTTTTTTATTAAGCTCTTAAACTTAAGCATATATAGGCCTACTCAATCCCCCCACACACATTGAAATCAGTGCACTTTTGGATGATTAGGATCGGTGGCGGTGTGGATACGGCAAAGTGAGATAGAATTTAAATTGGATGTTAAATAAGCATTACTCCGCTTGATTGTCTGGCCAGCCCGGGAGAGTGGGCAAGCAGTGAGGCAGAGTGTGCTCCTCTCTCTGGGAGATATGTGAAATTGGGGTGAGATTGAATTAAAGTGTGAACAATTAGAGATGTGCTGGTGGTCTCACTTACCTTGAATCATTTCATCTGTTATGTTTTGAGGCCGTTTTGGCCATATATCATACTTGCTTCTGGACACATCATTATAATCTCACATGTACAACAATATACCCTTTATTTTATGAGAGTGAATAATGGTGTGAATCATGGAAATAAAAAATTCAGAGATAAATTATAATGTAAGAGAGAATAGTGCGTGTGAATTTGTATGTGTGAGCGTGAGAGTACTGACGGTGTACTGTAGTAGAGCATAATCGTACAATTATGTAATTGTTTTGTGATTTTCTGTGAGAACGAATGGCAATGCATGTGGTATACATTACTATGTAGGAGAGAGTTAAAAAGGTAATTTGACTGAAAAGGAAGGCCGTTGTGGCTTACAGCTTTGAAATCAATACCTGAATCTGATCAGTGGCACTGCTGATAATGTGTTGAAAGACTAAATGGAGGAGCATTTAACTCAAGATAGTGTGTTTGAAGACAAATTCAAATTCTTACGTTTTGTTAGAATGATAAAGATCTAAATTTTTCTGATCGTTTTCCTTTTCATCTTCTGGTCAGACAATTTAATTTTTATATTTTTACCATTTCGATCAACCATTTTGAGCTAAACATTTGTCGGACCTGTTTCTATTCTTGTTGCTTGCGTTGAAAGCCCGAAACGGACGAGGAACGTCTGATTCTTGAGAAGGTATCTAAATGATATCTCCTCATTTCACTACAAAAACCTAAATAAGGTGGCAGCTGGCTGGAGGGAGATTGCCTGAAAGTTTCCTACTTACTGCTGGCTATATATCCATTAATGTCACAATAGAAAACATGTTTATTGTTTAAAAAGTACAAACGTCAAACATCAGCAAGTACTACTCATCCATCTTTTAGATGGCTAATCTCGAGTGCACAGCTGATACGTCGTTTACACAACTTAATGCAGCACTTGCTGTTGGGACACGGTGTCCATCTCCCTGTGGCCGACTTCTGTGACATTGTTACAGTTATTGAGTTATTCCTTGTTCAGCCTAACCTTACATTTCATTTTCAATCGATGAAAGGGACGTTGTGTTACTAAAATCATGTGGTGCATTAAGTGTGCATGAGGCAGACAGCCGCTGTTGTGTATTTCTTTTACATTTTAATTTTTTTACTATTTGCAATATATCTTAGAATTAAGAATGTTCGTTGACAGACAAGTATAGCATGGTATTAAAATGTCTTTAAAAAAATAAAATTATAGTATGCCATTTAAGTGTCAAAACTCATAGCAAAGTATTTTTTTTAATGTCATTTAATAAAAAAATGTCAGAGTATTGTATGTTTATAGAAATATAATAAATTGCATTATAAAGTATGATATTCAAAAATCACAGGTAATTTATCATAAAGATGTTCAGATCAAAAAGAAATGTCATAGTATAGACCATCAAAATGTATTTAATAAATGTCACAGTAAAGTGTGTCTTTAAAATATCATTAAAATGTCATTACAATTTAATGAAAATAAAAGTGTAGTCTGTTATAAAAATATCATAATAAATGCCATATTCAATTCAATTTCAATTCAATTTATTTTGTATAACCCAAAATCACAAATTACAAATTTGCCTCAGAGGGCTTTACAATCTGTACACATACGACATCCTCTGTCCCGGGACCCCCACATCGGTTCAGGAAAAAAACTCCCCCCAAAAAAGCCTTAACGGGAGGGGGAGGGGGAGAGGGGGAAGACACCTTCGGGAGAGCAACAGAGGATGGACAAAAGTACAATATATGTCATGTGTACAGATTGAACAACATAACAGAGTTATAACACATTCAATGCATATGACAGAAATTATTCATATAATGAGAGTAGTAGGCATGATGAAAAAGTTACAACTACAAAAAATAATAAGCCCGCAGGAGTTTAGTCTATGTGCTGTTGCATAAGGCTTTAGAGCCTTGTTGCTTACAGCCACACAGAACAACAACAGTGGATATCATAGAATATTAATGATAATAAAAGCAGTAATGGTATTGGATAAACTAATTGAAATGCAACTATTAATAATAATGATAATAGCAGTAGGTGTTGGGCAGGACCAGGGTCCAGATATAACCACGATCCATGTAAACCTGCGAGGCGAGAAAGCACAAAGACTCCAGGGAAGAAGTAGAGTTAGTAATGTGCATTAATGGGACATTAATTCATACAGAAGGAGATAGAGAAGAGGAGAGAGGAGCTCAATGTATCGTAAGAAGTCCCCCAGCAGTCTAGGCCTATAGCAGCATATCTAGGGGCTGGACCAGGGCAAACCTGAGCCAGCCCTAACTATAAACCTGAGCCAGCCCTAATTATAAACCTGAGCCAGCCCTAACTATAAACCTGAGCCAGCCCTAACTATAAACCTGAGCCAGCCCTAACTATAAACCTGAGCCAGCCCTAACTATAAACCTGAGCCAGCCCTATCTATAAACCTGAGTCAGCCCTAACTATAAACCTGAGCCAGCCCTAACTATAAACCTGAGCCAGCCCTAACTATAAGTGGTGTCAAAGAGGAAAGTCTTAAGTCTACTCTTAAATGTGGTGACTGTGTCTGACCCCGGACTGAAAGTGGAAGCTGGTTCCACAGAAGAGGAGCTTGATAGCTGAAGGCTCTGACTCCCATCCTACTTTTTAAGACTCAGGAACCACAATTAGCCCCGCATTCAGTGAGCACAGCTCTCTATTGGATAGTGTAGTATGTCATTAAAATGTCATAAACAAGTTATAATGTTTCATTAAAATATCATTAAAGATAGTAATTGTAAAGTATGCTATAATAAAATATAAAGGTCGCTATGATCTCATAAATAATGCCATAGTACAGTATGTCATTAACAGTGACATACTAAAACATTTGGTATGTCATTAAAATGCTACTGTGTAGAATGTCATATTATAGGGTGCCATGAAGATATCATACATTTACATTACATCATACACAAAGTATATTCTCTCATAAAATTTTCATTAAAATGTCAAAGTACAGTATGCCTTTAAAATTATATAAAAACGTCATATAATAGCATTCTATAAAAAGTCAGTGTTAATATGCAATTAAAATGTCATGAAAAAGTCATAGTATAGTATGTCATGAAAATGTACTAAAATATGCATATAGTATAGGCTGTCAATCTATTTTTTCGACATAATATATAATAATAATGTATAATAACTTTTTTAGACATATTGTACTATGGCTTTTTATGACTATGTTGACATACTGTTCTATAATGTTTTTTTTACATAATATACTATAACTTTTTTATGCAATTTATTTTAGACATGACTTTTTTATGACTTATTTCAACATGGTATACTATGACTTTGTTATTACTTTTTGACATACTACACTATTACTTTTTTCCACATGCTATACTATGACCTTTTAATTACATTTTCAACATACTACACTATGACTTCTTAGGACATGCTTTACCTATACTGTTTTCTAACTTTTTTTTTTACATATTTGAGAATGACTATTTGTTGACATACTATACTATACAACATGCTATACTATGACTTTTTTATTACCTTTTAAAAATACTTTACTATGACATTACTACGACTATGGCTGCGTTAGAAAAGTCTTTTTTGCTTTGGAAGGCTCCTAACTGAGTGAAATGACCTGGAAGTCTTTAATTTGCCGTCATGATAAGAGCTTTTAAAATTCTCTAGATATGCGCAAAAGGTGCTTTAATGGTTCCTTTCTTATCTCCTTTAGCAAAGGGAATACTGGACCATCCTTTACCTTTGCCGCCCCACAATTCCTTGCGGCAGCAACATTTAAAATGCGCACCATTTGGCCGTCCATGAAAACAATCAATAAACCTATCTTGCTATCTTGCACAGATTAAACACTTATTTTCATACAGTAATCTACTAATGGGATTCACATTGATGAATATTAGTGGACAGTGATAACCATTTCGTTTCATTGTCTTCATATTTATTTATTTGGAACATGTAGCAAAAAAAGTAAAAAACAAAACAACAATAACACATCAAATTAACAGTAAATATAACTGTCAATAAACACATTCTCATAAACTACATAAATTAACAAACATTACACGTGCAAAAAGGAGTAGGGGGAAAGACACACATATACCTCTTCTTCAGAAGTCAAACTCAATATTCATCATATAAACCTTTGTGACTGGCAGCCTATATTCCTTTTTTCATTTAAATTCCTACTATGGTAATGAAGTAATATTTTTCCCCCGGGTGTCCATGTTTAAGACAACACAATACTTTATTTCACGGCGGGGACATTTGCAGTGTTACAGCAGCAGCAGGGTTAGCGCAATCACAACAAGCATCAGTTAAAAAGTACAAGATAGGTCTATAATCAATAATTTAAACAGTAAAAAGCTAAATATAACTGAACGGTTAAATTTACATTACGCCCACAGGAAATACTAATATTGCACATGAATGAATTGTCGGTTTTGGTTTGTGGGATCTGCTGGAAGCAGTGTTGATTGTAAAGGGTGTACCCTGCCTTCACCCAATGTCAACTGGGATCAGCCCCCCCGCGACCCTGAACAGGATAAGCGGTTAAAGATAAATGATGGATGGATGAAACCATCCATTATGCGATCTGCTGGAAGCAGTGTTGATTATAAAGTGTGAAGGCACGAGGAATGAAGGACCTGCAGTATCTCTCCTTTATACACCGCAGCCGGTCACTGAAGGAGCTCTTTATATAACCTGCATTATAAATGATGTTAGAAGGCACTGGGCAAAGTGTAAGATGCACTTTTTGTAGTGCATCTACAATGTCATTTTACCATGCCAGTCCCTCTTCCGTAACTTCCGCAGTCGCATCATAATTACATAACATAGTGAAAGTGGAGTTTGATTCTCTTTGGAGTTGGTTGTCTTTTCCTACATCCTTATGAATTCTCCTTCACATCTTTCCTTGACCTCATGAAGTTTTCCATTGAGGTCAAGAAAAGGTGGTTTGGAAAAGACGTTAGGAGATAAATAAATAAATAAAAATGTCGACATTCTATACTATAACCTTTTTCGACAAGCTACAGTTTTACTTTTTTTAGACATGTTATACTTCGACTTATTTGTCCCTTTTTTCAACATACTGTACTATGACTTTTTACGACATACTTTACTAATACTTTTTTTGACGTACTATATTATGACTGTTTTTGACATGCTATACTTTGAGTCTTTTATAACTTTTTTAAAATAGTATACAATATATATATATATATATATATATATATATTTTTTTTTCAACATACTATATTATAACTTTATTTGACCCACTTTAAGACTTTTATTCAACAAGCTATACTAGGACTTTTTTAGACATACTATACTAGGACTTTTTATTGACTTTTATCTACATGCTATAATAAGACTTTTTTATAACTTTTTTTCAATATGCTGTATTTTTTGACATGCAATACTATAGCTATTTTGACTTTTTACGACATACTATACTATGACTAATATTCAAATTACATATTTAAAGAAATATCATAGTATAGTAAAAAATACAATAAATATAAAGTATAGTTTGAAAATAATAGTATAGTATATCATGGTTTCATTAAAATATCCTAATATAATACGTCATAAAATGTCATTAAAATATCATAGTATAGAATGTCATGTCATTAATAATCTCCTAATATAGTATGCTACAAAAATGCCATAAAAATGTCATACATTTTTTTTATAATATAGTATGCCATTTAATTCATGTCATAAAAATGTCATAGCATATTATATAATAAAGAAGTCATTAAAATGTCTGTAAAAATGGCAATAAAAATGTCATGGTATAGTATGTCATACAAATGTTATTTAAAATACTATATTATAGTTTAATGTAAAAATATCATTAAAAGGTTTGAATTTAAAATATGAGTGGTTATGTAGTCACCTTGCATGGTAGCCCCTGTCATCAGCGTGTGAATGGTTGTGAAAAGGGTGAAAGACATGTTGTATTAAAGCGCTTTGAGTGGTTGGAAGATTAGAAAAGCGCTCTACAAGTACAAGTCCATTTACCATGAAAAAATCATGAAAATTGACATGGTATTTTATGCCATTAAAATATCAAATACAATTTCACAGTATATTATACCATAAAAATGTCCAAAGTATAGTATGTAATTTAAATGTGTCAATAAAACAGGGAATTAAATTAAGTGAAGTGCACAGCATTTTTGGGTGAATGAATATCTAATTTCTTCCAAGTCACCGTTTTTTTTTGCCGTCTGGGACGGATTGTGGGATCAGCTCAGCTCAATAGAGCACAACATAGCTCAGCTTAGTGTGATACTAAATGATATCCTAACAGTCCAGCTGGACTCGGCCCACCTGGAGCACGTCCATTTAGCACATCATTGTTGGGTTTTATCTCCATGGAAACCTTCCTGCAGCCATGGCTGGTGTAAAAGGCTGGTGTTTGTGAGGAAGTTAGGTGCCTGGAGGCTTGTTTTCTGTTTCTGTCTTTTGGACTGCTGAATAGGTTATCTGTGGCTGATTTACATGTCAAGGCCCCTCTCAGACCTGTGTTCACCACCACCCGGTGGAATAAGCCTCTCAAGACAGCTCAATCTAGAGAAGCTCCCCTCTGCCAGGCCTCTAATTTTGGGGAGCATTACTATTGGCCTGTCAATCAGTTCTTATCGACACAGTGCATGGCCAAATATATACTATATCTTTTTCTTTCTGTGAATTTTATTTACAAAGTGCCGTCGGGACTTTGGAAATGCAGAAATTACTTTGTTAGTTGTTGTCTTTCTCTTTCAGTTTTTTCTTCAGCCTTTCAATTTCTTAATGCTGATGCATGCTTTTGTGGTCTTTGTATGAGAAATTGAATGCCTCCATCTGAAAGCCTGATTTCGCAATTATCCTGTGGGCTCTGATACCTGCTTTTAGAAGTCTGCTGAAAAAACAGGAAGATGATTATGAATAATGTTGCACCTGTTCCATTTGAGACAATACACTGTTCAGACTTTATCACATCTTGAAAGCCAAGATTTTTTTTTTTACTTAACTTTTCCCTGTACTTTTGCCCCTTAGGCTTACATTTGCACTTGGTGCTGGTCCCAATAAACCCTCCATCTCTTTTTGTTCTCTTTGTGCAGGGCAAGCATTGTGCAGAAGAGGATAATCTATTTCCAGGATGAAGGCTCACTCACCAAGCGAATGTGTGAGAGAGGTAGGCTTCTTTTATTGACATTGAATAAATCATTTACCATGCATGTCTATACCTTCAATCTCGCTGCCATTACTCTGTTTCCCCCCCACTTACAGTCTCTTTTTTTTGTCTGTCTTCTTCACCCTATTTTCTTGTATTCTTGATTTTGATGGAGGCACAGTCCTCTCTGCTGTTATGCTCTGGCATGTGAATGATTATAAATGAGTGTGACCCCCTGACTGTGCATAACATTGGATGTCACACTGTGCAACAGATCAAAAGAACCATGCTATATCCTCCCTTTTCTCATGCCCTCTCTTTTTTCCTCCCTTCTGCTCCCCATTTTCTTAAACCACCCTGCCCCTGTTATGATGAGCACCACTCTCATCTGTTCCTTATACTAACGAGCAATCTCTCGACGCCTATCTCATGGTCTTCTGTATTTCTCTCCCTGTGTCTTTTACTTTCCCCCTCATTACTGCACAGAATCCCTATATGGAGACGTTACAGATAAACCTCTGCTTGACTGTTGTGCCTGTGGAACAGCGAAGTACAGAGTCACCTTCTACGGGAACTGGTCAGAGAAGATTCATCCCAAAGACTATCCACGTAAGCACAAACTCATCTGCTCTTTGTCATGTGACCTCAGCTCCATTGCACATTTTAAGTGTGCTGATATTCTATTTTTTCACATGAAAAGCCTTAATTTAAACCAGCAGTGAATTAATAATGCTAGTAAGTATTCTCAATGTAGCCAAAGACTGTTATAGTTTGTTCTATAGACTACCATGCCATAGACCTTTATTGTTTTCCAGTGAGCATTACAATGAACATGGGTTCTGCCGTTTATTTTCAACTCATTCCACCTACTGTATATGTCTGCTATTATTACTCAAGAGTTCACCACACCTGCAGCTAAAATGAGTCACCAACAAATGCACTATTTACTCCTATGTGAGTAACTTTTGCTTAAAAGAACAGTTACAACTTTTAGGAAAATTTAACCTTTCTGAAAGTGAAAGTACATACTCATCAATTTTTAAGTTTTAAATATGAATGAATGGGTTTAGGGTGATTGCTACAGACCGGGAAGGGAAGTCAAAACATAATGAGAAATGGATTAACAAATTGATGATTTGGGTCTTTTAATACAATTTGTTGACAATAACAAAAAATAACGGCTCTTTTGTAGCACCGTAGCCCCAAATACTCTAGGATATGTTACCGACGTATGAGTGGTTTAGCCCCAGTACCTGGATCTCAATAGTGACGTGTGGTGTTAACTCTCTTCAGTATGGTACTATGATTGAGTGTGATGTGTGTATAACCTTGAGCCACACTATCAGGATGTGAATGGACTTAAGGATTACACTGGCTTTCTTGCCTAAGTCAGGCTCTCGCCGGTCAGATCAATATACTGATTAGAGTGGAATAAGATAAACCCTGAAATCGAAAGGAGCCTTAATTTACTGTCTTATGGAGGGAGTAGTTGGTGTGTGACTCACTCTCCCATACTGATTGGTAAACACACCTTGAAGATAGATCAACTTAAAAGAGGATAGGGCAAGTAGTGTCTATTTCATCCTGACTCGTAAAGTATTACAGTTAGATTTCTCCTTGCACAAAGTCATATCCTAGGTAACCAGTTAAAATAACACACTTCATATTTTGTGCTGGACAATGTTATTCACTGACTACAATACTGTAATCGCATGATGATCTGTCCTCATTTGCATTCTGATGATACTTTCAATTGAAGGAAAATAGCTATAAGTAAACTTGTTCTCACTTTTCCTTTCTGGTCCAACTACTTGGACCAGAGTATACTCTTGAGATATACTCTAGTATATCTCAAGTAGGACCTGAGATATACTACTAATTTGACACATCATCCTTCTATTTTTAACATGTCCTTCAGGTCTAGGAGCCTTTGACCACTATGGTGACACACATTCTAGACCAAAAATATGCCGTAAAACAGGTCAACGTGACTGTTTTTATTTTTACTACCGGCATGATAACCTTGGCAGTTCTATTTTCTTTCTCCCTTTTGCCCCCATTGTAAGTCATGCAGAAATGCATGGCTATTCAACCCAAGCACCAGCAGCTTGCTTGGACACAGGGAGTATATCGAGATGGAGAATGGCCTGGTTGTCAACAAAGCTTTTTCATGGGATCAGTGGGAGATAGAGAGAGAAAAATAGAAAAAATGATTGGTGGAGAGAGGAGTTTAACATAAATGTATTGACTAAAGAAAGTACCCCATCATAGTAAATTTCGTCTTACACAAGGGAAGCAATATATTGAAGTTCAGCCTGAAAGAATATATACCAAAACAACAGCTGCCCTCTATCTCCTGTATACTTTCTTCCCCTTGACAGAATATAAAGTGGTTTCATATGATTGCATAATGAGGCCTATGATGCATTCACAAACACAAGGAGAAAGGAGAAAGATCTTCAACCCTACTGTTACATTCCTTTTACATCAAAACATCCACATCGACGTCTAATTAATCTAATTTATGTGCATGGTCAGCTATAAATAAACAATATAATTACACAATAAACAGCTATGTATTTTCTAGCATTACTACAATTTTGCATCATCTGTGTAGGACAGCATGTCCAAAGTCTGTTAATTTACAGACATCTGGCAATGCACAGAACGTAAGTTGATTGGCAACAGGTATGTCCAGAGTAATCCTTAATTTCACGGACAACATTGAAGTCAAATGTCTGATGCTGGAAAGCAAAGTTTACCTCTGTCAGCTGCACAAAACTCTTGTTGACCTTTTCCCAGGTGCATCACTATTTAATCAGGAGTCAGTTAAATGTCTCTTTCTGTCAAGTCTGCCAGTATTGAGGCGACCGTGGCTCAGTGGTAGAGCAGGGTCGTCCTTCAGAGGATCGGTGGCTTGATCCCCGGCTCCGCTAGCCCACATCGATGTGTCCTTGGGCAAGACACTTAACCCCAAATTGCTCCCGCATACTGTGCCCACGGTGTGTGAATATTTGTGAATGTTAGTTAGAGTTGTGATGGACAGGTGGCACCTTGCATGGTAGCCCCTGCCGTCAGTGGATGGATGGGTGAACGGTGACATGCAGTGTTAAAGCGCTTTGAGTGGTCGGAAGATTAGAAAAGCGCTTTACAAGTTCAGTCAATTTACCATTTATTGTTCTTAGGTCCAGCAATGAACCATGTATCAGACAGTCCTATTAACATAGAGCGGTCAAAGGTTTCAGTTATAGCCTTATAAGGCTCCATATTCTTAACACAGCACTGTACAATTGTGGCAGGTTATTGAAAGACACTTTGCAGCTCAGCACATAACATGTCACTGCTCTACTTCTCTGCCTTGATTCTTATAAAAAACATTTCCACAAATTGAAGGTGGTCACCAGCCTCAACACTGGCACTAATGTCTACTAAAACTGTATTAAAAAGGATAAATCACACCCTCCTTTGAAGTAAACTAATACTGCCTCAACCTAAGGCGAAATAACCCGATGATAGATAAACTGTGAACCAAAGCCATAATGTTAAAGCTATTTAGTTACTGGCAATGACTTCCTGCCTGCCAGGGTCAGACATTTATGAAAGCTTGGGAAGTAATAGCCTTACAATTTCATAAAGGGCCATCAAGAATTATATTAAACAAATAATATGTTTGAAATAATCTTTACAGTCATGACAATTATGGATGATTGGAAAGGCATCCTCTGCATTTGTAATCCACCATTTCACAACATTGACTACATACTTACAAAGACTGAGAGGCCTTTAAAGATAAAATGAATTACAAAGAAATGCCCTAAAATATAGTATTTCTATCCTGTAGCAACATGCAAGGCACCAACCATTTTCCACTTTTTCATACTGGAACAGAGCAGAAACAGCCACCACTAATCTCCCTTCACCCGACCACTTTTCAGGTTGGAGCTCTCAAGGTGCTTCCCCATGAACTGCAAGGCAGATAAATGTAATGCACCTGGAGCACAAAAGCATTTATGAAAAAAAAACTTTGGCAGCAATAAGAAAAGGGCACCTTTCCCTGTTAAAAACACACCCAGATCAGGCCCGAAGAGATGATATTGACATTGCTAGTCCCGGTTCCTCAGGCAGGTCGTTTCAAATAATGGTCATCATTAGTCTTTCACCGAGTTTGAAGGCTCTGTGCAAGCTTTGCTTTTTCATTTCTTTTTCAGAATTAGACAAATTGTTTCATGTTATACTTTACATAGTTAATATAGGTTAAAGTTGTGTAGAGTCCAATTAAATCAATCAAGTCAGTGTTCAAAGTTCACTCATTACTGGTCAACACTGCACCAGTTATCAACTGGTCAACAACAGTTATCAACAGTTATCAACTGGTCAACACTGCACCAGTTATCAAGTAACACTTGGTGGTGTTATTTTCTCTTAAAATGGACACTAAACTAGTGTTGAGTATACTACTGATACTTGGCACATGGTTCTTTGGAAATAACACTCGACTAATAGATTTAAAATGTACAATCTGTTCGTGTAAGCATCCCACCACCAATGTGCAATAATCACTTCAAAAATACTGTAATAAAAAATATAAAAATATATATATATTTGGAACTGGAACAGTGACTGGAGTTTATATTCTGTTTTTCACACTTATTGTGACGATATCAGCAATACTGTTGTATCTTGTCCCAACATTCTATCCTCCACTAACTATGTGATGTTACGCCCACCATATTGTATTTTCTCTCTTGAGAACTTCAAAATGTGTTGGTCAGGGTCTACATCTTCCTGACTTTAAACAGCAGCTGGCCCACTAACCTGGACACTAGTCCTGGGATAGCTGATACAATCATTCTCCTGGGATACAATCATACATATATCATCCAGATCTTAGTAAAATACAATTTTGGAGAAGTAAAAAGTCATAAAAAATAAATGTCTTATTTGAAAGGTCCTACAATAACATTAGCAATGCCTGCAACATCCTATAAAAACTGTTTATGTTTTCATAATTTGCCATCACAGAGATACTGCAAACAGAGATTAGATTATCAGAGTGATTCATCTTGTTCAGACTTAGACTGGGAACCAGCAGAAGGCAGAAAGGGTGACTTAGAGAACAGCAGAGTATGGGCTGCATTTAGTGCATAAAGATGAGAGGCAGACCTAACACCTATCTGAGTGAACCTCACCTTGACTAAATAAATTGAAATAATAGTGTTCATACAAATGGTGAAGTTGGTCATGTAAAGAAAACAACAATAATCATTCAGTTTGGTGATTAGCTGTCAAAAGCAACTGAAGTTTATGTCTTCAAAACTGGGGATGGTTGACCCACCAGTGCAAAAACAAATATTTATGTTGATCTGGGCTGTAACATCAGAATTTCCTCTAAGGATGATGTAGCTGGATGTCATTTCAGTCTATGTATATAATAACACACTATGCAGAGGGATTATATGGCAGTAAGGGGGTAATGATGGAATATGAGACAATCAGTTTCTGTGCTGTAGAGGTAGACATGTTAGACCACTGATGGGCCCATAGTGAGATATTAAGGATACTCCAAAATGACCCGTAAACATCAATACTAGATGAAAAGCTGTATTCCATGCCTTACCTTATACAACAATAGTGGAGGTTACAGCAGGGCTTTAGCTTCCACCATCTTCAATTGAATATGGTTCAAGTGGCTTTAGCCTGTGCTGTCCCCTCTGATGGATCCTCCTATAAACTATGGCAAACAAGGAGTTTGGTCTGTCAATCAACCGATGGATCATAATTGGCATTTCTCGAGTTGTGCCTCTACAAGTCACAAAAATGATTAGCTAATTGAATGATTAAGCTATAACTTTTGGAAACAGGCTGGGATGTCCAACTGATGAGATGCTTTTTTGTCTTATTCCACCAGGTCGTGCCAATCACTGGTCAGCTATTATTGGTGCCTCCCACTCTAAGAGCTATGTGCTGTGGGAATATGGTAGCGTTTCTAGCGATGGAGTTAAACAGGTAGCTGAGCTGGGTTCCCCTGTCAAAATGGAGGAGGAGATCAGACAGAAGGTAAGATTCTCTGATGATGAATGATGTGCCGTAAATGTTGTGTATAAAGTACAATGGACAAGATCCACACAGAAACAAAAAGCATTGATGTACTATATACATTTTTGCAAGATATACAGTCAAGGGTTTAACAAAAGGATGAGCTTATTCTTTGTTCTTTCTGGGAATATTTAGCTTTGTCCAAAACTAGTAAGAGGTCAGTTTCACAACACTGCAGGGCCCTAAGAGAATGTTCGAGGGTGTGCACACCTGAGTTCAGCATCGAATGAATTGCTTTGACATTGTTGTCCAGATTGATTAGTGCTTTCAAGCATCTACGCTATTCTTAGCCTGACTCTACATCTACTGTGTACTGTGTACGCAACCAAAACACACGATCTGGGGGAGGGGTGTAGTCCGCTGTAGGACCTAGTTTGGATGTTGAAAGAAAAGGTTAGAAAGAAATATCACTTCCTGGTGTGTCATGAAATGAGGCCAGTAATACATTACTCCAAAAGGCTCAGAATTCAATTCTTCATATATCAGTTCATCTTTGATCAGATTTTGGGGCTTGATATGACCATAATAATGCTCAGGATGTGCTTTGGAGACAGCATCCACAGGAAGTAGCTGATATTCCGTCATTAACTCAGTGTTAATTAGTAATCCATTCCAACATCTCCCTTATTGTGCCCAAGGGAAATTTTCACGTTTGAACTGCCTTTCACAGCTTTCACCTTCCTTTTAGATATTAAGTTGTAATTCTTATATATTTCTTGGGCTCCACTCCTATGTTCTTACTTCCTCCTTGGCTTATCTTCAAGTTATTATTTCCACAAACAGCATGGTATATCTTTATTCTTTTCTTCATCTCCATGGCTTCCTCTCTCACTCTTGGAATAACCGTGCTGGCAGAGCAGATGGTCCTGCAGAGTGCTTATTGCTGGCTAATATTGAAGACCTGGAATTCACAGCAGATAATGAGTGCATAGTGTGAGCAACGGTGTCTCTGTCATTGCTGCTTTCCCACGGATAATGCAGCATACTTGTTCATATTATTCTCATCTCTCAGCCTGGATCATTAGAAGCAAGAGTGAAGTGGGAATATATTTGATTGATCAGTACAGTAAGTGCAATGAAAAACATACATTCTATTAGTTATTTGTGATTAAATGTTGTTGGGTTTGCTGTTGATTGTGATTATTTCTGGAGCACATGAAGAATGAGAATGTACCCACACAATCAATCATACATGCCTACTCGGTGATCAGTGACATAAACCAAGAGGGACAACCGTCTGCTCTCTATAGGTGCGTCGATGATTATGTACAGGACATACAACAGTTTGATTGTACAGTATAACAGCAGATATGGTGGAATGATTGAACAGGACAAAGTGAGGCATTTTCCTCGACCACCAGTGGTAATATCATCTCCAGGTGTGTCACGGTTCAAGTTGTGGTCGTCCAAAATAATTGCTCAAAATTAAAGTGGGACTGGCCGATACATGAATGGAGGGTGATGATTACGTAGGCGATCAATAAAACCCTTGATAAGGCTGATACTAGCAAGCTGCATGCTATTCTTCACTGCCTGAAAAATTTAAATCAGTCTTTTTTAGGGGCTCAAGTAGTGCCATTTATATGTGTTTGTCGCTATGTGTGTTTGTTGCTAAGTGTGTTTGGACATGCAATTGGATCTTACTGTAAATAGTTGATTGCACTGAGCTTTTGTCATGCGTTTTTGTTTCACGTGACATTTGGGTTCTCAGTAATTGATGCTCACAGCTGCTTTGATACCTGGAAGCTAAAAAATATTTTGTTGCTCTAAACAATTACTGCACACGTTCATTGTGTTCATCTTTATACAACTTACACATAGTCTGGCATTGCCCTTGAGGTAAGGAGGCAGGGTGAAGGAGGCTCCCTCTTTTGAGCCGTGCAGAGTGTAAACGCTGACACAAACAGAAAGCTGATTCTTTTTTGTGTCAGGTGGGGCGTCAGGGGGAACATTTAGCTCTGAATGCAAAATTGATATTCATAGCAAGGCTCCACTTCAGCCAAAGGGTGCACTGATCAGAATGTTCCTACAAAGTTTCATTTGCAGAGCCAATCAGGCATGCAGACCGTGCAAACATGTGTACACACACATACACGGAGCCATTTTTATCACGCTCATGTCATTTCAGTATGATGGCTTTATTTTATTTCTGAGTTCGTCAGCCTTTCAGAGTTTGGACAAGAGTGTGCTCCACCATCTGTCTTGCTGTTGCTGTTCATCAGATGTGTTGTGCCTGTTCCTGTCCTCTTTATATGTTCTAAGAATTTTAATTTTAAAAGATAGAGTTTGTATATTTAATTTAATTTGTCCATCCCATACAAGCATGCTGCTTGGCCCGGTCATTTCAGTCCTTACTGTGTGAATGGCCGGTAATAAAAATGTGATTGCATGTCACAGCCTCCTCAAAAACAGCCTTCACCCACACAGTCTCAGCCCCTCTGCACTGCACGTAAGCAATCATGACAGAATGCCACTCATCATATTGAAAATGCCTGAGATTATAAGTGAGACCATTACTGCCCTTTTAGGAATTCATATATGAAAATGAACAGCATACATTTACAATGCAGTGGATGAGAAGGCATTTTGATTTGATTTATGATAGCTTTTTACCAGAGCTGCAGATACAATTTGTATTTGTTGAGTACCTCTCTGTTAGTAAGTGTATATTGTTAAATAGGGGATATGTTATGACGTTTAGTGCATAGTAGTTCCAGTTGGTAAGTTACAGAATGTAATGGGGGATGGTAAATGGTATATGGACTTCGATTTATATAGCTTCTTTCTAGTTTTCTGACCACTCAAAGCACTCGACACTACAGTTCAACATTCACGCACATTCATACACTGATGCATGGTTCTCACAATGTTCATACAATGTTCAAACCTGCTCTTGAGATTCTAAACAAATGCTCACTGACAGACACTCACACACTGATGGCACAGCCTTAAGCAGCAATTTGGGGCTTCAGAATCTTGCCCAAGATGTCTTCAACATGCGAACTGAAGGAGCTGGTGATCGAACTGCAGATCCTCCGATTAGTGAAAGCCCCTGAGCCTCAATAACTCCCAGATCCAAACAGATGTGCAGCACTGTTCCATTTGCCAAGTACAAATGCTCTTATCAGAGCACAGGGTCCGTTGTTGTTGTCCCTCCTTTCATGTCTGAGGTGATTTGTATATGCATTCAGTCATTACAGAAGCTCAGTGTGTCACTAATGAGAAGTTTAATGAGACTCTCTCCATGGACCAGCGACCAGGGCAGAGGCCTCAGACGGATTATCAAATCCCCTATTTCCTCTCGCAGCATGGGGCGTTTTTCATTATTGCACAGTACGGACGCTAACGGAATCCTCTATTATCCTGAGCTCCACAGCTGCACCACAGAGCAGCGACAACGCAACTCAGGCAAAAAGAGACATTACATCTTAAGGACAGGAAATACAGATCTGTGTCACTTAATACAGCTGTGGTTCTTGTTATATTGTTTGGCATCCTTTTTTTTCTTACAAGGGTACATGTGCAGATGATACTCATATATCATTCAAGTGACTCCCGTCATGCCCCTTGATTCCTTTTTGAATCTAAGAAGTCAATGAAGGAAATTTCTGCACAGAATTCTTTTTTTCATAATTGTAATGCCATTTGCTACTTTTTTGCAACAGTTACATTGGCAGGTTGATGAAAGCTCTTTCAAAGTCTGCAAGGAACTTGATAACTGACTTGCGCATTTAGTTTGCATGATGAGCAAAATAACAAATGGTATTATGCAAGAAAATATAAGCTATTTGTTAATCTTTGTCCCTCTGCTCCTCTTTCTGTGCACTTTACAAGGATTCAAATGATCATTTTGCAGTTCAGTTGTGAGGAGAACAGTAAGGTCTGCCATCTGTAAGTGGAAGGCCTGCATTCGTGTGCGTGGGTAGAGAATAATAGATATCCAGGTTCTTCTGGGTCCATGACTCACTGAATAAGCAGGTGTGTTTCTCTTTGTGTACAGAGAATTACTTCACAACCATGTTTCAAAGCACACAAATCTGCATTCCCCATGTGTCTTTTTTATCACGCATTTTAATGACCTCTTGGATTAGCATTCACCAGTCATACATCTTATCAGAGTTTGTGATGTTGGGAGAAATGATGAAACTATTTAGTATATGCTCAGGGAGAAGAGCTATACTGTCTACTCTATTTATCTTTATTTAATCTAATCTAATACCAATCAACTGTTACTGTCTGCTGCCAAATGAAATGTAAGAGTTGACATTTTGATAATGAGCTACTGAGAATTATTTCTTCTTACTGCACATGCCTCTTATGGCACTAAGACCTGCATAAGGCAAACTGATTAGAGAAGCCTAGATGACTTAGGTTCATTGCATTATTTTCTTGCATCATTAAGTTTTGCAATGTCTTCTTGAGATCCAATCTCTCATCAAACAAAAGGAGATGAAACGGCTCTTCACCTTGATGTCATTCAGAATTGGTCTTTCAACCCCCACATTTCATTCATTTCTTGGCCACATAATTTTCTTGTGGCTGGCTTTACTGTATAAGAGAATATGTGGTGGTCCATGCAGCTTGCGCGCATGTATCTAGTTCATGATTATTCATTCAGAAAATATTCGGATGACAGTTGTATTTGAGATGACTACGATGATAGAAATGTGTTCGTGAGACAATATACTCACAGTATGCCACTGTGCTGTATTCAAGTATGCTTAAGACAAGTGGTTTGTTGAAAGGGGTCAAGCTGTGTAGAGGCTCGAGGTTTAAATGCTTTATGAATTCACAGTGGTTCAGATTTTTCCTCTCTAGTGGCTCTGTGCTAAATCCTCTCTCTGCCATGTTATAATATAATTAAGCATGGAAAAGGGAAACCTGTGTACTTAATCTTTGCCAGAGGTGTAATTATCTTCCAATTTCAATGTGGATTGAGTAATTTAAAACATGCAAAATTGCTAACATATATTAAATACTTCACGACACAGAAACAAAACAACAACATATTTTTAAGTGCAAAACACTGTATGTTGATTTTTGAAGTGTTTTTGCTTAGTTGTAATTTCTCTTTCAAAATTGAACATTTCTGAGAATATTTGTCTTTAAATATTTAGATGATTGTGTAAAATGGATACAAAATGCTACTTCAGCTCTCTGGACACAGCAGAGGGACAGAAGATTGTAACATGATAAGTCACACATACGCTACAGGCTCTTTTTCTACCTTTCTTTGTTGCTGTTATTGTCATATCCTCGTATTCCTTCTGTATCTCACTGTACGCATGCTGCTGCACGAGGTCAGGCTTGCCACAGTTTGATACTAATTAGCTATAAAGGGGCCTCCCAGAGGGTGAAGTCTTGACCCCATCTCTGTATCCAGCTTTGCCAAGCCATGGTGCACCTTGCCAAACCACAGTGGGTGTTGGAAAAAAATAATTCCCTCGCTCTGCGCTATCAACCCCCCGTGGCCACTTTGCCCTAACTACAGCACTCCTCTGTTTGCTTAACATTTTTTATGGGTGTACTCTTTGAGGTCTTTAAAAAAGAAGCAAATACCCATATTTAATAGGGAGTAATTTTTTTATTTCAGCTGGCAGTTTTCCCTTGGCCTGTCAAGTCAGCTTTATGATCCGGGCAAATATACACCTGTTTGGGAAACAAAGCTCTCAAAAACCCTAATGCCTGCCTTGGTTCCCAGGACTATTATGATGATTGCCGAAATCGAGCAGTACAGCCAGAGGCAAGCGCATTTTGAAAGGCAGTGGTGTAGCGTAAGACAATCTGTGCTTTGTGCATGTGCATGTGTGTGTCTCAGTGTGCATATGCACATAGTTTGGTTATATGCCAAAGTTTTCCCATAATGAAGAAGATATAGTAATGCATTACTTTATCATAAGGTTATAATAGTTTTCCTATGCAGGTATTTCATGTAGATGGTATACGTTTGAGGTGTTGGTGTGGCCCGTAATTTGACTTAACTGGTCCTTAGTGCAGCTGGGCGACACACACAGTCACTGGGATAAAAGGTGGATTATTCTGGAATGTCAGACATCTTGGCCGGAGGCAGCTTTGATAAAGCTCTCCTTGTGTCCAGAGAACTAAGAGGAATAAGAGAGCAGTAACAGGCAAAGGAGATTGGACAGGACATTGCTCCAAACACTCCTTAGTGAATCATCATTCAAGCATTAGACATTTGCCTTGCTTATCTTATTTGGCTGTCCCAGGAGTTTTCTCTGAATATTTGTCAGTTCCTGGGAGTGTGAGATGACACAGTTAGGGGAAATTCAAAACGTATGCTAAACATTTGGCTATTTTGAGTTAGCTTTGTGTTTGTAGTCTCTGGGGGATATAATTCCATATTATATCAGTCCTTAATCAAGTTTATTAATGCACCTCTTGTGGAGTTTCATGTGTTTATCTCTTTGTATGTATGAGTTTTCATTTGTTTATTTATTTGTAATTTAACTGCCGATGTCATACTTGATGTGAGACTGCCTGTTTGTGTGTATGTGTTGTTGGTGACCAAACAGCTACAGTTTGCAAACACACAGAAGTAAGTGAACAGGTTGTGGACAGGGGTTTGAAAACCGTGTCAGAGAAAGGGTTTTAGTGGAGCAGATATGAAAATACCTGAGGGGTTCGCAGGTTGTTGACATGGTTAAAGAGACACATGTATGGCAATGCTGTATGATTGATATGGTTCTAATATAAACAGGTTGTGTGAGATGAGAGACATTTTTGTAAGTAAGTACAAAGTACAAACTGCAGCCACTGTGATTTACTCCACATTAACGTTAGTTATCATTTGTTTTGTCCATCATACAGTATCACACAAATAATCCCCCTAAAAGGTTTTTGCTGTGTCAACTCACGGTGACATATTTAGAGGTCACAACAGGACCTGTAAAGAGCTGAAGTACTGATTCTCCTGAATGAGGTTTTTGGATAGAGAATAGAGACTTCCCATATCTTTTTTTAAGATCTTCATAAGATCAAGGCCAGCTAAATACAATAAACCCTCATTATAAATCTTTTTGATCTTTTATTCATGAAGTGGCCTTGACAAATCTGCTTCCAGTAATGGCTCTGGCTGTTATGTTGTCCCTATGTAAATGAGACCATGGCACTGAGGCCCCCCCATACACTGCAATCTCCATATCATTTGGTAGGTTGGGAACCTGGACTCTGTCTTCCTTGGCATGGGTCACACAGATGAAGGAAACCGAATGGGATTGACAGTAAAGGACACAATAGAGCATCCAGTCATGTCCATAAGCATAATTCTGACACACAAAATCAAATATAGTTTCATAAGTTTTGTGTCATTATAGTTATATATATGAAGTAAGCACAATCTAACCAACATGTTGATTGTCTACTGAAAACAGTATTATCATCTGTTACCATCACTATTATTAGTCTACACTAGCTCGGGAAAAAGGCACAGATTTATTATCTAGAAACACCACTACAGCTTTTGTTAATTCCAGTTTATTGCTTATTCCATTACTTTAAGTGCGGAATCTTTCATTTCTAATGTTGCATTAATTTGCCTCAAATGCATTAAAAAGCTCATTTCTCTCTCTCTCTCTCTCTCTCTCTATATGCACCCACAGTAATAATAGTTACTCTGTGGATATTATTCTTCTCTGCGTGTAGAGAGAACAAAAAAAACAGACATTTGCATAATCAGCTTAGGCTGGCTTCATATTGGATGATGGACTTTAAGGGCATTGAAGCTGCCCAGTCATTGTAGCAGTGTATTGAAAAGTTGAGTCGTCAGTCATAAATACTGCGTTGTGGTTTCCATTTGATTTATTAGGGCTGACTACAGCATATATTGTCTGTTTGGGAAAACATACACAAACATTATATATTCTGTAAAGAGATATAGCTCTGACAGTCTCTTAAGTCTTGCAGACTGTTTATCAATGTGAAGTAACATTTTCATTTTAATATGTTTTTGTTTTGTTTTTCCCACTTTGAGGTAATGCTGATAATGCCTCTTGTGTGTTTTTGACTGATTCTGGTGCATAGCTGTTTGTGAAATAGTGCTTCAATGAGGATATAAAAGACGTCTCAGATGTTGTACGTATGATAAATGGACGGAGTATATGGCTTTAATTTGAAACAGCAGTTATCAGCTGGTTGGTAGAATTGTGGTTTCCTACTAGCGGTGGGCAGATTCAGGATCCTTATACATTCTGCAGTGCAGTACGTCTAGCGTCAATGGCCACTGACCTCCTTACACAGCAAGGATTCTGGAAGTAAGAATGAAAGTTAGCAAAACGGAAGAAAAGCTTAGAGAGCGACAGACAGGCTGAACTGGGTCATCAAAGGCAGTTACCTCGATTCATCTCTAATAATATCCCTCAGCCCTGGGCCCAGGTCTGCTGGAGTTGCCTGTATAATGGCTCAGGCTGCTTGATGAATGAGTGTGCCAGGCAGCACTATATGCTTCCAGACTACGCTGCAAGGCTCAGAGATTGCCACCGAGGACAACCACGGTCAGCAAATCAATTCACAGCTCTCTAGAGAAGTAGTCAGCGCTTACAAACTCATCTGCCTTAAGCACGGACAATTCTCTTGTCACCACGTTTCGTCATGACCCTGCGGAACGTTCTCCTGTTCTGTTTTGAGGAAGATCGGTGTGACTGAAGTAAATTCACCTATGCAGTATCCGATCTGCCGCTTATTCTGCAGGGCAGGATATGGGTATGTCAGAGGAGATTTAATTAACACCTGAAGGCTGTGTAAGCCTTTACACAGTGTGCTGATAACAGTCAGCCTGCATCCCATTGGAATTTCCAAGCAATTTTTTTATGTCTATTAATAGTTTGGAGTATGTGCTGGAATAGACAGATCAGATATTCCTGGGTAGAACTTTAATAACAACATCAGAGGAGCTTCTCTCTCACCCAGGGAAAAGGCTCCTTTCGACCGAGTGGGGCTTTGGCTCACAGCTCTTAAATTTGACGTAATTGTGGTCTCCTAGGGAATACTTTGACCAGTTTGAATGCAGAATGAAGTATTCTACCATCTTTAGCCTGAGCAGAATCTTTCTGACACACAACTACAGTAAATAAGTTAGGCAACAATGTAATAAACAAAAGCGTATTTAAATTTGAAGTTGCTTATTATTTGTGTTCAGAAAATGTAGATGAAGTAGAAATCATGCGGTGGTCATTCTCCAACTACATTTGATTTGATTCTCCATGCCACAATTGTCAGGTTACTTTGATATGAATGGCTTATTAGCACGGTTCTGCACTCAGGGGAAATTAACATTTCCAATAATATTAATTAGGTGAAAAAATTATAGGAGGTATTTGCATGGTAATTAGCATTAATTATCTTTTTAGCATGGTGATTATACAAGTATATGCTGCTGATATTCCAATGGGATATGAAAAAAGTAGAAGCTCCAGCTGTTACTGCTTCACGTGGATGACTTCCACGTGAAGAGAGTAAAGGGATGCTACCTCCCTCATTTTGTTTGCATAGCTACCAGGAGCTGGGAATAGCCATAAGTATCGTTTCTTTCTTCAGAAACTTTAAATAATATAGGCCAAAAGGTGGTCTCCTCTCTTTTGTTTCAGTGTCAGACTGGCTTTGTTGGCAATGTGAACCCGGTCATCTGCGCTTCCCCATCCGTTTTCTTGAGCAAGACTCTGGGAAATCATGATTACTGTTAATTGGAAGGTCAACCATGAATAATCTCCTATTTCATGAATAGCGTTTACATTCCAGAGACCTTGTTAATGTTGATTAATTAAAAAGTTGAATACACAATTTCCACCCATACACATGGACACTAGGGCTGCATATATGATATCCTATTATCTTGTGCCAATCACATGGCAGAAACTCAGTGCATGCATTTAGGGATGTAGACATGGTCAAGACGATCTGCTTAAGTTCAAACCAAGCATCAGAATGGTGAAGAAAGATGATTTATTGTAAGTAACTTTGAACGTGGCATTGTTGTTGATGCCTGACCAACAGACTGGTTTGAGTATTTCAGAAACTGCTAATGTACTGGGATTTTCATGCACAACCATCTCTAAGGTATACAGAGAATGGCTGTGCTCCATAGACTCTAATGTAATCGTTTCAGATTTTCTTTATTTTCAGGCTGGTTTTGAGGATTGTGAGCTTGTCATGGTTCAATTTTGGGCCTGCGCCTCAAACGCAGACTGGCCAATCATAACGTAACATCAGCCAGCTTCAACCAGCATCCAAAAACTATTCTGTTGTGCTCCATGGACTCTCAAGCAATTGTTTCAGATTTTCTTCATTTTCAGGCTGGTTTTCTGGATTTCAAGCTAGTCATGGTTAAACTTTATGTATTAGTAATACTCCTTACCCAGAGTGGCTGGATGTTTAAAAAATATTACGTTTCTATGTAAAAGCCTGTAGAGCTAACATTAGCAGAATATGTTAGCATATCATTAACTGTTAGCACTTCTATTCGATGCTATGCTAGCTACTGAAGGTATACTGCATGTATAGACATGCTGATTTTGCTTTTTAATGCTTTTTGAAGGCCTACCCGGCTTAACAGAAACAGTTTTGTTCCTTCATTTTATTGCTTCTGTCTCGATCACTAGGTGATGTGGTGATCTTTTTTGATTTATCCCAAAAAAAGATAATATATATTCAGGGAGTAGCAGCGTTATTGAAGTCTTGTATCTAAATTAATGTTATTGAGAATTCTCAAAAAGAAAAGTCATTACAGGGCTAAAATTGAAGAAAAACAATGCAAACCAGAGCAGTTTAAAAGTTGCTTTCATCGATGTTTTAATTTCTTAATTTTGTTGCTGCATAAATTAATAATCAATGTTACTTTCTTACATCCAAATCCAGACTCCAGTCTTAATGGAGATGTTTGTGTATTTAATCATCAGGTATTCTTGGACATTATCTGTGTATTGTTTTTACAAACAAATAAATATTGCTATCATGCTGTATTAAACTGCTTTTTTTAAGCAGAGTTAAGTAGCTGATTAAGTGTGGCAGTTTGTGATTGTTCATTCTGCAGTGTGAAAGTACAGACTACTGTATAGCTGCCTTCCCTGTCCATATTCATATTAAACCATTACAAATGTCAGTGGAGCAAGCAGGCAATATTAAACCATATTACCATATTAACACTGTCTCTGTTAACCATTTCCTATTTGCAACGATGACAGTTTAAATGCCATTTCTTGCCTAACAGGGAATTACAAATGCTAAATCAAGCATTGCAAATGAAGGTTCACTGCGCTTGTCAGGATTAGATGGAAATTATTCATGCAATATGAATCTTTTCCATCCAAGATAAGAGAGCATGTCATCTGCACTGCATGATGCGTCTTCTCTAATGGATACAAGCAGTTCTCTGTTCTGGAAATGACTCCACTGAGCTTTTTACAATAATCTTTTTTCACACATATGTTGGTTTGTTTGAGTAAGCAAATATATTTAAAAAGTAGAAAAATATTCAAGCTAGTATACGGAGAAGCTAACAGAAGTAACCTGAACTCACTGCCTTCCAGGACTCACAGGCGGAGAAAAAAACTGTCCACACCTTCCAACAGGTTAACAATCTTATCTTATCTTCATCAAATTATGTTTTTAGTTAAGATATATTATGATGTTTTGGGGGATTTCTCTGAGCAAACTGGGATGGGACTTGTTGGGCGAAATTTCTCCTGCCTAGGACTGGGAACCCGCGTTAAACGGAAAGCTGATTCTCTTCTGGCGGCGGCGAAAATGACGACTTGAAGAATCTGGGAATTCCGTGATCTTCCTTCTGCAGGTTAAAGTGGCGGAGGACGGGGCAAGTTAGTCGTTTCCCCTTCAGGAAAAAAGTCTGTTGTTCGACCAGGAAATTAGGACTATTAACAATTATTTTATTTTTTTTAAGTACCAACGTTGTTTCACCCCCTTATAGCAACGTGAGTCGCATGGACGGCACAGATTGATGTATGCGCCAATATATATAGTCTTGTGGTCGTCATAGCAACCACAAGGGCGACCGTGATTCAGTGGTAGAACAGGGCTTCTTCAATCAGAGGATCGGCGGTTCAATCCCCGGCTCCGCTAGCCCATGTCGATGTGTCCTCGGGCAAGACACTGAACCCCAAATTGCTCCCGTAACTGTGCCTACGGTGTGTGAATGTTAGTTAGAATCCTGATGGACAGGTGGCACCTTGCATGGTATGATGAATGCACTCATTGAAAGTTGCTTTGGATAAAAGTACATGTAAATGAAATGTAATGTAATGACCATGTCACAGGGACTCCCTGGTGTTCCAGTGGTTCTCGTCCAACGAGGAACTACTGTTGTGATTTGAACCAAATCTCACACTCGGTGAGATTTTGACGCCTGATTGTGTGTTGGTGCAATTTCACAATCTAGGCTTTCAAAGTGACATGCAGGGCTCTCTCTTTGTTTCAACCACATGGTGAAGTCCCAACAGAATTGCCTTTTTGTTTAGTTTACGTCTAATCAAATAGAAAGCACACGGAAATGGCAGAATAGTATATTTAGTAAAAATTGCTCCTCCAACACTGTTTATTAGTTATGTTGATTTGACTGATGGATCCGTTTAAAGAACATACATTGCTTTTCAGGACATCAACACAAATCTGTATTCTCCATTACATGCCTACATGCCTTTATTTTGTGCTTTCACTTTTACACAAATATTAATCAGGCAAGTCTTCAGTCAGTCTAACTTTCATGGTGAAAGTCTTTACTTTTACAGATGATGTAGTGTTGCCAGGTGCATGGCTTCACTCCCACAAGTTCCCTCAGGTATTCCAATCAGAGGTTTTTAGTTGTCAAAAGTCCCGGATTATAAGACTGATGTATGACAGTGTTCTTGCTGTGGCTGCATCTTTTTTTTATTTATGTATTTTTTAAACAGCCTCAAAGCCTGCTTATTTGTGTGATGTTCATTGTGTTTGAAAGTCATCTTTATGAGCATTTGCTCTTATTTTGAGCTGTTATTGCTTTTTTCACCTTAATTTCAGTGTTAACATTGATGCATCATCTCTTTTGCTACGGTCTGCTAATTTGTTATAAGGTCTTATTAGCAATATAAAACCCTGTTCAAGGCTACTTAGGGACAAGTATCTAGTCTGACTTCTGAAGAAAAGTAGAGCGGCCTTTAGAGTGGAGTTTTAAAAATGGTGTCAACAGATAAATAATTTTGTTGTACAACATGGATTTGGATGAATTTCATTTTCATTTTGATGTCTACAGTGTATAAGACTGGGGGTTGCAGTTGATTTGAGGCCTGCCATCAAATATTTTAGCAAGAACAATTTAAATGTGCATGAAAGTGAATGTATTACTGAATAGTTACTCAATACTTATGATATTAATGCTTGCCTTCCTTATCTCATGTCCAATTTATTTGCACCTGCACACTTTAAGATGGATCAGTCTCTCTGCAGGGCATGTGTTCTCTCACCAGTAACTGCAAGTGGTAAATAAAGCTAACTAAAACTGTGACACCCTTCAGCCCATAGAAAACCACACAAACATAAATCTATGTTCTTGCCAAAATATTTCACCAAAGCATATGCTATTTTAGTTATTGTTGTTGTTATAGTAGTGTAAAGAGAAGTAGAATATATTCAGTTGCACCATTATTCATGGGATGTTGGTTATAATGGTGACATTGCCTATAAAATTTAGATAAAAATACATAACATCCTATTTTCTTTCTTTTCTTCGCATCTCCCATATACTCTGGGGAAAGGGGGGCGGGGGGGCGTTCTCATACTCAAGGTCAATATGATATATTATAAGCAAGTGAAGAGGCTAATTCAATTCACAAAGAAATTTGGTGGGAGAGAAGGAGGGATACACACACAAGATACACAAGACTTTTAAGCAGCACATGTTTTTTGAATGAGCTTGGTGGATCTCAAGGCCATCTAATTTAGTCAGCATGAACAATATTATAATTTGGTAATTCAATTAAAAATGAAAAAACTACAATGGGAACCCTGCAATGTGAAAGCACTGAGAATCAGTATGTGGGTTTATTAGTATCTAATGGCTGGCCGTGGTAAAGCATATAAACTGAAAATACACTTCTTGAGCCCATTCTAATGAGTTGCTAAGAGGTTATCCCTTAGCCACCACCCCCTAGGATGCCACGGAATTACAGATTTGCTTTTGCTTAATATTAAATAAATAGAAGGACACGACAGGCAAGAAGCAAGGGACAAGTTACATTGCTAATTGGGTTCAGCTTTAGACATCCCTGTTATTAGTGGAAAGACAACACCATTTGAGCAGCAGAAGCTCTACTAACACAAACCCTAATCTTTGACATTCTACCCCTCTCTGCCTGCCTTTGACCTAAAGCACGCAGTGGATTTAGAAATAATTCCGCCAGGGGGAAGACTTTAATTAGTAGTGTAAAATATCCAATTAACAGTTAATTAAAAGATCCTTTACTTACTGTTCTGAAAACAGAAATGTATGGTATGTACAAAACAATTTTGGAAAAGAAATCATGCATACCATGAATACAATATTTAACAAAACAGGTATAACGGTATAAATCTATTTAATAAAATATGTTCCATCAAATCTTAAGATAAGTGAATAAGTGACCTTAACATTAAATAAGAAATTATAGACAATATAAATAATAAAATACAACTCTGAGCGTTGGCTCTGCTGCCTGGTAATTAGTTAATTCCTCACAATATTCTATAATTAAGTAAAAAAGAATCCTATAGTGCAGTGGTCCCTTGGTACCGGGCCGCACAGAAAGAATGAATGAAAAAATATTTGATTTATTATTATGGGCTGAACGATGTTTTATTTTTGAAAAATTACCGGATAAATCTCTTGACACAAGATGCTCGTCTCGGTCACGTGATACGTTACCCCAAAAATTAAGCCCACAAGCGAGTAAAAATGAGTAAAAACAAAGGTCTTTGGAGAGCTTCTTTGTAAAGGGAAAAGGCCCAATGAGGAGACAGAAGAAGATCCTATGACTTCCAAGAAAAATAAAGCTGCATTTAAAAGACAATATCAGGAGTCCTACTTAAAATATGGGTTTACCGCTCTGCACAATATGTGGCGATAATTCGGCGTAATGGTGAGTTTTTTTGAGGTATTTTTTATGTTGCTACTTTAGATTTGTTTTTATTCGTATCATTTTATTACGTCATATTTATCGCCCACACCTTGAAGGCCGGTCCGTGAAAATATTGTCTTACACGAAACCGGTCCGTGGCGCATAAAAGGTTGGGGGCCGCTGCTATAGTGCATAGCACCTGTAAATTATAGATAGCAATACTAATATACATTTTTCATGTACATTCAAACTGGCACCTACGGATTCATGTTTATACAGTTTCAAATATAAAAATACTATTTATACCAAGCTATGGCTTGGCTAATACTTGATGGTTATTATTTATTGAGATATGTGCATGCACATTGCCCAGTATGCCCAGCTAATTAACATTTTAAATTCAATATCTAATCAACAGTCAATATCAATCCATTGCTTTAGATCTTTCCAAACAAACCTTGACAGAAAGACGAGATAATCATCGCCTTGTTTTAAAACAATATGCGTCTATGAGAAGTGCCATCACACCCAACAATTGTCTTGACTGGTTTCCACTGAGGTTGCTGGTGGAAAGCGCGACTTTCATTTCGTGCTCGCGCACATCAACATGTTACAAGTGTTATAAGTTTGTATGGCCCAAACTTACTCACTTTGAGTTATAAATATATATATAGACATACTAACATACACACGGTAAGACAGAGAGTCCTTGCTATATAGTTTGTGTCTTTTGTATATGTCACAGGCACACTAATTGTTTAACTGAATGAACGGATGCAAACGCAGTCATACTTTTTAATTGAGGAATTCATTCAGAGTCTTGGGATTCTGTGCCAAGGTAATGATCTGTTGAACATTTTGTCATTAAGCCAATAAATGTCAGCGCTTCCAGTCATTAAAGGCCACAGCAAAGCTGTGTGAAGCGGTAAAATGGAGTTTATTCATGGCAACATACTTTGATATGTTTATTTCTAATGGAAGAACACAATGAAATATTGTTTCCTCTTTTGGGTCCAAAGGAACGACAGTTTACAACATGATAAATAAACAGCACAGATAAAATTCAAAATTTCTTCTTCAAGGAGAGCTGCAGTATTGGCCCTGCTTGAATTATGTAAACAAAGAAATGAAATACATTTGTGTGAATAAGTATACATTATATTGTTTGTGTAACACAGAAATGTAAAAATGCATCTACATCAATTGTCTCCATTTTATTCTGTTTTATGTAAATGAGAAAAGTATACTATAATTATTTTCAAATGAAGGAAATACAACAAACATCATAGATGTTTTCTGCTAGAACAATGCCAAGAAAAATTAAGGAATGTCTGAGGATTTGTAACAGTTCATACAACTGTCAAAAGCAGTCAAGGTCCCTGACTTGGTAGATTAATATTCTATCTAAAGTTTGCAAGTTGTACTTCTGGTGATTAAGGAGGCTTCTTGTTTGTGTAAAGCTCTTGATTTGCATGAATCTTTTAGTGACTAAGATGAAAAATCTGAGCGTGTCTTTGTGTGTCTTTATAACTGTGAGACTGTAACATGTAATGTAAAGGTTAAGAAAGCAGACAGGGGCAATTTAGAATCAAATACAGTATAAATAGAATACATTTTGATGCTCCAAATAAATCTTCACCAAAAGAGAAGATCACTGATATTATAAGGAAATAAAAAATGAATAGTACTGTGTAGGGGGGCAGATGAGCCTCTGGCTACAGCATAGCTTGCGGACAAGTCTGCAATTAATTCTAAAACGTATCCATTCCATCAAAATGTCTCGGGAATTACTAAGTGATGGGTCTCTTGTAATTAGTAAGTAATGATGGGAAATATTGGATTACATCCTCTATATTGATCCAACAGAGACTTTATACATTTGACTGAAGAGTCAATTAGGACTGAAGGGAATGAGAGTCAACAGTGAGATTCTACTATATACCCGGTTTTATACACATGTTGGGGAAAGTTTAGCTCAATGGTATGATGCGTTGGGGAGTATGAATATTATGAGACAGTTTCAATAAGCCTTAAGTCTTTGAAAGTCAGGGATTTGTGTCTGTGACACAGGGATTACATGTCTGGTGGGCATCTGGGGGAGGTCATGGCAGTGGTGTGTGTGTGTGTGTGTGTGTGTGTGTGTGTAATTACACATGTTGTTTTGTTTAGGCTAGATGCTTAAAGGCTTTTATCATGACTATCTTCTCTTGGATGATACAATTTAGTGCAGAGGACATTTTTAACTTAATTAAGTTTGTTTTTACTAAAATCATGGAAAAGGTTGATTTGAGTGTCCGTATCCTGGCACCACAAGCTGGTCAGTTTGCTTAACAGCATTTTATGTGTGTAATTAGCTGATTTCCTTTAGCCATAAACATTGTAACTCTTTCCCCAGTGTAGACTCATTGGGCTGAATTGAACCTCCAGTCCTGGTAAACAGAGCTCAGGTGATCCCATTTAGGGATTTGTTTGGATGTGTGTATATAAATAAATACATATATATATGTAGGAACAAGTTTGCTTACCAACACTTTGGGGAAGGAGCAGAGTCCAGCTTGTCCTTTCCTAAGAAGAAACAAATTAATATCAGAGTTGCACCCCTTTAAAATCCACACACTAGTCTCCACTTTGATATTTCATTATCACTTCATGGTGGAGAAAAGCATTTTCCAACCTTTTCCCACCTTCAAAGCAGAATCATGCACATTTATTTCACAATTCTAGGAGGCTAAGCTGATTTGAAAATCCCATTGTATGGCCTTTCAGGTATAGTTATTGTGGGATGTTCAAGGGCAAAGTAGAGAGAAAAAGAGAGACCGAGCAAACTGATGTTGTTGCTGGGGTTGGAGGTGCAAAGCAGGAAATCTGTCCGTTTCAGCAGTTATGAGTTTCATCTTGACAGTTCAATTTGTTCTGCAAATGGCTGCAAAAGGACTAAATGGTGAGCAAAGGTCTTTTAGCTTTCTCACTATCCTTGTCACTGTCTTTGATGCTGCTAGTTGTGAAGTATCTGTTTCTCTAAAGGTCTCACAGCAATATTTGCTAGCTCAATTCCTCAAAAGGCCGGTATTTCTAAGCTGTGTGATGGTCTAAGTGAGAGTGATGGTCTAATAAAACCAAAATGTTCTCGTTTCGTATTTTTACCTACAGTAACTTAAGAAGTTGCACCGGCACAGCTCTAGTGTATCTTCAAAAGAGATAAACATGCTGCCTTGTGTTGAAAAACAAACCAAAACATTGGCCACTGTGGAAATTCACCTGAAAACCCAAACCCCAAGTAGCACCTTGACTTTTTGCACCTTTCAGCAGCTATTCGTTTGCAAGTGTCTCACTGACTGATTTAATAGTGACTGAAATGTTTACTCGAAGCTTCCCGAATAATGTAATACTGTGTCGGGTTGTGAATCCTTTGCACAAGCACAACCCATCAGTAACATCCTTGAATCTGAGGTAGGATTAGTCTGTTGTGCTTATTATAAGCCTGTCAGATTTGCTGCAATGAAATTCAATAACACAGAGCAAGAGATGGGGGAGCTTTCATTTTGATTACCGGAACAAACTTTATTTTCTGACCACAGAAAGTAGGGTTACTAAAGGTAGGGTTAGTAGAGCAATAATTTGCATGGAAAGTAAACACTTTATTTGTTTGGCATTGTCTGAAGAGAACATTTGTGACCGTGTCCTTTGCTGCTCTGTGGGCATTCGGCTGGAAGGTTGCAAGCTTGATCGATCCTTACACTGGCAGAATTAAGTTTTTAACCACACAGACCATCTATATCCACGACTATAATGACCTTATAGGTTAAAATGTGAAAATGTAAGAAGACAAAAAATCCACTTATCGTTCTTACAGTAATCATTAACCCTTTAAGCGGGCTTGCTCAAGAGTGAATCGTCGTCTATTTCAATGCACTGAGATTGAACTTTTGTGTATTTTTGTCTGTCCCTCCTCATTAGGGTGATGACGTCCTGACAGTCATCAAAATGAAAGCCCAGTGGCCAGCCTGGCAACCACCTAACGTGTAAGTAATATATCCCGATTATCATATCCTCACCACACATCTGTTCTGCGAGTTTAATCAAACATTTCATACAAATTGCAAATCATCTACTTTTCACAATTATGCAAAGTTTCCACGTACCCAGTGGTTTTCAATATTTTTTATTTAAATTACAGTATTAAGTAGTCTTCCTCTGTTCTCGGTTTTATTAAAGCTATCATAGGGGTCTTCTGTATATCAATATGCTGTCCATGATATTCAAGACCATAGAGAACCGAAGACCCCCTATATCCTACTATAGCTAATTAAACATCTGGTGCTTTTTACAGACAGTGAGTTCCCATGGGAGATGAATTATATATATTATTAGTATATATCATGAATAAATGCATGAATGAATTAAGTTTTTTATTATTGTGTTATCCATACAACTATTTCCAACTTTCAGGGGCTTACAGTACAAGATGCAACAAATTCATATGAGCCAGATCAGAGTGCTCCAAATACATTTTCAAAACAATATTTTTCAAAAAGTAAAAAAATATAGAGAACCAACTCAAATATATTTCACAGTCAAAACCTTTGACCTTCACTGTCTAGAACAATGTTCCTACATTACTGGCAAAATTATTCATTATGTAGTACAATATAATTCTGAAAGAAATACTAATCAAATAATACATGTTGCTTCCTTTTCCGGGCTTTGAGACAAAGCTTGCAAACTTAAACACATCACATCACACATAACTCTTCAATAATCATAGATTGGACAGGACAAAATAAAATGGAATTCACTTTCCATTTCATGAGTTATTCCCCAACTCCCACTTATACTCTTTAGTATATTGGATGTGAGCGGGTTAAATGAAAAAAAGGATTACATTGGACAGGAGGATATTTACATCAGTAGTGATGGGGTATAGAACTTATAGAAGTAAACATTCATGCTGTTTGTAGTTCTGTCTTTTAAGTCAAAAGTGTCATGTTACTCTTACAGTGCATACATTTATAAAGTAATGCATATGTAGATACATAATTACCTTTTAAGTAGTTTCAAGGAAGTTGTTGACTAACAGCTGACCTTCAACAAACAGCGTTACTACTATAGTTTCAAGGTTCCTCTAGTACAGGGCTATTCAATTAAAATAAGAATGAGAATGTCCTGATGCAAAGGTCTGGAACATCACAATAATGTCTAATTTGATGATTTAGTGCCATATGTATTGAAGTAGCCAACAGTTGTATCAATGTCTGTATGAAGTCCACTACTGACTGTCAAATCAAATAAAGAAAGTTCCATTGAATAATACCTCAACAATATTTATTGTCAGATTTCAAATTCTACTGGATTAATTATAAATAATACATACGCTATTAATAAATAAATACTCTTCTCTCATTTAAAAAACAAAAATACATACCTAATTTAACTGAATTGTCCTGCAGCATTCAATTTATTTCATTCAGGTGTGAAGTGATGTCAGTCAAAAAAGCCAAGATATCCATATTATTCTCATCTTCTAAAAAGAGAACATTTAGGATTCTGATCATATTGGGCTCATAGACAGTTTTTTGTTATATATATATATATATACACACATATATATATATATATATATATATATATATATATATATAAGTCGGTACATTTTCTCAAAAGAGTTGTACTTAGTCTCGTATTGGCGCTTCACATTGCCTGCTTATAATAATCGTCAAGGTCTCTGAATGTATGAGACTGCATTTTGAACTGCGCGTGGGAAGATTGAACAAATAAGAGTCTGGCCCAATCCCAATGTCCCCCCTAAACCCTCAGACCCTGAACCCTCAGGGACTTACTGACGTCACCTGTTAAGTGGTTGAGTGTGAGAGACTGTAAGGGCTTGAAATGGTGTAAATAGGAATGGGACAGTACTTTGCTGCAACATACCACGTTACCATGACAACGTAAAAAAATAGTGTGTACAATTGTGGGTATTCATTTTATACTTTTTACTCCCTGATTTGAACGTCTTCCAGAGTCTTTCCTCACAAGATGAGACGTCATTAAAATAATATATTTACTCGTTTTTGTCAAAACAGCTTCAATAACAAAACGAAATGTTTGATGAATAAATATTTTTAACATATGTAATCTCTGCTTGCATTCCTCTGATTTCACGTGTTTTCATGTCCCATCTTTAATCCTTAATGTTGTTGTAAATGTAATTTATCAGGCTGAACACCCACGTGCCCTCCTCTTTGTTTACGGCTCCGTGCTTCCATTGGTAACTGTGTGTTTAACGTCACATTGCTATGAATTGTGGGTAATTCCCTTGGGCAAAGTCGGCATCTAATGCTGATTTACGGTAAGGGTTCATAAAGGGCTCAAATGTCTGGCAGAGAGCCTCAAGCACTCAACGATTTGACAATGGGACAGCCCTAAAGCCCTAAACCCTCACGGACTTCGCTTCGCTTACCTCAAAGTCCGTGAGTCCGTAAGGGTGGAGATTGAGATTGGGCCTCTGTCCATTCTTGGTTAAATGCTGTGGTTAAGCTGTCCACTTTTCTCTTTTTCGAGCATGTCATGTGAAATAACTTCTCTGACTCACGTAATTCTCCAACTGTTGGGTCTCTGGCCCCGTCTCTCCCCTGTGTGTGCATATCGCATTTGAGTCGGAATACACATATTTGATTGGCCGAGTAGCATCACGTGAGATGGTTTGCAATGCATGTAATTGGTTGGTGTGCTTCCTGGATCGCTGAACTAGTGCCGTAAAGGCTAGAAAAGCTGCCCCAGTTAAAATAGAAGTGCACCGTCAAAAATGATTATTTCTCAATTATCTATCATTTATACGTCCAGGTCCGAAGACAATGGTGTCTGGGTCCGGACTCGGACCGCGGTCCGCCTATTAGTGACCCTTACTCTAGTACTTGTCTCACCCCAGCTGTGAATTTGTAATATACTTTAATCACTTTTGAGCAACTCTGTAGTGTCTGGGTTGTGGCGGCTCCTTTCCATTTAAATGTAACAATATTGTTTGACATGTTTTGAATTTAAGGTTGTTGTAAATCAGTCACTTATCTGGAACCAGATGCACTCATTAAAATTTAGGACACAGAACATCTTCAGCATGCTCCTTGGTAGATATGTCCACTGTGATGGATTGTCCTCAGCAGTTTTCAACTCATACCACATTAAAATGACTGCAATGTAAGACATCAATCTAAAAACTTAATGGAACGCTTTGGAAAATAATCAACATTTATTTAAAGCATCCATACTCCTGTAACGATACACTCCCACCCGCAACCTCAGATCCATCGATGCCAAGCATCTGGCCTGGGGGGACAGGGTCTTCTCCATTGCTGCCCCCTCCCTCTGGAACTCTCTCCCCAGCACCTCAGACATTCTCCGTCACTTGTCACTTTCAAAACTGCACTTAGAACTCATGTATTTAAATTTGCTTTTAACCTGTGATGCTAGTTATGCATGTTTTTGTCATCTAGCATCCTTGTTTATATTGTTATTGCTTTTATTGTTCATTTTTTTACCATGCAAAGTGCCTTTGAGTATCTTTTAAAGCACTATACAAAATAAATGTATTATTATTATTATTATTATTATTGTTATTATTATTATTGTTATTATTATACTTTGTAGTTAATGAGCCAAGATATTCTAAACCACTGGTAAACCACTTTATTGAAATTAATTAGCATGTATGATACTGTAGGCTCTAAGGTTTTAGGTGTCAACACTTACACTAAGTTAGTATCCAAAGTTGGACCCAGAGCTTGCTGATCAGTAAAAACCCAGCTCAAAGGTGCCCTGAAACTGCCAGCCACTACATGCTTACAGTGTGCATATTCATTTACTCCTAAATTCATAACAGCCATTTAATCTTTTATTCATGAGAAAAACAAGAAGCTTGTTGGCTCAGCTGACTCAGAAGAACCTCAGTGGCAAAAGCCTATGCAGTGTTGTTTCCTCAACCTCAGTGCCTCAGTGAGGGCCTCGAGTTTAGTCTCCAAAATAAAGACCACAGGAATAGATGCAATGATATCCACTAATTAGCTTACTCTATGCTGTACGGGTTACCAATTAATTGTTTCACACAGGGATTGTGTACAGCACATTAGATCCATTATGTTGGTTTGGAGGAAGAAAAAGGAAGGACGTTTTGTATCGATGACTACATGAAAGTGCCCTCACCATAGACGTAGGCTAAAGAAAGTCTTCGTTTTACTCAGCCAACTGAAAAGAACATACCCTGTTAAGTCTCAAAAGAGTCCTCTTTGAGTTCATTATATTGTTGTATAATGTGCTGAATGAAAAATGCATAGATGTATATATACTGCACTAATGTCAAAATATGTTTCAGTGTTGGATGTGTGTTTGTGTGTTACAGTTATTCAGTATAAATATGCATGTGTGTGCTTTTTTGAGTGTATGCATGTCTGTATAAAGAGGGAATTTTGCTGTCATTTCACACAATACTTTTCTCTCAATTAGAGTTAATAATCGTCAATTAAAACATTCAACAGTCCTTGTTTTGACAACAGAGACAGGGAGAGAAAGACACAGAGAGAGAAAGGAAAACAGCAACCATACAGAAGAAGGAAGTGATTAAATAATGCTTTGGTTAAGACTGGGGTTTAATTACATTACTAGTGCTTCATTTTAGTTTAGTGCCTCTTTTTAAACCAAGCTTGCAATTTGATTTGGTTATAAGGAGCAAAATTATTGCAGGAACAAAGGGCAAAGCAGCAAAAATTTAGAAGGAGAGTAGAGGTAGGGCGACGAGAAAGGAATGGAGCTGAAGTGAGAGCCATTATCACACATATTACAGCAGTATGTCTACTGCACTGGCGCTCCTGAGACACAATACATAATAGAAAAAGAGAAATAAACTTGTGTACGGTAAAACAATATTTCCCTGAAAATAAGGTATACTAGACAGATTCTTGTCACAAAAAGGAGATGACTTAATCACCTGTCCATACATTCCAGAGTTAAAAAACAAATCAAGCCCAATAGAATTGACAAGCACATCCATAGAGTCCTACTGCCGTAAGATGTTGCAATATATATATACGCCAACATTACCAGTAGTAAGATGTATTATTGAGGGTCATTTGAGATATCGCTTCTCTCATTTCTGTATTTTTGATGGACAGTCTTGAACTTGAGTGCAGCTATTGCTTCATCGACACCAGGGTGAAGGGAAGACTAGATCTTAAGACTAAAGCCCGGCTTCCAAGGCAAAGAACATGAGTCAAATAACCAAAATATTATAATCAACAGAGAGGAAAGACTCAGCCGAACGCGTTGATGTACTTTTTATGTTTGTGGAGTTTAAAATGTGACCATGAGACTTAAGAATGTGGATGTACTGCTCCTCCATTACCGACGTGGGTTTTCCCGAGGCACAACAAAAGCAACAGACTAGAATCAAGGTTTCTCAAAGCTTTTATTGATCTGTGCACTTTTAAGCTGCTTTGCGTCCTGCGACTGCTTGTTGCCGTGCTCACTCACTCCCTCTGTTCTTCCACCGCTACTGGTGTTCATATTGGGGAGATACACAATCAGGGATGTTACACCTGAGGTTAATTACACCTCTTTCCGGCACCGTTCCCTGAACCACTCCCCCCCACTCTGTCCCTCCTCCGCAGCTGAGCCCAACCACGCCGCGCCACCACATACGCCCACCGCCCGACTTAGGAGCCGTCCGGCCTAACCTACTCCCTTACCCCATGTGAGAGCGGGAGAGGAAGTTGGCCACGGCCATCTGCGCCTCCGGCCTATGGAACCACCTTGAAATTAAAAGGCTGTAGAGCCAGATACCACCGAGAGATCCGGGCGTTGGCATCTTTCATGCGGTGGAGCCACTGGAGCGTGGCGTGGTCCGAACAGAGGCTGAATGAAACTACTATTTGGGGCTGATGGCAATGGTTTATGTGTGCGTGCAGTGTGGTGTAGAAGTGTAAGTTTGCATACTAAAAATATATGAAAAATAATAGGTTGTCTAAATGTACCAGCTTTTAACACAATACTTTCATTGAATGATTAAACAATGTTGTCTATATTTTTTACTTGTTGACCATTTAAAAGAATCTTGCCGTTTAAATAAATGTCAGTCTATTAAATGATTGATCACAAACTGGTAAAAGATATGCAGTTACACTGGTGTTGTTAGCTTGTAAGGCAACATGAAGATCCAATCATTTACATTTCCAAATATCCATGTGGCAACACCATCACACCTTATAACATTCACATCAACACCTCTCAGAAAACATTTTGGAAAGACAGAAGAATTTCACTAGGTTTTTCTTGGTTGATTAATCCCTTACTCATTTGCTACCAGACTTGCTCAGTCTCTCCTTTTATGTCAATTACACTTTACCTTGTTGTAGAGCCCAAGTAGCTGTCTGATAAACCTCAGACTTGCAGTACTGAGCAGAAGTCCTGGAGAGTCAAGTCAAGTTGTGTGTTCTTACAGGATAATGGCTTTTTCCTCAGAGGCCATCAATAATAGAGTGTACAAGGGCAGGACTGAGTTAGCTGGAGTCGAATGGAGCATGATGACAGGTGAAAAGAAAATCCCTAGCAAATTGTCTGCGTTACAACAAGAATCTTCCCACTCCTAATTAATCTTGTATTGGCTAGGAAAATTCTTAATTAGTTTAGCTGTCAATCATTGGTCAAGACAGATGGTCAGAGATGTGTCTTCTCTCCTGGATAAGAGCAAATGTGTAGTGGAGATATATGTGGTCTTGCAATGTGAGTCTGGAATATGTGAACTAAATATCTGTCAGTCACTATTTGTAGGCAGTATAAGTATATTTCTGTTTTCTCTCTCTCTCTCTCTCTCTATAAAGGAGAGTCAAAGTTTCCCACTGCCATGTGAGTTTGCAACGGTGCAAGTGACCGCGTTCTAACACCCTGAAACACATGGATTATCTCTGACACTAAATCAATGTGTTTCAGGAATAACAAGAGATTCTACTAGTTAAACTTTCATTTACATCATATCAAAAATTATGAACTTTTAGTATGTTATTTAGTTAATAGTTTTGAACCAGGACCTGCAGTATTTGGACCAAGTTGCTAATGAAAAATAAGGTGTGGCAAACTCAGTATATACTGCACTTGTGATTGGATGCAAATACATATTCGGTCAACATTTAGTATATTTTGCTGCTGTGTATATATTTATTGAAACTAGATATACCGGCATCCTTGGCAAAACAAAGTTCTACCTTCTCATTTTCAGGTTGTTGTAGATTGGCATTGGTATCAGCACATACCCAATAATAATGGACTCAGGGTCAAAAACCTTGTGCATACCAGACTGTTTATATTATATAAACCTTTCCACTGGCTGAATATTACTTGAAATTCTTTACAACCTCCTATTCAGAGTCTGATTTGGAATTGTTAGCATCCTGGTTTTGTTGTTGTTTACTGTTAACCTGATACACTGTCAGTAAAATGTCATAACTTGCATCAGAAACTTTTCCTCCTATACTGTAATGGCCGTTTGAGGTCAACTGGCTGGTAACTCAATTGGAAATGTCTGACTTTACAAGTTCACGACGGGCAACCAAATGGGTCATTATGCTTGTTTTTGTTCAGGCTGGACATCTCATTTAACATGGAACAGGTGCAGCCTAGACTCAGGTATTTTGAAGGACACACCTTTGTGGGAGATTTGGGATACAGCTAACACAACTGGCTTTTTTACTCACACTTATATGCTGCTTTGAATCACACAGACCTCAATCTCTTCCTCAGGCGCGCCGCCCCCTCAGCTGAATTCTCAGTGGACCGGAGTCGTCACCTCATGTCCTTCCTCACCATGTTGGGGCCCAGTCCAGACTGGAATGTGGGTATGTCTGCTGAGGACTTGTGTACTAAGGAGTGTGGTTGGGTCCAGAAGGTCGTCCAGGACCTAATCCCCTGGGATGCAGGCACTGACAGTGGGGTGACGTATGAGGTCAGTAAGAACATTGAAACATTTTGACATTAATTACAAAAATATTTACTTTATTGAAAACCATTATGTCACCTCAGTAATTTTCTCCTAAATCCAAAATCAAGAATGTTTCCTCTTAATGTTATGTGTGCTTCTGTTATGTACAATGACTGATTCTATCTTTTTAAAGTATTGTGATTTGTGTGGATGGAGCGTTATTGTTATTCATTTCCATCCCTCGTTTTTTTGGGGAAGAAAGCACACACTGAAATATCCTTTTACCAGGAGTTATTTTGAAAATTGTAGTTATCTGAAAGGCCTATATACCTTGAAAGTAGCTTAGTACAGACTTATTACAATTAGATTTGACGCCTTTTGAAATGTATTAAATTTAAAATGTTCCAAGTGATTATTGATTATTGATATGATTATTTTAGTTTAAAAACTAGGGGGTAAAAAGTAACTCTCAATCATCATCATCATCATCATCATCATCATCATCATCATCATCATCATCATCAATCATGCAAAGCAAATAAAAATGTTCCTCTTAATGTGGGACATAACTCAGGTTAAAGCCCCACATTACCACAGCAATCCCAGCATTATGCAAAGTGCTCTTCTCTCCACCTTTCACCCCCTGGATCTCCTTCCTCTTCACCAGCTGAGTCTTCCCTTCACACTTGCGTTTTGACCTTGTCTTTACGCCAACCTTTCCCTCGTCATCTGCCTGTCTGCTCACATTCACATTCACAATCACTCCCTCTCTCACATCCTCACATACTGCCAGTTTGCAATAATTCAAGTGTCATCACCGATTCAATTCTCCTTTAATAGCCTTTAACACCTTCCCCTCGCACCCTCACCCTGATTTACTGCCTGCTCAGTGTCTCCAGTCTAACATATTAGGCTGTGCGTGTGCATGTTTGACCAAACTCTATGACGACACGTGTGAAACCTTTGGATGATCCCTTGAAGCTCACTGATGAACCCACTGAATTGCGCTCTCTGATTTGTTTTGGTCGACCCAAGAAATATTTTCACACCTCATCTTCCTCTCTCACTTCTGTCTCTGTCTCTGTCTCTGTCTCTCTCTCTCTCTCTCTCTCTCTCTCTCTCTCACTCACACACACACACACACACACACACACACACACTGTACTGTAAGGGCAAGTCAAGCATATTCAGGAACTTTGAGTTCGTCTTCTTTGTAACTCTGACTACAATGACTAGCGTGACTATGTCCACTCTTAGGAGACTGAAGTGAACTCTCAAAAAGTCTGTCCACACTGATATTTCATATTTTTTCACAGCAAACACAGCTTCAGCCTGCCATCTGCCATCTGATGCATACACTTTTGGACAACTCCACGATCCTTAAAAACAGCAAAAGCATGTCACAGGAAGTCATCTGTAAAACTTTCTGTAAACTGCAGAATTTGGATTGTATACAGCTGGGGTTTTCAAACTGTGAGGTGTTCCTCCTCCGCGAGGAAGAGATGTAAGGCAAAATATACTCTGTTATGTCTAAGGGACAACAACAGGAACTTAGTTATTGTAGTATGACCAGTTGATTTGTTCTTTATATCAACTCGGTCAGCAGACGGAGCTGCAGCAGCAAAAATTACACTTTCTCGGATTTATTACATAAATAAAATGTGAACACACAGACATGATACAAATCTTTAATTTAAGACATTATTCCCGATGTCCAATGCAAGTAAATGTTCATGAATCCACGAAAAGAGTCATCGGGCTTTTAAGTTTTCTTCAGGATCAAAGTAATCCAGTTATAGTCTGTAACACCTGGTATACAGTGTACTGAATCTCAAGGATCCACTCTAATGCTCTTCTTTTCCAAATACACACTTTTTTATAACATAAAGTGACTCAAAAACTTAGATGTTACTCGCCAATTACACAAATATTACCATATCTTTGGTAAAATAACAATGTATCTGTTAATAACGACTGAACACACACATATCATGTTAACGTTTTTTTAGAAAGATTAATGAAAGAAACCCTCTTTCCAAACATTGTGAGGATAGTGGAACAAAGGCTATTTTTGAAGTGAGGTGGGAATTTGGCTCTCTGTTACAACATTTTTAAAGGCATAGGCCTAAAGCAGAGTAATGAGATCCATTCTCTGTGCCATTACTTTTACTGTATCTTTTAATTAGTGACCTCTCATTACCCTTCTCCCTATCTACCTCTCTCCCACAAACATAAACAGAACCGCTGTTTCTTTTTTTTCTTTTTCTGTTTGGTCTCAGTGGGGGTTGAAGGATGAGCTGGTCTTCTGCCGCCAGACAGCCTCTGGCGGTGGTGCTTCTGTCACCCCCATGCTGGCAGACCTTTGCTGTTGACTAATAAGAGCATCTCCTGTATACAATACAGCACTCCTCAACAGCTGCTTTCCAACTTTGTGACTTGTCCTTTGTATGACTTGTGCTTTGTGTAACTTTGAGTGACTTTGTGCTCAATATAATGGATTTTTCAAAACAATCCTGGCAGTGTGTTATTTTTGAAATCCCAAAGATCCATAGCTTTTGTATTTTTATCTCTTCTTCTCTCTTTCCTTATGCTTCTTTTAGTCTCCCAACAAGCCCAATTTGCCCCAGGACAAGATCCGTCCCCTGACCAGTCTGGATCATCCACAAAGCCCTTTCTATGACCCTGAAGGGGGCGCCATCATTCCAGTGGCCAGGGTGATGGTGGAACGCATTGCCAGAAAGGTTGGGCTGTTTTACCAATCAGCTCTTGATGCAAATATAGATACTTTGTTTCTTCTGTAGCATAATGATCATAACGCAAGCAATTGCCTCGTTAGCATAAAGGTAAAAATGCAGACCATCATTTAGTGTTGCGATTGGTAACAATAATGAAATACTAAAAATACTTGAATTGTGTTGTGCATAGCTGCAGAGAGCAGTATAGGGACCGTCATTAGCCCTTTCGTCTCACAGCAAGTATATATATAAAGTCTCTTTATAGTCACTGATTGCTTTATTGCTGTATTGTGAGGTGATCCTACAGTATTCCCAACTCAGCTCTGCACTTTCTCTTCACATATATTGCCTGCTTAGTTCACTCTTAACACTTTTGATTCCATGCTACACTGATAAATCAACCAAATAGAACCAAAAGAATAACATAAAAATAGAACTGGCATCTTTTACTATCTGCCATCGTTTTGAAGTATAAACGTACATTATTTAAAGCTTCAAAAGCAGAGACAGAGAGGAGGAAAAAGACACCTTTCCATTGTCTATATCACTGCTCAGCAGGTACGACGGTGAGTTCAATGCTGTCCATCAATACAGCAATTGATCAACGCTGGATGTACTTCCTGTATTTGTGGTGTGTGGGGTGGGATTAGTGTTTCACAAGGTGAAAATAAATCATTGGGACACCTGTCCACACGTTTGTTTGCTGTTTTCCCAATTGACCAAAAATGAGATATAAGCTCACTAAAATGTAATTTATGTTATCAAATCTATGTGTTTTAGTAGTTGTAGACAGTAGTAGGTAATGTGCAGGTGATATTTCTAATTTATTTTAAAGATGACCTATTGGGTATTTTATGATAGTTGAGATAGTTGAGAGGGTTAGGAAATGTGGCAAAAAAGAGTAGGGTAATGACATCCAGAAAACTGCCACCCTGATGTGTAATATCTTGACCAGTCATCGGCAGTGTCAATTGGTAGTACAATTACTTGCTAAGAAATTAATTATAATTTGATGGCAGGAAACATTCCCTTGGTACTCTGGCTTCAAATCAGAGAGGGATAAAAGGTTAGCAGTCCTTCAGTGGCATCTAGAGGCAGCTGTGGGGAGTTAATTCCATGTTCCCATGTGTCATCATTTACTTACACACACGCACACATACTCAGTTTACACATGCAGAATTACAGAATGCATGGACTTCCATTCTTATACAGTACTTTCCCTGTGTGTTTAATACCACAATCAAGATCATTTGTAAGTGTATGCTAATTTGCCAGCTGTCAATCTTTCTTATAGCTATAGACACAAACAGAAGGATTTAGAGAGAGCAAACAGAAAACCAAAACAACAGAGCACCTGCAGAGGGCTGGTGTCTGTCCCAACATGACTGTGTTTCTGTGTGTCCACAGGGCGAACAGTGCAACATTGTGCCGGACAATGTGGATGACATTGTAGCAGATATTGCCCAGGAGGAGAAAGAGGAAGGTCTGGATCCTGCTCCCATTTTTCTCTCTCTCTCTCTCTCTCTCTCTCTCTCTCTCTGTCTCTCTCTCTCTCTCTCTCTCTCTCTCTCTCTCTCTCTCTCTCTCTCTCTGTTAACAGTGTAAAGCTATTCTAATATCTTTATTCTCTTTGCCATCTTGCAGATGATACCCCTGAGACGTGTATTTACTCCAACTGGTCTCCGTGGTCTGCCTGCAGTTCGGCCACTTGTGAAAAGGGCAAGCGGATGAGACAGAGGATGCTGAAGGCCCAGTTGGACCTTAGTGTGCCCTGCCCCCATACCCAGGATTTTGAGCCTTGCATGGGCCCTGGATGCAGTGATGAGGGTGAGTATTTATCTCAAGACTGAGAATAACTGTTTTCATGGGGAAGCTGATGATAAAAAAAGACAAGGTTTGAGGTTCAACATCCAACAAGCATTTCTAATCTTGAATTTTCATCATTTTAATCTTTGATAATTGTATTGAAATGTCATGACTATTGCTTCTGTTAATGTTGTTGACATTTTCAAAAATGTTATTGCATTAGGGCATCGATAATACCCAAGATACCATTATACTGCAGCAATGAAGTGAGAGCAGAAGTAGAGGCAAGGAGAGCACTTTGTTTATATGGCAGGCTTTTATATTTTATAGCAAGTCATGTTAAATTGCATGAGGACATTTAATATAGTCTGTAAAATATTAAGACAAAAATAAATTGTGTCTGCTGGTTGTTCAAGGTTTATTTATTTAAACATTTTCATTTTCTCTCCCTACAAAATGTTTTGCCCCAGAGGCAGCAGGTTTGGTGTCCATGTAGATCCCTCAGTCTGTCATGAATTGTTGAACTGTGTTCAACAATTTGATCTATAATGAGTCAGTAGATTTGACCAAAGTGTTGTCATTAGGAATAACTAATGAAACATTATTACTTAGATGACCTTTCGCCAAGCACCACAATCAAGTGGAAATTGTCTTTGACCAACATGTCTATGACAAGTATGGATTTAAATTTAAATTAATCATTTCACATAGATAATTAAATTATGTAATGACACCAAACATTGTTGCCCATTAAGGTTAATCAATAGGTTGGATTTCCCATCAGTGAAAGAACAGTGATAGTATTGCTATTTCATTAACAGATTGTGCTTTTAGAGGTTAATTATTTGTCCATCTTATACACTGTTAATTATGATTATGCAAAATATTAAGACCCGTACTTAATAATATGGCAAACTTTATTTATACAGCACATTTTAAGACTAAATTGCAAAGTGCTTTAAAGGCAGAGGAGATTAAAACACTTCATTAATACAGTTAAATAAAATCAGGCAAATTTAGGCACAAAGATAAATATAATAAAATAGGGCACAATAAAACTGCTCATTTATTAATATAAACTGTGCAGAGAAATTACTCCTGCTCCTCCTGTGAGTGCACATAACACACAACTAGCCTGGCTGACTGCATCAATGCCACTAAATATCAACTTGGAGAGATTATGTATAAAAAGGCCTGAAATACATGATTTGCCTGGTGTGGTTGTTAGCACCCTGAACTCTAAGCTGAAAATTTGCTTTTTGATCTCACAATTACCGGTGTTATTATTTCCAGTGCAGTGAACTGGAGTACAGAGCCAATACAATAAGAAAATGTCACTGTTCTACTATTTACCCTCTGCTTTACCCCTATACCTTAGCTCAAATGCTATTGGACCATACGCCCCATTCCCGGAATTATGAGATCCAAATTAGTCATTAGCTTTTAGTTTATTCTATTTATTTCTACAATTACCATATTATTATAATTACTTTTAAAAAATTGTTGTCCACGCCGACTGGCATTCCTGCAGAGAGGTAGACGGCAGGTCTGCGTAGTGTGCACGTCATAGTCTGTCGATTAATGGGAAGAACTGTGTTGGGGTGAAATTATCTTTTAATACTCAAATTTGTGCCTACTGTTGCTCTTGGTTATTAGTGGACGATTGCCAATTATAACATAGATTGAAAAGATGCAGTTTTGCATCAGTCTGCTGAGTGTCATCCAATGTCGACATTAGATTTATTTCACTGATATAATAATGATAAAGTCAAACAAAGATGTAATTTTGTACTCAACAAACTAAAATATTAATCTATGTACTATACTGGGCTTAGAAAATGTCTGGAATAGTAGAATTGTATTGTGTTTGTACCTAAAATATTTTAAACATGCTGTATGCATCCAAACATAGTGGCAAACTACTGAACCCTGGCAATTGGTTAGATTAGTTTTTGTGAGTTTGTGTTGTTTTAACGGTGTTCAAATACATGATGATTAAAAGAGCGTAAAAGCATTAAACCATTAAAAACAAACTAATGATAAGATAAGATAGACTTTATTGTCCTAAAAGAAATTGAGGAGTCTGAAATGATCCTCTGGGCCTGTCTGATGATTCCTTTCACACATGTGTAAACAGCTGCATTTATTCACTGTAATTCCTATCACTGTGCTATATTTATAACAGGCTAGGTTGCTGTTTTATTTAGATAAATATCCACACAATTGTAAAAGAAATTAGTTGAAAATGCCTGAAATAAGGTCTGTGGTTAACACAATCTTAAAAGATGTTCACCTTTTGTTCTACTATATAAGATATGTCAGTAAATACCCCTCTTGCAAATCTATAAGCTTTTAAGTGCTTTAAAATTGGCGGTTGCTAACAAGTGACTAAATGAGACTACAAACGGTCATCACACCGACTCCAGTAGTGCTCCGCCTCGTTGTGTATACCCGTGCTCATGCGACCGTGGTGTACTTCGTTTATAGCTTCATAACGTTAGCTTTTTACTTCTGACAATTGCATTCATGCTTCAAAAATCATAAACGTGGTGTTCATTTATGAAGATTATCTTGCTGATCAAATTGTCTAAGTATCATAAACTTGTGTTTACCACAGAACTTATTTTCTGCAATAATTTAATGGAAAAATCGGACTGGCTTTTTGTTGAGGAAACCAGAGTGATGCTTACTTTTGGGATTAGCCTGTAAAAATAGGTCATCCCTGTATCATTCTACAGGTGACATTTATAAGAGCCGTTGGCAAGACAACACACAATTAACACTTATTAAACTACAAGTTCCCTTTAAATCATTTTGTCATTTACCAAAATCGCAAAACCTCTGGTAAAGCTTGCTGACATCTTCCTCTTTGTCGTTTGACTCTTAGATGCTTCAACCTGCATGTTGTCAGAGTGGATCACCTGGTCTCCCTGTAGTTTGTCCTGCGGGACGGGCACACGTTCCCGGGAGCGTTATGTTAAGCAGTTCCCTGATGATGGCTCAGTCTGCACCCAGCCCACCGAGGAGACAGAAAACTGTGTGGTCAACGAGGAATGCTGTGAGTTTTTTCAGAAATGCTTTTAATTTATGACTATTGTATGTTCCATGTTTTTAATATATAGCTCTTTTATGATGATTTTAATGTTTTGTAAAGTGCCTTTGAGAATTGTGAAAAGCGCTATATAAATAAAATGTATTATTATTATTATTCCCTGCCGAGTTGTTCAGGTCATACTATAGCTCTAATGTAGCATTGTAGGTTTACTGTGCCTCTCGTCTTTCCCTCTTGGCCTTAGCTCCCAGCAGTTGTCTGGTTACAGAGTGGGGTGAATGGGATGTCTGCAGTGCCACTTGTGGTCATGGCATGAGGAGGAGAGAGCGTATGGTGAAGATGCCTCCTGCTGATGGCTCCATTTGTGGGGCAGAGGTGTTAGAAGTGGAAAAGTGCATGATGCCAGAATGTCGTGAGTAGCTGCATTTTCAGGACCACAACTATCCTGACACCTCTTACACGTTTGCCTCATTAAGCAACCAGGCACAAGGGCCCAGGAGCTCTAGATTCATGTAAGGAACACTGATGAGACAGTCTTACTTTTGGTATTCCTGTCGCAACTCTCTGAACTTTAATCATGCAAGACTTTCGTTCAGATTTAACTCTTAAACAATGAAACTTTTGAAACAGTTTTTGTCCCCTTGTCCTTCATGATTAAAATACCAGGCGCTGTTTTGCTGCTACTATTCATGATGAAACAATTGTTGATTAATTTGAGTTAAAAAATGTCACACATGTATGCGTTTGATGTTACTGTGACTCCTGTTGTGTACAGACACAATCCCCTGCATGCTGACTCCGTGGTCTGACTGGAGCGACTGCAGTGTGACTTGCGGAAAGGGTTCGAGGACACGACAGCGCATGCTTAAGTCCCCCGTGGAGCTGGGCGAGTGTACAGAAGAGTTAGAACAGGTGGAGAAGTGCATGCTACCAGAGTGTCGTGAGTATTTTTTTTATCTACACACTCACATACACCACATGTATAATTCATGGACATTTATGATAATTTCATCTTTGATATGCAACCTGGCTCCTTTATGCGGCTACGTACACTGCTGATGCAGGTTACTTTGCAGCACAGTGCAGAGAAAGAAAGTCAACTACCTTTTTACCTATTCTATATTTACAGTAATGTGGTGTTTGCTTGTATATATAAAAAGTAACAGTTGAGTTAATGTGCTGTATTCATATTTAATTCAAGCAATCCATATCAAAAATAAATTGAGATATTGTTAATGGATTTTTAAACTCTGAAATTAATCGGTTATACTTTTCATGAACCATCTCTGTTTTCCATGTTGAGTTATGTTACGTTATCCCATGATGAGGTGTGTGGTTATCAAAAAAGAAATGCATATTTTAAAACCAAACACTCTTTAATTTAATAGAAATGTGTTGGAATCTTTAACTGGCTTTCTTGAGATAAATAATCATTAAAGCGAGAGAAGCTGTTGCCAAACCAGCCACAACCATGAAACTGCCAGGAGAAACACAATTTCTCCCCCAAAAACATTGTAATTTATGTAAAAATCCATATTGTTTTAGGACCCACAGTTGTTCATTTATATGTATGAATTTTTTATGTCAATGCTTCTTAGTTTACAGCAGGGATGATGATGCTACATCAGAGCCATGTGAAAACAAATCCCAGCCCCTGGCAAACAAGAAAAGTTTTCTCTGTTGTATTACTGAATAATTTAAGATTAAACGAACTGTTTGCCTCAGATGTGGATTCATATATAATCCATGACAGTACAGTAAACCAAATATTGAATCAAACCCCATCTATCTATCTCCTCATAAGTTACTGTACCACTCTCATGTCTGTTTTCTACTCTGTCACATCTTCCTCTAAAACCACTTTATTTTGTCCAATTCTGTCTCCTCAGCCATAGACTGTGTCATGTCAGAGTGGACTGAGTGGTCCGAGTGCAATAAGTCCTGTGGGAAGGGTCATACGATCCGGACACGCGTAGTAAAGCTTGAGTCTCAGTTTGGAGGAGACACGTGTCCTGAGACCATCCAGAGAAAGAAGTGTAAGATCAGGAAATGCAACCGTGGACAAGCCAACAGTGACGAGAAGAAACGACGCAAGGAACAGCGTGAAAAGAGGAGGAGCAAACAGGGCAGAGCTGAGGTCGCCTCAGAGCATCCGGGTTGGTATTCCCCCTTTCATTAACAACTATAATGTCACACAGCTAATAAAACATATGTTCATAGAAGCATTATTTTGATGACCGCTCTCTTTTCCTTTTCCTTGGTTTCAATCTTTAGGGTGTAAAATGAGGCCATGGTCGAGTTGGACAGACTGTACCAAGCTGTGCGGTGGAGGTATTCAAGAACGACTCATGACAGTTAAGCAGAGGTTTAAGACTGCCCAGCTGTCCAGCTGCAAGGACAGGAAGGAGATCAGGGCTTGTAATGTGCAACCCTGCTAGGAAGGAGTAGGGGAACGTGGGAGATGTTGAAGGGAGGGAGGAATGACTATGGGGCTGGGAACAGGACAGGGAATAGCACACTGTCACACAATGATCCAATGCACTCTGTTCAGGGCTGAAACATCACATGCTTGAAGCTGTCTTGGTTAAATCCAGAGCTCAGGTCGGTTGTCACCAAGAGAAGATGAAATTAAAACTGGAAACTCACTGGAAAACTCTGGATTTACACGAGGCTGATTCTTCTGTGCTTTTAAACTAGCTCTTTTGTAAGATTACTGTAAACTTGTTGTGGTATAATATATCTTGAAAAATATGATTATGAAATATAAATTGATTTAATAATAAGATAAAGAACTGTTATATCTTGTGGTTTCCTTAAGTAGTACAGTATATTCCAGACTTTAAAGCACAGGTGCCCAGCCATTCCAGTGTTTTATACGCCTTCAATTGTTCAGTTGGTTTTAGGACACAAATTCCCAGTTGGCTTTTTACCCAGCTATATTGTTGTACATGTAGATGCACCACGATTGAGATCTATATGATTTTTGAGCATTGTTAGACAATTTTGTTATTTTTTGCTGTGCAATTTTTTAATAAGAATGTGTCCCAAGATTCTTACCAAAGTCTTGTGTAGATGTTTTCTATATGTCTTATCCTCTTTTTCTTTATCTCTGTTCCTCTAACATATTAATATTTTGGAATAATATCACCTTTACAATAAAAGTAATTGTGACAACTTGTCACCTGGATCTGCATTTTTTATTTTAGAGGATAAAGGTGTAAGGTAGGCAGTCAAGGGTTTACACTTCTGCTGCCACTAGATGGCGATACATAGCTTAAAACCTTTGTGGTTCATAAGGAAACTGTTCATTCCTGAGGCTGCTTGTTCTTCTAATGTCATGCTGCACCAACTGACTTATACCTTACCCCCCCCACCCCCCCCACCCAACCACCATACAAAAGTATTGCATCAAAATATATCAAATATCAAAAGTAAAGTTGGCCTACTGATAATGCAGAATGGCCCATTTCAGATAATTCATAAAAATACAAATCTATTCAGACTGAATAACTTCTAGTCAAAGCCAATGGAACAAGAACATTATTTTACAGTAATGCGCTACTAGACAGAAACTGAGCATTTAAAGATCTTTTGTCACTCTACAGAGAGGAGGACGTCTTCCTTTAAAGGAACAGTGAATTGGAGTGCAGTGAATTGTAGTGCATGAGCTGGCTGAGATCTTAAAAGAATCTGCCCCCCTCTGCTACACACTCTGGTGTAATGGGTGGGGGGAGGGGATGGTGTCAGGCTTTCCTCACTGTGGAGACAGGGGTGAAAAATTCCATACACACATCACAATGACATTCCTGTTTCTATGCCAACACAATCGCACATGGAGGAAGCCTACACACTTCACACGCGTTGGAAACATGAAAGAGGAATTATTATGGTCGTAATTGAGCTGTAAAAACATAAATTGCTACAAAGACTGTGAAAAGAGGTGCAAGGGTTTAGAATAAAAAAGTAAATGGCCGAAGGATGTGTGTTTGTTTATCTTTGTGTGCGATCTGCTTGGAAAACCCATTTAGCCCTGCGTAATGCAAAGCAGACTGGTGGTTATGTAGCCATTCTGAAATCAGACTAACACTGGAAATTCAACTCAAACATTCAGTTTTGCCATTAGACCTTCCATGTCTCTGTGATATTATAATGAGTTTCCTCTGTCTGTGGACACATTGATGAATATTTATATTCTGGGGGAAGGCCACACTGCTGTCGTAACAAACTGAATTCTCTTTCTCGCCAAGCTTCAAAGGTTTCAATAACTGAGAAGAAATCTGGTCCATGACGTGTGGATAGAGGGACTTCCTCATGAGTTGCAGCATCTTTTAGCGTCACTCATCTGAAACATCAACTTTTTGATAGACTGGTTTTATTTCTGTGCCTGACATCTTTGTGAGGAAAGATTCATGTACTCTAGGTTACTGCAACACCTTACTTGTTTCAAAAATGCCTCCGGCGCAACACTGTGTGGTAAAGCAGAGCACAGTGGGTTAATGCATAAAAGGTTTTCCAGTATCTATGAAATTCACTCAGCATGGATCACCAGTCTCTTATTTATTTTGTATAAATTAATTTAATATTCTGCATCTTGATCAAACCCTTGCCTTTTGGTCACCAATACTGTTTCGACCATTGACGACCACACTGTGAACCAAATCTGTAACAGATGCAATTCCCATCATTCAAATTTTTCAATTTGAAGATCTATGTGCAAAGGTTACGTGCACATCTAACAATGGAGCTATAAATAGATATACTTGCAAGAGGTACAGAGACTTTTTTTGTTGACAGCAAGGCTTTGCAGCCATGCAAGCAACAATGTTCTGATATAGGCACAGTTATTTGAGCTTAATACTAACTTTAGCATGCTAATATGCTCATAAGGACAATGGTAAAATGCTGCTATTTAGCAGGTATAATGTTTACCATGGTTCTACTGTGTTTGCATGTGCACACTTGATAATTGTTCAGCGGAGGCTGATGGGAATGACATTCATTTTGCATGTATTGGACAAACTGAAATAGTGGCGTGATGATACTGGATGAAAAGTCACCAAAAGTATTACATTTCATACAGAGGGGGAAGGCACATTGCTACAAAATTGATAGTTAGACATTATTAAGCATGTTTCTGAATAAACTCACCTTGTCGCTTCAGAATATTCAACTTTACTAAGGTTGATTCAATCAGTTCAGCAGTGTGAAGGATTCACACTCAGATTTGCTGTCTCTTTGTCTGGTGTCCTTTTGGTTACCAAGGCCCATTAAAAAGTAAATGCCCTCACACACAGAGCAACAGCCCTGCAATGCACAACTGAAGCTGATAATGTCCGTTTTTTGTTCAAACTTTTGAGGTTTTGATTTCACTTAATGATCCATTGAGAGGCGTTAGTGTATGGTGCTGTTTATATGTTTTGCCTTATACTGAGAGGTGTTTCTAATATTTTGTCCACCCTATTGATATTAATGGTGTTAACTCTTAATTCCTCTCCATTTTTTAAGTTTCCTTGTCCTCTCCTCCACAAAGCACTCCCACTGAAGTATATCATTTGACATTTCAACTACACCTCACACACCCAGCTGTTCCAGGAGTGGAGAAGATGTGTCTCTGAATTTCCTGTGCTGGTGTTTCTTCAGGAGGTCCATCTACAAAAGTCTTTGGGGAATATTTCTTTGTCCTTTTCGGGGGACTGTTGCTGCATGTGTCTTTGTATGTTTTTTTAGTCTGTATACCTCATGTCCAGCAAGTATAACCGGTCCACTATTACTAAATCTGTTGAAACTAAATATGTTTGGTGTAGGAGATCACTATAAGTTAGGGGATGTGTCTGTCCATTTCTCAGCATGATTACACAACTGTTACACTTATATCATCATAAAGCAATTTAAGAATTTAGGTTCCTAATAACGGTACTTAACTGCCCCCTTCCCTTTTCGTAATCTATATAATAATATACATGTTAATCAAGCTTAATATATCAGCAATATTTTTTTTATTAATAACTTGACATAGAAACAAAGCCTAGTCTTCAAATTGTTGCATGACACATATTGCAGGCATGCCTCATACTGGTATGCCATCTGCCTCGTGATGTGACACACTTTTTGATCAGTTTAAACAGTCATTTGTTTCCCTTTAAATTATTCTGAATGACAGGGAGAAACCTCAAATGAATGGAGTTTGGTCATATAAAGTGGATTATTATTGTTTTCTTTCATTTTGACAGAAAACATTTTGTTTAGCTTTGTAAAGGCAGTGAGGCGTGCGTGGAAAAAGCTCAGTGGAACTAGGATGGTGTGTGATTGAGTTGGTAAATTCTGGTCTCTTTGGTTTGATTTGCTCCTGAGCCTTTCTGAATGTGAATGGGTTAGTTTATTCTTTGACAAAACATACAAAAGGAAGGAATAAATAAATAAAGCTGCCCTTCATTTTTTTCAAACAAGGAGGGAAATGCAGCTACTGTAAAGCTTTCATTTTTATTGGCATTGGAGGCAGTTCTTCAGACTGTTCAGAGAGACAGAGGAAATATAGGATTTCCTAAACTAATAAACCTCAGAGGGAAAATCAATATGGTTGCTAGCCCTGCCCAGGCTCTTTTCCACAAATGTATAGACCACAGCAGCAATCAATGTCCCACATTTTTAACCTGTTCAGACATGATACAGGAGGATTCTGTGAGATGTCAGTTAGCATCAAAGCATCTTCAGAATATTTAATTAAATAAACAATTACAGTCTGTAAGGCCGAGCCGGCGCTTTTCTGTGTGAAGTTTGCAGCCCTGGGATGGGCTGCAGATTGCCTCCCTGAGGGCATAGCTCATTATCTGGCTACAGTGCTATGCATGTTTAATTTCAAAAATGAAATGGCTGTTCTGCTCATTGTCCTGCTCATTTTTTCTCTCTCTCTTTCATTTACTGTCACCCTTTTCTAGTGCTGGAAAAGACCAGGAAAAACCTTTTACAGCGATAGCACAAGATGATTTTCCTGTCATGTTATCTTCCTGTTGCTGGGGAAACGCATTTTGCAGGGATTCACACAGCACTAATCTGAAATTGACTGGCATTCCACAGCAAGGCTACAGAGACTCACTAGGAGGCTTCTGTAGAGCCTGATTGTCATTGTAAATTAAAGCTTGAGTGGGTGACAACACAAATGAAAAACATAACATTGAATAATGTAAGATTAATGTCAGAAATGCTAAATAGTTTAGCACCTCATTCCCACTGTATGTACATAACTGTATATATTGTTTTATTCTATTTTAATTTAATCTAATGATGAAACTCTCTGTCTGTCTGTCATTATCTTGACAATCATTCATCTGATCTACTTCACACTTGGTGGGTATATTGCTGGGGACCCAAAGGAGTACTGTGACCAATCTGGTACAATTTGGAAACGCGACACATGGCAGGGATTAGGGCTCTGCCGACTGAGTCCAGCATGTTGTCCGCAGCAGGCCTGACTAACATTTACTGCACTTCCTTCTGCTGCATTTGGATGTTGGATAAAACTTCACAACCCGACCCTTCTTTCCTGGATAAAAAAGGAGCAGATAGATAGCTGGAAGCAGACCAGAGTGTATATTTCACTGTTTTGCAACTTGGTGCGTTTTTCCCATGTGGATGAAAGGTGGAGTTTTCAATTGTAATATGATGCTGGATAGTTTAATGAATAATAATAATTTATATTTAAATAGTTTATATTTGGTCAGGTAAATCGTAATCTGCAAGGTAACCGGTAACATTCCAGTAACATTTCAGGTAAATGTCATACTACAAAGTTTTCCTTTGAGGTGGAAGCACACAGTAAGTTAGTAAATATACAATAGATTTGCTTATCTTTTAAGTGCTGTAGGGAGCTTTTGAAAGTTATTTCAGGGTACAATGAGTTAGAATAGTTAGATAATTCAATATTTTTTAATAATAAATCTAAAACTGTTCGGGGACCTTTTAGTTGGGGGTCCAAGGCAGGTTACGCTAAAGTTTGCCCCTGGTGTTTTTCATTGGTGTTACTGACCGTCCGTGACTTTGATGTGTAACAAAACTATGTCATGGCAGGTGTATTGCTGAGGACCCAACGAAGAGCAGTGAAAAATCCCAATATCTACTGCCTCTGTCGAGCGGACATTTTTAGCCCTCAAACGCATTAAAACGTATTCAAGAAATACAACTGGGGAGGCTCAACTGTCAGCACTGGCGTCCAAGGTAATGAAGAAGAACCTCGTGCTGAAACTGAAACGCACCAATGTACTGTACAACCGTGTCATTGAACTCTTTATAAAGAAAGAAAGGAGGATGGACTTTGTCTCTAAATAGTGATCTGTGTTCATTTTTCTATCGTGTCGTTTTTATTATATGGTTGATAGTGTTCCCTCTGATGTGAATAATATTTTAATGGCCCATGCCCTTGAGTGTGTGGTGGAATGTGTGTTTTAGCGCCGCAGTTTAGCTGGAATGTGCAGAGGCCTGTTGAATTGTGTTATTTGGGTTTTTATGTTATTCTACCTGCTTTGTTATCATATACAAGAATGTAACTGGTTGTTGTGAGTTTGTTATTGTCATTGTGTTGATTACACTGATTTTTACTATATGCATTGCCCGTTAATGACGCAGCATCCCATCATGCTACGTAATAGTGATAGACCTGCATCCTTTATAGTTTTGCGCGTATTCGTGTACCTGCACTCTGCAGTTCGTGTATTTGTAGCCCTCATAGGTGTTGAGCTTCATGCAACATTTTATTTCATTTGTCAAATGTTACAGTGAATATGAGATTTTTACACAAAAATAATTATAACCCGTAGCTGTGGTGTCATGATGAGGTTATTAGGAGGTGGTTCAACTGTAGTAGGGCAGCACTGATGGCCCAGGTATAAAATACACGGCCCGCCACTGCCTAAATAGATATGCTATAGCTAATAGGCCTAAATCTACATTAATTAAAATGAATTCATAACTCTACCACGAAAGAGTCATCACTTGTGACTTGATATGACTGTTTGACTGAGTCTAACTCCACACAACCATGAAATATGCAGGTTGTGCAACAATTTTGACAACTAATGAGTCCTTGATCTTGGTTTATCTCATTAAGTAATTCTGCAGAACATGGGGTGAGCAAACAAATACTATTCTCTTCAAGTCTCTCTTTACCTCCTGAATCTCAGCCAATCCTGTCAAATCTCAGCCAATCCTGTCAAATACACAACCTAGCTATGGGTAAAGATGCACACTCCTACATACATCTTTAACAGAACTGGCAACCACTTATTGTGAAGTGAATGGAATGGGGGAGGGAGAGGGGGACATCTAGTGGCTGAATGTTATCAAATGTTATCAATAGCACATTAAACATTTAGCATTAAAATAATGTAGAACAATTGACGTCAAGCTACAGTTTCAACAAAATATTAAAATTAACTTCCGATCATTTGGACGTTGAGTCAAACCAAATAAAAAAATGATCACAGTCTTTAGTGTATAAACTCTAACAGATACCATCATTTGAATTATGGTCATTCGAAACGGCAATTTCATTTATAATGCCTGTACGTGTTACATCCGTAATTAGGTATTTTTCTTTTATAATCCAGTATGATGTCCAATCAAACAAACCTCATTTTAAATTGAGATTACACAGTTGTTTGTGGGTTGTTGGTGTGTCCAGATGTGTGTGCGTATACAGTATGTTTCTGTGGCTACATCCAGAGAGACCTTATACCCCCCTCTCGCACTAGATCTGTTGATTCCTTCGCTACATCCAGATAGGTCTGGGTCACAATGAATCAGGGGAATTAAAACAGCACCACACATCCATCTGTTTTCATGTGTTTCCTTATTGTTGTCAGTCAACGTATGAGAACATAAAATCAAGTAATTAGACGACACAAGAGTAAAAAGCTCACCAACGCTGGGCAATTCTCTAACATGAAGCTTCCATATAGTTTCTAGTTTTAAGAGAAATATTGGGTTTAGTAGTTTTCTCACTCTGGAAAAAAACCTTTAGGATTTAGATTCATGTCTATATCTCTGCTAGTTTGATGAAAACAACTGGTTTGATAGTCATGGCTAAATAGGATAATTGTCTCAGGATAAAAATCCTTAAATCCAGATAGCCACCAAGACAGAATCTATTATTCCATGGCTTGAGGACTATCTGTCTACTGAATTTCACAGATTTCTGTACACAAGATTTTGAGATATGCTGCAAACACAAAACATGACCTCATCAACATAATTCACTGTTCATGGGGGCTCTTGTGATGAATGGACAAAGAGGACATACAGTTTCATAAAGGGAAGTGTTGTTTTTGTGTGCTCTGTAGAAACGTTTTCCCTTCAAACTACTTCACATCATCTCTCACAACACTCTCTGATTGGCTGAGCCCCAATGCCCAAAAGTTACCCTCTGTCTTGATATAAATCTACTACCACATCCCAATTTATGTTTTTAGAAATGCTTTTATTCCTCTGTTCCTTATATATTTTAATTAAGTTCATATTTTGGAGGCATTTCACCTCTAAAAATATGGTCCTAAAACACAGTGTAGACACTGACTGAAGACTTGGCTAGCTGCTTGTGAGATGGTTACATCCTGCTTGCGTGTGGCATTCTGAAACAGGTTGTATTTACATACGGGACTGGTTCAAATCATGCTTACTTAATCATGCTACTTCTATTTCAAATGATGTAAGCCACGCAACAAAATAGGGACCAAATAAAATTTCTGTTTGGTTTCTGTCTCACTAATCCACTTGTTCTCTCTTTTGGGCTCCCTGTCTTTTCCACTATTTAAAAACTAAATCTCATCCACGTGGCGAATGTTAAATTTAACCGTATTTAAGTTTAGAGAGGAAGATCACAACTAAACCAGAACATACATGTTGACTTTGTAGGTATACTTCAACACATTCCCTCCCTGGAGGTAAACTACAGTCAGGACATGGCCAACAAGCCTGTATTAACTATTCTTTTAGCCTCTACTGCTTTTTGTGACAGAGATGGGTAAAAGCATGGCTTCTGGCAGATTATATCACTGTTAATGTGATGGGTAGGTAAAAGGTATCACACACCTAGAAGGTGTGCTAACCAATATTATAACAGACAGGACACCAGAGGTGTGATGGTGCTATGGTTGCAACAGCAGGGGAGTTTTTTCCTTACATCACCATCAACAGAGGACACTTTCTACCCAGACTGATTCTCTGTGATGGAAATAACTTGCATTAATGAAACACACAAAATGATGGTTTTCCTGCAGCTGTTAGAGTTAAATTGGAAGTGTTAAATAATGTGGCAGACCGCCAATATTTTTGCCAGCACTAACATGTACGAATGCCGACCAGACGCTCAGTTATCAGGAGAAGCAAAGACAGATTATCTGAGAATCAATGAGTAGAGCTCATTTGAGGAATTACCTGTTTTTAGGGCTCCCAGTGCAGTGCCAAAGCATGTAATGGTTCCTACTAATGTTTTCTCACATTGTATAATCTCTCTCTCTCTCTCTCTCTCTCTCTCTCTCTCTCTCTCTCCCTCTCCCTCTCTCTCTCCCTCTCCCTCTCTCTCTCTCTCTCTCTCTCTCTCTCTCTCTCCAAGGAATACGCTATCAAAGGCAACATAACTCATATCCTGTTTATTTCTTCTGGATTGGCTAGTGTCATTCCCTTTAACCAAAAAGCTTTAAGCTATTTTCACTTGACATTGTAGGCTTGTATGGGATGTGAGAGGCGTGTATAGGTGTTTGGTTATATCATATGCAGACTCAAAAAAAGAAACTAGGCGGTATGTACTGTATTATAAAGGTATAATATGCACTATTTAAAAAAAAAAAAACAATGTAAAGACCGATACGAAAATGATCCCTCTCTTAAGTCTCACTTGAGGTGTGTGGCAGTGTCTGTATCTGCTGAAACCCTGCCCGCTGCATATACTTTCTCTTTTCTTCCTATTTAGCTGTGTTGGGGATTCTTCTTGGCGTCAGTATAGAACATTGGGACCCCACATGCAGGCCAATAAGTAGGGTGTGCAGGGTGTGCAGCTCTTTCTCATTTCCAGGCTGTACCGAGGCTCACAGACCTCACAGGCCTGACACAGACGGGCACAGAGAGAGAAGAAAAGCCACAGCGGGATGGCGCGTGCCTTGGGCTGCATTAATTCAAAATCTGGCACCTTCCTGCAGGTTTGTGAGGCGGTGTTGATGTGTTTTATTTGTGCTTAAGAATGTAACGGCCATAAAACGATCAGAAAATAATGTTTTATTATTTTGATTCATAGCTCCGTTCTCACTCACGCCTGCCCCTCACTTCATTCACTCTCTAGCTAGCTCGACTACTGCTGTGCTCTCTCTCCCCCTTATCTCTCTCTCGCTCGATGAGCCAGAGATGAGGAACACATTTTGAATGCTTCGTTTACAAACAGCAACCAATAATGTGACTTCATATTGTACCATTTAAGAAGAGTTATCAGCAAACAAGTCTGTAAATATATTTCTTCTACATATCTATTTCTTCATTTTACTCCAGCTACTCCCAATATTCAATAAAGTGGAAGAGTGCATGAAATGTTAATAGAACAATTAATGCAGCTCAACGCTTCGATGATGGCCATACCGCTTCTACTAAATGGTACTGATGTGCACATTAATGTTTGTATACTTCTGACAACCAAAAAAATCTATATTTCTGAATATGTGGTAGCCTTTATTCTTTTTTTCTTCTAATGTTCCATGTTGTGGAAGTACTGTGCAGAGCATCTTCTGAACACACTGGAAGCATGCATCTCAATTCAAACAAGAGTTTGTTCAATATTATGATGCAGCTTTAGTTGCTGCTGTAAAGATCGCTTTCCAAGTGTAAACAACACAATCAGCAAGTGGTCTCTGAATATCATCACTACAATATAAATACTTCCATGCAATACATGACGTATCCTTCTTTCCTAGTTTGCAGCCAGTACAGTGAAATATTTAAGAAATAAAGGATTTAACTGATATTATATTTTAAGAGAATGTTATTAGCATGGCTCATTACTGTTCGTATGATGCTACATGTCAAAAGTATGTGTTATGACAGCTTTTCTTTTCCTGTGAAGAAACACAGTTGTGCCTTTTGTCATGGCTATTTGTATCTTAACAGGTTCAACCATCCGTATGACTAACACTGTTATCTTATGAGTACATTGTGCTTCACAGCCATACCCCAAACACAGTTTTCTAATTAGCTTACTTCTGTGTTGCTAAGCAATCTCAACTGTGCCATCAGTTCCAAAAGCCAGAAAATTATCGTTCTTATTTGATAAATCCACCACAGTCACTGAAAGTTTTGTTCTATCAAAGATCAGCTTTTCCACAAAATTGCCTGCGTGAAACATGGAGGCTGAAAAGCACTTATTCACTTATAATTTATATATAAAAATGCATTGCAACATCCAGGCGAAAACGGGGGGGAGGGAAGGTGGGGATCATAATTTTGTAGTAATAACAGTCCCAAAGAGACTGGCCAGCTGGGAGTCCTTGTGCCCCATTTCCTTGTGGATGGAACAGATTTCCCCCTGAAGAAATCTGTGTTTTCATCAGGTTTTCAAACAGCAATAACCAGGGACATAAGAGCTACAGCGGTACTTGCCGCACTGTTACCACGGCAACAGGCTGTGTGGGGGGGCATCATCATCGCCTTTCTGAGATTGGCTGTTGGTGGTTTGATGCAATGGTTAAGCTTAGTTGGTTGTTCTGCCCTCAGAGAGACACAGAAAGTGGTTCACTGGTTTCCAATCTACCTTTATCTGGTGGACGGAGATTTATTGTGGAAAGATGGGGAGGACTGGAGATCTGAGATAGTTACATGCAAAAGTAACATCTATGATTCAATTACATAAAAAACATACCAGAATTTACCATTTAAGAAGCATCCTATTAATGTTGTGTTGCACAAATCAAAAAGGGTTTGGCTTTTTAATTTAATGATATATGTGAGAGTGAATAGCGAATCAAAGTATGAAGATGAACAAATTAGATTGTTATATTTTTTTCCATATAGTTTTTTGTTCCCTCATGGCACCACTTTCATGTCTGGAGCATTCAGTTGTATATCCCTCACCATACTGAACCCATGGGACATATGTGCAATATACACAACCAGCCTCACATATTCTATTTGTTAAATTATTACTGACACGATAACGTAGTGAACATGAGATAGCTTACTGTCCCTAGGTCCCTATGTTCAATATAACATGAGCCCAAGAAACGTGCTGTAATGAAGGCTTTAGCTTCAGTATGTCAGGAGACAGAGACTATACTTTCGTTCATCTATGCACACAAATGGTAAGGTTTACATGGATAAAGTAATGGGAGATTTCTGGAGTCGGTCTGGGCTGGCATTGCTATGGTGATTAATTGGCTTGTGAATGTGAGCATTGCCAGAGCCTTTTCTATGCATACATTATTCAGTACATGTAAGTACACACATTAAAACAAACAGATGAATCCTTGCACACACACATAAGCAAACACACAACTGTGACGAGCCTGCCCTGCTCCCCTGAGTCTATTTTAAGAGCTCTCTCACTAAGATGCCATGAGCCTGCTGATGCTCTGGGAATGTGTAAGACCAACTGAAAGGACAGTTACTACACTGGTCAAAGTGGTTACCATCCCCAGGATATCACTTAAAAGATCATCAATCAAAGGATATTACACACAAAACATTTCAACATTATTTTGTGTTAGCAACTATTCATGCACACCAATAACAAGGTACAACCATCCTACTACTGAATGTAGTTTTTTGCCCACAGTATTTTGTACTTCGTCATTTTATCATGTGTTTTATTAGATATTACCAAGACTAGTGCAGTGCCAACTTGGGGCGTGGCTGTTACGAGCACATGCCCACGTACAGTCTCTTCATCGTTGACTGTCATGTTTATATTTTGCTGACTTTGTAAAAGCCCCCATGATTGAGGGTTGATGGCTCTCATTGGTAGGAGGAGCTTTGGTCAAGCTGCTATTTGTGAATGTTGCAGATGACAGATGTATTCTGTTGGAGGGGGAGTGTTAAGATGGGAGCGGAGATTTATGGCGTTTCCATTTTAGTCCGACTTGTTTATCGCATAGCTTATGGCGAAGCAAAGAGAAAGCAAGAGGAAAAGGAGAAAGAGACGGAATATAGCGCAAAACTCATAACAGGCTTGCATAATTGAATATCGTTCTGTTATCGTGTACATGTGAGGACCATTATAGTGGTCAACCAAAATCGTATTGAACGATAATCTCGTCATATTGCCCAAGCCTAATGTATTGCGTACCAACTACGACACTGCCTGTCTTTAGGACCCCAGGAATACACCTACCAGCACACAGACTTTCTCTACAGTTACATGAAATGACAACTGTCAACATTAAATATATTTTTTCTCCAAGAAGGAAATAACAAGGGAGCTTTTAATCCCTCCTTGATTATTTCATCAAACTGTAACAAATTTAATCTAGTAATGTCAGCTCAATTGTTTATGCAAATTATTTTCCTTATAATTGCAATGTCCAAATATGGAACATCTGGGAGTGTGCTGCAGACTATGTGACTACTAGCAATTTTGTGTTTTCTAAGTGAGTTAAATTGCATTAATGATTAGCAAAGCAAAAACATTCCCCAGTGCCTCGTGGCCAAATGAAACAGAGAGCAACTACACACTAAGCACTGCAAAATGGTCCCATCCTTTAAAATGTAAATTCAATTTATTGTCTCCAAATAAAATAATTATATTTCATAGCTTTGGGGCTGTGTAGAAGCACCAGCCATATAAACAATACAGTGTTAATATAGGAGGAAAATAATTTGCACTTTTGATGTAATTATGCTATTTATATTGTACAATCAACAGGTGTTGTATAAAAAATTGAGGATAAAAATTTACATTTGTTATACAGCAGTTATAGTGCTGGTAATTCCTGAGATATATTGTAGACTTGGCCCCAGAGATTGTCAAGTTGTCTGGCATCAGTTCTAGGCTTATTTCTCTATTCTGAGGCATATACCTTGAACCTGTGCATGAGGTACTAAGTCTATACCCTGTATAACATAGACATCTGACAGTAAAAAACAGATACACTGAGATTTAATACGAATGCCAATTTAATGTATCTTTGCACGGTAACGCAAACATGTCAACTGGAGCTGAAAGCGGTGTGCATGTTTATCTTCCTCCGTCTCAACTAAATCCTTTTTATAGGAGCGTCCTCCCACGAGCCTCAGCAGGTTTAGCAGGTGTTAACCTCTCTCTGGGAGGCTCCCTCCTGAGGCAACACAGAGTCTAGCAGAGCAACACTTCTCATTCCCTAAGCAGCTTGCAGTCTGCCAATCATACAGGTGGAGATGATGGAAAGGGAGATGAGTCTCCTTCAGCCCATAAGTAATATATAATATAATAAAACCCGCATTGCCTTTCTAGCAAGTTCATGGAGCGGCTCAACAACAACTTGTTCATTAGATCACTCTTTCTTGTGTAGTCATCCATCTGCATTGAATAACTATACACACCCTTCAGTAAATATATTTGCTTTTCCTACTGCCACTAGATGGAAGGAGTTCAGCTGCAGATGCATTGTGGTTCCAGACCACAGTATTGTGTGTACTGTGCATTCACATGTTTTGCACTTTAGGACTAACCAGTGAGCACAGATTTCCACAGCATTACTTTACTACAGGTAGGCCTCTGTGTGATCTTTGAAAGGGCATTTTACTTGGGGGCCTCTTGTTATGTTAGGTGTAGCTGCAGATGCTATTTATTTTATTCGCCCAGCAGAGGGCTAAATTTAATTCCATGGCAATTTTTGAGACAATGTTTTGTGGCGCTGTTGGGTGGTTATTTTGTAGGCCTCTTGGGATATAACATATTTACAAGGGCTGTTGTGTTATGAACAGTATATTGTAAATCCTGGCTGGGACTATGATTCAACTCATGAGTACAGCATAACTATTCCTAGGAGGTTTGCTCATTGATAGTCTAATTATGTGAAAACAACACCAAAATCATATCGTCATTTTGGCCTTGGCTGTGACTGTGTCAGCTTGTTATTGTCTGACAACTGCAGTAATGATGGTTAATAATTGTGGGAGGACATTCTTACCACTAACCACTGTCTTGGGAGTCTTGGAAAGTGTGTCCCATTTTTCAGAAAGTGCCAACTGCACAGAAAGTAAGACAAATCAGTGCAGTGCTCATAGTTAATGATGCGTTATGTTACGTCATCATACAGGGACATGCAATAAAACTAGCACCGCAATGCAGCTGTAGAGATTCTGTAATCATGGTCATGTTCCATGAGAACTATTGTAATTTTTTTCTTAGCTTATCTTTTTTCATGTCTTCCCAGGTAGCCAAAATGCCCTGTCCCAGCTCCGGCTTGAACTTGGCATGCCAGAAGAAGCACATCGGAAAATGCCAAAACTGCCCCAGTTAGCATCATGCCCACCCAGGTGCATATAGTGGGCACACTATTACAAGTGGGTATAATTCCCCAGTGTTCCTGACCTCTGTAGGTCCTTACCAAATAACAAAATTAGTTTGGTCCTACAATATTGACTTGCCAAAACTGGACCGATGACTACAAGTAATGCATGCAGAATAATTGCACATGTTAAAAGTGGCATTAATAAATAAGATTAATATATTTCTATAATACATTTATTGCAAGCAAAAAACACATTTTTACAGCCAGGTTAGAAGAAAAGACGTTTAGGATATTAATAATGAATACAAAATCTAAGAATATGTATTGAATACTGAATAAAATTCTGAGAACCAATTTCTTTATATAAAATAGAACAATGACGACATTAAGTCATTAAAATATAACAATACACACAAAAACACAGTCCCCCAGTGGATGTCTGCCTTAGAAAACATTTATCTTTTGGTCCTTCTGGTCCTTCCACCGACCAACCGTTTGACATTGTGGAGCCAGTCTTTATTGAAGCTTCCACCTCTGATTCCATGACCCGGTCTTTTAGTCACAGCATCTCAGTGTAAAGTGTAAAATAAATCCACATTAGACATGGCATTTGTTATGTGGGAAGTCCAGGGGAATAATCCCCTGTAAAAATGTTCTAATAAACAAGCTCTTTTTTATGCTTTTTAATTGTGATGTTAAAGATATTGGTAGTGGTAATTAGTATTAGTATTGAGTAAAAACAGAACACTTAACTGTAATAACTAGAGAAAAAGTTACATGGCCGCCAGTATATCGCAGGGCACATATAGAGACAGACACAGTCACAGGCAATTTTAGAGTCTCCAATAAATCCTAAGCCTAAACTGCATGTCTTTGGGAGGAAGCTGGAGAGAACGTGCAACCTCCACAAAGAAGGACCGCCCGGGGATTGAACAGCCTCCTGCGGTGAGGTGACAGTGCTAGCCACTACACCACCGTGCAGCCCTCAATCTCACACATATTAAAGCTAATATTAAAAGACAAGATACGCCACTTTCTGCATGTACAATGTGCATCACAATGGGCTTTAATATCTGGACAGTGAGAGCGCGTCACATGGGTTGAGGGGAAACCAGTAACTTTATGTGTCGTAAAGCTGTTGTGGTGTGAACTTGGCTGAAGTAGCTCGTTAATCGAAGCGGCCCCTGCAGAACTTGAAGGAGCCACCAGCTAGTGTGAAGACGCTCACTGCTCATTTCCACATGTTAAAGCTGTCAACACGATGTGAAACATGTCGATCTGTATTTGACAGACCTAACTGGCACTGTCGACAGGACAGGTGTGACTGAAGGGTCTGCTGTCAGTCAGCTGGTTGACATAGAAACACACAATTTCACTCACATGTATTGCTTTGCATACACAACATGTATTCCTATGCATGAAACTAGTTTGAGGAATATTCAATGTTCGACTCAAGTGGTCCCTCCTTCGGTCACTCTGCTGTTCTTACTTTAGTGGTCTTGTTGATTGTATGCAGTGACTGTATTGTGACATTTGTGTATTTGAATGTAAAGGCTGTAGGTTTGGTTTCAGAAGTGGAGAAGATACATTGTTGAACTGTTGCATACACAGTTCAGCTTCCTTTCTCTCCTGCCACTCTATCTCTCACTCACCTAATCATCTTATTCTGTGCACATGTTAGTCACACCCATCTCGTCAGCTCAATCAATCTCACTTGCCCACTCTGCTGCACCTACTCACTTCAGTATTTAAGCCACAGTCTCACATACACTCACTGCCAGATCGTTCTCCGCATTGTGCCCAACTTTCCAGCGTTTACCCTCCGACCGGTTTCCTGTTGCCGACCCTGCCTGTTTGGACTCATCCACTTTGCCTTTGCCTCGCCAAAGCCTTCTGTCCCCGACCACGAGGAAAGCCTCAGCTCCCTCTGGTTTCTGTCTGCCTTTTCCCCTGACGGCTTGGCGCTCCACTGAGTGGGTCTCTCCATGTGAACATTTCCTGTGTTTCTTCTGCCTGGAATAAAGCTTTGCTCAACGATTCTCTGTGTCCGTCGTACTGCTCCTAGGTCCTAACCACACCCGTTACAATTAATGTATCTTACCCTACTTAACACCACGATGATTTACTCTCTGTATATAAAAAACACAGAGGTAGGTGTTTTAACTATATTTATTTCATAATAGAGACTTGCACACACAACTTTAGTTAGTGTTTCATTTAGTGAATTATAGTTTATCACAGCTCTGATTTGTTGTGGTATAGGTTGCATTTTTATATATTGAACTTTTATTTTTATCTCAACTTCAATATATTTTGACTTTAGTTCGTGGTCACTTCCAGTGAAGTTTATCATTTAAATGCACTGTATATGCTGTTATCAGGAACGTTAACCCCCAAATATTGACGTGAGTGTTGGCCTTTAAAATACAGAACCAGTCGGCCTTTAACGTGAAGTCAAATTGATGATAATTGCAAGACACTATCTAATACAATACACTACTTTAATACTACTATTACATGTTATTTCTCTGTTCCCACAGTACACAGATGGTCAACTTCAGTCCACACAAAAATTGGGGTTTATGACTCATCTACAGATATGTAGGCGCTCACTGTAACAGAGCAAGGTCAGTATGAAAGAAATGACATCAGCTGTTGCTGATTCATACAGTGTATGAAGTGGTTTAAAAAAATAAGTCTTTGTGCATGACATACTGTAAATCTTACTTCCTGATTGTTGTATATATATATATTATATATATTCCTGATAAAATGTGTATATTGTTTCAAGTAAACCCTGAGTAGTAAGGAAGACTTGTTTGTATGATTCTGGTCTGACGTAACTCTGTTTTGATAATAACACAACATGGAGGAAGTCATCACATAAGGGTCGGCCTGGCCAATCAATAAGTAAAGCTGAATGGAAACATGAACCTGGTAACTTTCTGCAGTAACCGGATTTCTTAAAGGTCATGTAAACAAAAAGACTGAGGGGTGTACTACGAAGTGAGATCAGTGGGTTAGTGAGGCAGTGAGTAAAACTTAGTACGATGCCCATGTCTGTTCCAATGCACAGAATCTTATGCATTGGAATTGCTGGTCACTTACTGGCTTTTTTTTTTCAAGGATCATAGTGCACTATAAATCACATAGTTATAATACATTATAATCACTTTTATAATGCTTTATATGATCCTAAATTAATGTAAGTGGTCATTGATTGCTTTAAGTAAAGTGAAAACCTCAATCATTAAATCTATCCAAGACCAACAAACTAAAAATGTATGTTCACTTTACTAATGACTTGTAATGGCTTGTAATCACATCACAATGCATTATCACAGTGATTATGATGTAATAAGAAAAAATATAATGAACTACAACTCAAAAGGAATTTTCAACTGAGATTAACCACCGATATTCATATTATATTCATAAGTTCATCAGTGACAGATTGCATCTACACAAGTCATAACTGTTCATCAAGGACATATTTCATCTACACAAGTTGTGTACACAATAATCTACCAGCTAACAAATGGAGCGAGGTAGAAACAACAGGAGGCCTCGGGACCCCTGGAACACGCAGGACCAAAGCAGAAAACAGTTACTCCATTACACATTACTCCACAGGAGCCTGCCCAATTACTCAGCCGAACTCCGCAGAACAAAACTGCTCGGAGCCTAACTCATGGAAGGAGTTCAAGTCAGAACTGGAGGAGGCTAGAGATCAGGTGGCCCGTCAGAAGAACCTGAAAGAATTGTTCATTAACAGAGAGATGGCCACACATGATGAACTAGAGAGGCTGAAGCGGGCCAGTGACCCAGAGACCATGATCACCATGAGGATCGCCACTGAGGTTCGATGCAACATCAAAACAAAGAAGAAGACAGAGCTTCAAAATAACTTTGGTAACCTAAAAGTGGCTCACATAATCAGCCAGCAGAAGTTATCAGCAGAGCTCGAGCTTGAGAGAGAAACAAATGCTTCTCTCCAGGAAGAACTTGAGCAGCTGAAACACAAAGATCGGACCAACGTTAGCAATGAAGATGAACTCAAGGTTGAAAGCAGAAAGATGTGAAACTGAGCTTGAGGCTGAAAGAAAAAAAAGCGACAGCCTTCAGAAACAGCTTGAAAAAGAGACACAGGCCAAAGCTGAAAAGGCCAAAGAGGACATAGAGGCCACAAAGCAGCTGATGGCTGAGAAGAAAAGTCTGGAAGAGGAGATCAGGACCCTGAAGGACAACGCTTCTGAGAAAGAGAAGACGTATTTCAAAGACTTGGAGGCCCTGAAAGAAAAACAGGCCTCAACCAACCTGGAGCTGGTCGCTAAGCTCAAGGCTGAGGAGGTGGTCAGTCAGGGCCTTCAAACTGAACTTGACAATGTAAAAGAAGAGACGAGACCAGGAGGCAGGAAAAGTACGCCCTCCCTGATTTACCACATTTTGGGCTTCTGAAAGGCTCTGAGGGCAAGCAAAAACAAAAACTCTCAGCCTGTAAAAAATTCAAATGTTCCATGGGTTCAAGTCCGAATCCTGTAACGTAATGTAATGTAATGTGTTGTACTGTATTGTAATACATTGTAATGTACTGTAATATAATGTAACATAATATGATATATTCTGTATTTGATATAATATAATATAAAAATGATATTATATAATAAAATCAATATTTGATATAATATAATGTAATATAATCTATATTTGATATAATATAATGTAATAAAATCAATATTTGATCAAATATAATCTATATTTGAGATGCTCTGCATGCTCTGCATGCTCTGCATGCGTAGTCCCACTCGCAGAAATTAAACCACGTCTGAACGTTCAGTTCAGCTCGCTGAGCAGTGAACCAAAGAGGTCTCAGGGAAAGGATATTTTGCGTTTTGGGTGTTTTTTTCAAGCGTGTCATTTAGGAATAATATCCTGGTTGAAAATGAGGCCGTAAACTCAGTAAAATACGTACGGAGCAAAAACGTCACAGGAAATCACATCACTAACGCCTTCGATGCAGAAAAACAACAACAAAACAATACCTCATGACACCGGTCTCGAAACACCGGCTGCCGGGTTGGAAGTCCTGTGTTTGTTTCTCTGTCTCACATTTGATATTGCGTCACTTGTTCAGAGCGTAGCATATTCACACGGATGTGTTTACATTGCCGTCAGCACAGACACTACATTGCGTACAGATGACATTCCCAAAGCAAGAAAGCCGCTCTTATTGCACTCAAAATGACTTGCAAGTTGTGTCATTCATATGCCAATGGCTGAGAGATGAGACTTCAGTTGGCTAAAGACACCGTTTGCAAAACAAATGAGTTGAATCCCAGTGAGTCACCGCACGTTCGGCACCTTTCCAGCAATTTTCCTTCACAGAATCCAGTGTGCTCAGGTTTCTCAGTGGCCCCTCTCAGCTCCTCGTCTCTAGAGACGCAGATTCTCCTGCTCCACGCAGAGCGATTAGGCCCTTGCTATTGATGTGTGTTTGTTCTTTTTTCAAGAAAAGATAAAATAGTCGACTAGACTGCGGTGCACATAGCGAGACGTGCCCAACTGAATTGAATAGCGCCGCGATTGAATTATTTTATACGTGAGACGTTGGCACATTTTGTCACTATCACTTGACCTGCTCCTCTTCTCTCTCGCACACTCTCAACTGTGTGGAAACATATTTGAACGTGAAAATCCCTGCATTGCTTTAAAGCTGCACATGGTAACTTTGAGCAAATGTGTTAAAACTTTTTTTTTTTTTTTTATTAAACTGTCACTCTATCCTGACAGTAGTACATGAGACAGATAATCTGTAGAATGATCATCTTCCTCTGTGTCCTCCTAAGGACGATATTTAAGTGGGTCACATGGCAGCTGGGTCACAAACTCTCTCCTTCTACAGCTAAACAGAACCCCATAAAATATGTTTCTGAATACATTCGAGGGGAGAAATAGGCAATGCAGTATCAGGAACTTGATTCTCATTTAATCAGAGTTTGTGAGTTTCCCGAGCAGTGATTGACAGCTGCTCAGAGACTCCTCGGCTCTCATTGGTTGTTTTTCTTCCAGGTAAACTCTTCCAAATGCCATTAGGAGGACACAGGAACATGCTCAACATCACTTATCTTACGGTTATCTTATATTAAATGACAAAATCGACTTATACTGTATACTAAGAATATGCAATGTTCTCAAACAGGTTTACAACTCACAACTCCCCCGCTTTTTAATATTGATCATTTCACTGGTGTCTGGTGCCTTGCATCAGCTGAAATATCATGTGAGAGGCAGTAGTTGCACACATATTACAGACTTATGATCTGACTGCAGAGGTCAAATCAGAGGCCTGGCTGGGGTAGTGTTTCAAGGAGAAGTGAATAGTTTGTTTGAATTCTTGGTGCACTCGTTAGCTGTGGCTTTCGCATCAGCGTGTTCGCCAGTAATATTCGGTGTGGAACATAACAATTCATATGCAATAAAATAAGTAGTACAGCTAGATAAAACTGCAAAACAGGAGTTAGCGTAGTTTAAAACTTTAAGAGAGCAGCATTTAGCTTAAAAATTAAAAAATTTAAAAAACTTTGTGAGTGTTAGTACGCTTAGATTTAAAATATGTACACAATGACCAGTCAGAAACAAAATGGTGGGATAATACACCCTCCTCTCCTGCAGGGGAATAGTACACAAGGGGCTACAGAAGAAGACATGAAGGAGACAGGGCTTTGAACCTGACCCTTACAAAAACACAGAGTATACTAGCTTTGAGGTATTATCTATATTTTGACAAATATTCTCAATTATATGAACAAGAGGTTTCTATTTATCCGGCTACACACTGAAGCAAGACACAGATGGATTATTAGAAAAATAAATCACAGATTGCAAATGTAGCATGATCTTAAATTGCATCAGGGGAATTTTGATTGACTAACACGCCAATTCATGAAGTCATTTCATGTATTACACGCATTCTTCGCTTTGTGAGGTTAATTTCACTGTGGCAATAGACACTCACGGACTCAAGGAAGTCAGATGACGTGGAATAAAGAACCAGAGAGTCCCCATGGCGAGGAGGACGGGATGAAGGGGTCAAACAAACACAGGACTTTCACCCAGGAGACTGCTCTTCCGTGTCCCGAGTGAAACCAAAAGTCAATGTTGACTTATTTACGTTATCTGTGTCTTGATAATGTCAGATATTTCTTAGACCTTTGTGCTTCATGTCCATGCAGTAGAAGCATGGATGCTGTGAACGTAGCTTCTGTTTTCTCATAGTTAAAGAAACATAAAGCAAATGCACTCCACATGGACTACAAGCCGATAGACAGAAGCACCTATTAAATTTTTCACCATCTTATTGAGCAGACCTGATCACGATCAACCTACATGAAAACAATCTAGTAGCGCATCAATTTTGTGCATCACGAGTAATCAATGGAATTCAAACAGCAAGCTGGAGAGAGAGTAATATGTTATTGAATCCAATTCTCTCTGGTTACATAGACAAGTGCCTGTGGTTATTTTTAGCATCATTCACATATTATTCTGCATTCAGGCTTGCAGAGAGGTTTGTGGCCATCCATTTCGTTAACACTGAAATTAACTTCCTATTTTTTAATGAGCAAACCTCACCCCCCATCCCCACTTATCTTTAAATCAGATGATTAGATTTTTTTTGATGGCCAGTTTATTGCACACTTGGGAATACGCAGGTTGAATCATTGTACACATAATTGCACAGAGCTTTGGAAGTTGTGGAATATGATTCAGTGGTGTGGTAGGTACTGCTTTGACAATGCTTGGCCTGTTTGACAACTCAGCATTTTCCATGTACCATGAATGCACTATTGGCTGCACTATAGCAGCAGGTGTCACAGCATACTGCTGCATCATTACTGTACATCCATACGTCTTGTGGCATAAAACGTTTGTCAATTTGCCAGAGACCTTGAAAGTATCCGCACAGTGACTGTGAAACATTTGCAAATATGATTAGTCACATATAAATATATATGATAATTTTCAGGATCACCATAATGATATGTTGTTAATGGAAAAGCTTCAAAGGGTTTGGATAGATGCAATAATGGTCATTCTGCATTAGATCTATTCACTGAAGCCATTAATGCTACAACACCGGGTCAGAATAAATCAGAATCCTGAAATCAGACAATCCTAAATGCAAAAGGCTATTTATCTTATATTCTCTTTTTACTTTTCATTAGAAGTGAAAGGATGACCAAAAGAAAATACTCAAAGACACTATATAACCCAGCTCACTACTGCAAAATGTCTACTGGCACAGTGGTTCTGAGTCATGTATGTAGATTTTAAAATAGTTAATGACTGTGTTTCGCTCCTGAAATTGCTTCGTCAATTGTCTTTGACAATAACCAATGAAGTCATGTGCTTATGTCCGACAGGATACACTAACTTCTGATGCTCTCAGTCATAATGTGGCACAGCACAGTATGCTATGCTTGTAGCTGCCCTTATTCTCAGAGAGAAATATATATCTTTGTGTTATGGCCTGTACAAGTAAGTTGGATAATTAGTCTCTCTCTCTCTCTCTCTCTCTCTCTCTCTCTCTCTCTCTCTGATACAGATAGATTGTATCCACTTTGGGATCACATCAGAATAGAGACTTGCAAAGTTTGTTTTATACTGGGTAAAAAGCAATAAAACAACTCGGCCATGTTCCTCATGGTGCACACCCACCAATATGATCAACTGACTGCTCATATCCTTTATATCCTGGAATTTGCCTTTCCTTCTCTCACATACTTAGTTATAGATGCAGTGCTTAAAGGAACAGAAACAAGTGATTTCGTCAGTGAAATTGAGTAGTAGTTCACAAACAAAAAAGAATAGCTTTAGGCATTCATACCAACTCATGCTAAAGTGAAACTGTTTAAGATGCATGAAAAAGCAGTAATAACATATTAAAAACAAAATCTCGATCATACTGTGGAACGAGCAATGTTTTGTCATTGTCACTGTCTAGTTTTACCTCATTTAACAGATTAGCCATTGTACATTAATTATATATTTTCTCAATCAAGTTAAAAAAAGGAAATAATTATAAAGCACAGAGTATTAACTCCACAAGAGTTGGAGTGAAAACACAGGGGATGCTGCTAAAGTCTATCAGTATAACTAAAGTTGTTCAACATTACTGTACACTGGCATTCCATTTAGAGCATGCTCTAAGTATGATGGTGATGAGGATGATTTACATGTGGGTGCTAGGTTAGGCTTTAGTTATGGATTAAACAGGCCAGTTAGTCAGACTTAATGTGTATGAATATGTGATGTACATTTAGATAAAGTGAGTGGGTGGCAAATAGAACTGTATCTTACCAAGTGTGATAGTAGCCAATCTGTTGAGGTTGAAAATATTAAACTGCCATAATGCGTACTCTCCCTTTGCCTACGTCTGCGTCTGGTGTTATTATGTGTGATCTTGGCTGTATAGGTCCCTTTGTTGAGCTTAGTGCTCCTACACACCTGCTTCCCATCAACTGATTACCCCTGTGATCCGTTATCTGCCTACACAGCTGTCCCTAAACTATGTTACCTGTAACTATATACAGGTGTCTGTTTCCAGAGGGACTTGTCACATCATCTAAGCTGCCTTAGCGTTTGAGCCCTTTTCATTGCCGTGAATGTTATCTGCTTATGTGATTGCATGTTGTTTGTGTTCTACTTTCCTGCTGATTCAACTGAGCTATCTTAAAGTTTTTTTCCGGTTTAATTAAGGACCAAATTCGTGAAGGAACTCCACCTCTAAAAGACAAAACATTGTTGTTTTTTACACTTAAATTAACTAGGAGGAACATTTAAGGGCTGTACATCAAATCAAATACTTTTTTACTGGTTGATTTCTGTAATATTTAAATTAAAGTTAAAAACTTTATGTCATTTAACGTTTTCTGTCAGACTCAAAAGTCTGACAGAAAACTGTAAATTTACCAAACATGTATAGCCTCCTGGGTGTATCCAAATTTAAAAAAATAATGTTTTCATTTCAAGTTATTAGAGCATTGCTCTCATCCATACGTGGGTTGAAACCATATTGGCTTCATGGTGAATATGTCTCGGTATTGCCTGGGTGTATTTTTTTGGTGTATTTTCCTCCTATCCCCTCTCCCCACACACGAACACCCTACATTATTCTGTTCTTCATACAATTTCTCACTCTCTCTCACACACTTGTCTCTCACACACAAATAAAAATATCTTGAATTGGTTCTGCCTTTGTTCTTTTTTTTTTTTGAGACCTGTTGCTCAAACCCTCAAGGCCTCTCTTGTAGCCAAAGAGAAAGATAGAGGCACAGAAAGAGCAATTGAGATGAGAGGAAATTCCATCCCATCCTCCTCCTCTTCTCTGCACAGCTCCTCTTCAAACCACACTTTGTATGATTCAAAGAATTCTGAGAAGCCTGGGCAGCAGATGTGAGATTTCGGGGAAAATAACGAGTAATGAATCCATTCAACACTCGTCTAGTCACATATATGCTGTTCTCGCCTGCCAATGGCTGATGGATCCATTTGTCAAAAGAGGTGCTTCCTATTCTCCCTCTCATGTCTGCACATCAAACAAACATTCAGGATACTCCATTTATGCCTTTTACTGTTGTGAGTCAGTATTCTTCACATTAAAATTACTTTGTATCCTAAAATGAATTATATTCATACGTTCTCTGATAAGCTAGTAGATACAATGGAACTGGGAGTTTCTTTTGGTTTTTGCGTGATGATGATCCTCTATGTATTAAGCATTTTGAAAACCAAAGGAAACATTTTTGATATCGCCATTCACTCAATGTGAAACATGTATTTAGGGGATAATTACCATCAGAGCCTTGAAACAAATGAATTTAATTAGATAGCAGCAGCAGCAGGGGCAGGCCACAGTTTTATTGAGATTATCTTCTCAGCATTGCAAAGCCAGAGGCACTCCCACTGCCTCTGTGACCAAAGGAAACATGGAAGCAAAGAGGGATAAAACAATAATACAATAACAATAAATATGTCTCAAGGTCCTCATCCCAACAAAATCAATCAGAATTTATGTATGGATAAGCCAAGGGAACTGGGCCATTTACATTTTAACTAACACTAATACAAAATGGAAAAGAGGCCATCAGAACTCTACTAAAACAAACCATGTTAGGTGAAATCCAACATATAATATTATATAGCAAGCAAACAATGTATATATATATAACCTTGGCTTCTATATATTTAACTCAACTAAATGTTTATGATTTTGCAAACTTGTGGAGAATGCATTGCTTGGTTGCATCATATGTATGTGTGTACACACTTGAGTCTTAAGCTTGAAAATCCAAACACTGTCTCAAGAGTCCAAACCAATTATCGTTCAAAACAGCACACTAACAAAAATAAAGATTCTTGACTCTCACAGAACAGCTGGCCCGTTTTCAGTTCTGATACTGACTGATATCAGGATGGAAATGATTTCAATCCTCCATCATCAGTTGTTTCTCTCAACTGATGCAGAAAGATGTACACTGTGCTGCCTCACATACTGGTGTCCCACGAGTTTCAGTGGTGGGACCCCTCCTTTTGTCACTGTACACAGAATCTCTTGGTGGTGTAATCATGACATGATTTTCCATCCATATGTTGATAACAGTCTATTATTCTTCTCTCTCTGAAAGGTAGCATTGCAAGTGTCTGCATGGGAGATGTTGACTACTGGATGATGGCTCAACAATTTGAGCCACGACTGAGTTGCTTCTAATTAAAAAATGTCTGTTCTTCTTTTAATCTCTTTATTTCAGAAGAGGTTGCCATGGCCACCCAAATGTACCAATAGATTCATTGAACGGCTGATTGATTGGTTTATTCAAATCAGGTATGAAATATATTATGAATAATCTCTTTTAATCCAGTGTACACCATTAATTATTATGATTAAGTATCTGATGGCATTTTTTTCTTCACCTCATTTGGTTCACCATCCTCATCCCACTTAAGGACAAGAGGCTGTCCACTCTGAGCTGGGGCAGCTTATGGGAATGCAATATATGCATTCTTCATTTTGGCCTTTTTTTCACTGGTCCAATGATGTTGATCTGTTGAGCCACCGGTTGGTAAACCAAAAATACATTAGTCCATGAGCAAAAGAAAAGGAATTAGAGATACATGGCGAGAAACGTGGAGAGAGAGTGAGAGTTATTTAATATGGGAAAATTATGATGTAGTTTACAATGAAAGAAGACAGCCAGGAGATAAGAGGAAAATGATTATAGAATAAAAATGATGGTGTGGAGGAGGCTGACAGAATGGAGCTGAAGAGAAGAAATGGGCTAAGAAGAGTGCCTTCTGTCTTTTACAGTTGCCATGGACACCAAGAAAGCTGACTTACTGCTGCGTGAAGATTTCTTTTTTAATGGAAAACACACACACACAGACACACACAAACACATGCTTACCACAGATTTACTGTCATCATTACCACCATCACCTACTTGTCTCTCCACTCACAAAACTCCCACCTCCTTAACTCTTCAAAGAGAACCAAAGTACATGTATTTTATAGCATGCAAACCCCAATATTATGTTTTCTTTGGAGCTCTTTGGGAAAACAAGGGCTGGAGGGATATTGTCTTATGGTTAAAACGAGTCTGATGTGGTTAGAGAAACATTTAGACTGTCGGAACCTTCTGCTCCCCCAAACTAGAGTTTACCTCGGGAGTTTACATTGGTTCCAAATCGCCGGTGTTTATTTTGAGTCAGGCCGACAAGGTCAGAGCGCTCAGAGGATTACACAGGGGGAGACTTGGATCAGGAGACCACATTTATTGTAGCAGGAGACTTTATCCAGGCCAATCTCGGTAAAGTATTGCCAAAACTACACCAACACATTCAGTTTAATACACACGTGGTGAATACATACTGAAATACTGCGACATCCCCTTCCACTGCCTCTCCCCTGCATCCACCAATAACCTGAGCTGCCTCACTGCCCTCTTCCGCCACCACTGCTGACCAGGTCTGCCTATTCTCCATCACTGAGGCTGATGTTTTCCATTCATTCCTGCGGATCAACCCACACAAGGCAGCCAGGACCTCCTAAATGTCTGCGCCAACCAACTACTGTGAGTATTCATAGAGATATTCAACTTGTTCCTTTCCCTTTGGACTGTCCCCGTGTACTTTAAATCCTCCACCATTATCGCTATTCCTCAACAACAAAAGGTGGCCAGTGTATCCTCACAGAAGAGCCCACTCCATAGCACTCATCCTCATAGCCAGCCCCCATATTTCGAGAGGCTGGTTGGATCCCTCATCTTCTCCATGCTGCCCTCCACTCATCACCCCCTGCAAACAAAGCACTTTGTGACTGGATACTAGACTTTGGTGAGATTGGACAGCCGCACCTCTTCACCGCTTACCCTCAGCACAGGATTGCCACGGGGCTGAGTTCTCAAGCCCTTCTTCTATTCTGTCTACACCCACAACTGCACAGCGACACAGGCTACACACACTATTGTAAGGTTTGTGGATTACACAGCAGTTGTGGGGCTGAGCTACAGTGATGAGACGGCCTACAGGTAGGAGCCCTGTAAAAGTGGTACCAGGACAAACGCCTCTCCCTGAATGTTTTTAAAACCATGGAGTTCATTGTGGATTACAGGAAATATATGTCATATTTTATGTCTTTTTATGTTTATTTAGTTTTTCTTTAGAGAGGCCTCCCAGCGAAGGTGTTTAACACAATTGTACTTGTATGACAAATCGTTTAGGATGCATGCTGGGCTTTCATTATTACAAGGTACAAGAGCACAATACACCATTTGTGAGACAGCAGAGCAAAGAGATGAATGCACAAAGACAGCTCATTAGAAGAAATGTTTATCTTTGATGGGAGATGACTGCTGGGCTTTTTGTTGGTGGAACACGCATTAAAATCACCAGCACAGGTTTCCCATTTATCTGTCATTGTTCGTCTTCTCGTCCATTATCTCTTTTTCTGTTTTTTCCCTTTTGAAATTATCAGAAAATGTGGGACATCCTGAGGCCTAGTTATATGAATAAAACGTATTTGCATGAGGAAATTATGTTTGTTCCCTTTATTTGCATCCTCTTTGAACTTTCTTTCTTCCAGTAACCTCATTAATGATATCTCATTTACATCAAAGGATCATCTTACTGTATACCATAGAAGAGAGCCAACAGCATATTTCTGTGCATGGTACATGTCTCAGACTGCCATGGTTTCACTTATGGTATGATGATGCGCACACTCGGGCTATTACTTTTTCCACTCAAGTGTGATGGTATGCACATTGAAATCACAAGGAGTGCATGCCGTAATTACTGGTCTTGTCAAGCACTGAAATGAACTCAGTGAAGGTGAAATAGAGTTTAGAGACGACATATGACCGATCAGGTAGAGTAAATGCAAAACAGGAATGACAGCACAACAATATGCACTCTTTGAAATATTGACATTGATTGTCCCATGAGAAATATATGGAGCTGTTGATTATAATTATGCCCAGAGCAATCCAGAAACGATTAGGCCCAACAGCAAGACAGGAAGATAAATTCTCTCTCTCTCTCTCTCTCTCTCTCTCTCTCTCTCTCTCCTTGCGCCTGTTCCTAATTTGTAATTAGTTCAGGATATGGCAAGACAAATCATGAATGTCACTGCAGATGAACCCCTAACTGCGGTTGGCAGGACCCTGTCGTGAAGAGGCCACTGAAAATATCAGTTCTCTCAGCTGGGTGGTGACAAAGATGCCACTGGTTTTAATGGTGCGGTTCTTATAAATTAATTTAAACAAAACTTTCAAATACAACGTTGTATGTCTGGCTTCTGAGTGATGTCTCGCTTCGGGTTTGAAAAGAGACTATTTCACAATACGAAAAAAAAAGTCACGTCATCCTCTGATTGGCCACCTGCAGTCACGTAAAACCACACCAGGCTCATCTTAGCTTTTGCTACAGGTTGTACCGCTGTCAAATCCAGCTATCCCTAACTATATTACAACGCTGCTCAACTTTACCTTGGCATGTTACCGCTTGAAGGCGTGACGACAATGTGACAAGCCGCCTGGTGCAAACATTCACCGAGTGTCCGGCTCTGAAGCGCGCGCACATTTCAGCACCCTGGACAGCGCACGACGCTGCAGTGGCGATGCGTGGATTCAACCGGTGGCTTTCAACTAGAGCAGCAGTGTGAGGGGATCGTTACATAAACTCTTCGTGTTCCACATCTGGAAAACGCTGTTTGCACTCTGGATCACTTGGAATAGTGTTTTATTTTTTTCGATCTTTCTAATACAGAGCGTCTCCATCGACTCCATCGTGTGGGTAGGCGTGCCGCTGCCGGATGCGTGGTTGGCTCCAGAAGCCGTGCTGAGTAGCGTGGAATAGTGACTGTCAGGCGGGCGGAGTGCTGTGGTGGTGCTGCCGAAGAGACCCTCCATTTATAAGGATGCTGGTGGGAAATGCCTGGAGACAAAGATGACGAGATTTGTCAAAAGGCACTTGAACTCCTGTCAGATCTTTGCTCAAAGGGGGAAGTGGAGAACGAACACTGCCTGGATTTTATCTACTATTTCCGAGACCTTGCCAGACCACGCTATACGGATTCAGGTGAGGCATCATTCACACGCTTGATTCAACGGTTGCATTGAATTGAACTGAAGTGAACGTGCAAGTGTCTTATTTCATTGGACATTCTGCACCTAAAACTCAATGGGTGTTGACGCTATTGGTTCCAGTGCTTTCACAACCGATTGGGAAATTCGATCTTAACAATTTCCCCTCACATTACTAATTATCTTATTACATTTTTTTTTTCGTGCAACGAAATTCACTTGCACGGCGACAGGCTCTCCTTTTCACTGAGAGACAAATTGGAGGTCTATAATTTTCAGTTCCAATTTACAATCTGCATTGACGGGAGTCTGACATTTTACAAGATTCAAACTGTGTGGTATTACTTCATAATTGACACATGTGCATGAATGCCAGCGGTGATATCGTGCAGTCGCAGAATTACACATCATAAAGTCGACGACTGCACAAAGGCTTTACTCCTACACCTGCCTTCGCCGGTCGTGGCACACTAACTGTATCCTACTTCTTTGAAAGTTTACTACTGATTTAATTCTTCGTCTTACCGTTTTGTAAAACCGCAATGGACATTCAGTCCCATGTAAATAATTAACGTGACCACAGAGTCACGTTTCATCATTACCAACACCTAGGCGGACCATCTTCATCGGATTGATGTGTGTGCGTGTGCGTGCGTGTGCGTGTGTGTCAGTGCGTGTGTGCAGAAGACGAGGGAGGGAATGTGAAGGAGCGAGAAAGCACAGTAACTGCAATCCTCCTCATACCTACTCCATTGATTCTGCTTCCATTAGTTTGGATTATCATTAATCATTCCTCGCCACATGAGAGTCCAGTGAATTACTCCTTCCCTGTTTCTGCCCCTCACCCATTTCCTTCAACCTTTTACTCTTCCTGATTTCCTTTATTCCTTAATCTCCCAGCTCTCTCCTCACTCCCTCATCCATCATAGGCCCTATCTGTCTTTTCCAGTTTGAATAGGGGATTTGCTAGGTGCTGTAGTAGAGTTAGCTATCAGGATGGCTTTCCTATAAGGTTCAATTTAAGTTCCGGCTGACTTGTGTTACCCTAAATGACAAATGTAGTATAGCAGTAGAAAAAACCCCTCAAAATACCTTTGAACCAGAGTTCCAGGTGGGCTGGATGGGATTCAGTTTTTCTGTTAAGGGTATACTGCTTAGGAACATTTATGTATTTTTCACAAACATTCTGGACATTCAACATAATCATGACATGGCAACTTCAGGATCCGACACTGGTAAAGGTTCATGGAGATGTAGCAGAAAGATAATCAGAGTCAGGGGCGGAGCGGATGGGTGTCTTCTGGTGCTTTAGCCCAGAATATTTTCTCAAAAGCCCTAAATCTTTTAGGTTTTTAAAATACCTTCAACTTTTTGTTGTTGCCCCTCAGTTTCTCTGTCTGAATCTAATATAATTGAATAATTGTTTTCTGGCCTAACGGTCAATTAAAAGTATTGAAGACCACATTTACTTGCTGGGGATCCTTGATTTGCAATAAGAGATGCTCAGATTATTATGGAAAAAAATGCATGTATCCCCTAAAAATCAATTTTGTAAACTCCTGTATATGCCAAATTCCCACCCTACCTATGTATGTTATGTAACTTAACATCAGAGAATTTGCCTTGTATAAAGTGGCTGGAGAACAATTAGATATAACATTTATAGTTATTTCGTCCTTGGCAAATATCTTGTTTTCCCCAAATGATGTGTTGGCATTCCTTTATCAAATTACTTGAAAAATAGTGCATATAGCTGCCTTAAATGTGAAAAACAATCTAGGTTGCTAGGGTTTGGCTGAGCCCTGAATGTTTACAATGTCTGGTTTTGTCCCAGATCAGAGTTATCCATTAAGAAGTACGTTGTTGGAACATACAGTGTAAAGATCAATCAATACATGTCCCACCCTTCTTTTTATGATAAGAATTAATGTAACTTTAGGTCTACATGCTTTAAAGGAATGGTCAGACATTTTCGGGAAATATGTTGATAAGCTCTATTACTGAGTGTTAGATTAGATGATCAGTACCACTCTCATATCAAAAGCTGGCCTGGCCTGGTTCTGTCTAAGGTGTAAAAACGACAAGTTGTGTTTTTTACGGGGTAATATGCAGGATTGTTTCTTGGCCAGACGTTCCGGAATCTCTGCTGGTTGTTTGGCAACCTGTCGGTGATTACAAGACTCCAGGAAGTCACTGTTCCTGGCATAGAGTGTAAGAAGTGAACATAGTCATTCTGATATCCCCCCCATGGTTTGTGGATTGCATTTTTGAAGTCTCGAGTTTGGCATTTTGGCCAATCGCCATCTTGGATTTTGGCCATCTCCATCTTGTTTTTTTGCAACCAGTGAATGGAAGTGACCATATTTTGACTGCGGAGGAGTGATGTAGTGACACCATATATGGCTCTAGCAGAAGCAGGCTGTCAATCAAAAGGTAGCAACACCCTAAAGCATACCCTGCTTTATCGTCTAAATTTTATTCTAAATGGGACCATAATTTACGAAATGAACATCATGCTGTATTGAAGAAGATTTGAAACTAAGAAATGAGACCCTAAACATTTTTCACAATGTTTACTGAGGTAATAAATCAAGTAAGAAGGAGGAATATTTCCTAATAGACTTCCATAAAATCTGACTTCTTTTGGCAACCAGAGGAGCAACCTCCTGCTGGCCAGAAGAGAGAATGCAAGTTTAAGGAACTTCCACATTGGCTTCACTTTTCAGAACTTGAGGTTTCCTGGCCACGATTTAGGCTGAGTTCATGTCATTTCAGATTTACCGCAATTACCAGTTTCTGAGTTATAAATAGTGGCCATGTCAACATCTGCTGGGAAATTTGTCTTTTTCTGAAATCTCCAATATTCCAAACATAACAAACATGGACGCTTCACGTCAGTCAAAGTTTGTCGTTCATGGTAATTCAACCTAAATTTAATGAATATGTTATATTGTCAGTCACTGTGCAGGTTTTTTTTTACCCTCACAAATATACAATTATGCAACCATCTTGAGTTTTCGGGTGACATGAATGCTAAAGTTGACAACTGAAAATCAAGGGGAAAATTAAGCAATTTAAATACAGTTTTTACTCACAGAGATATGTTTAAGGCAAATAACAGCATCTCAGGTTGTAGAAGTTCATATATTGCTTTTTGAGCATTTGTTTGCCACCTACACTGTTGCACCTTTGAAGGTCCTGTGCTCTAAAATTGGTCCACTCTCTTTGTTGTGATGCAGTCTCGGAGTCCTTCCAAATGTCTATAGATTCTTGCAAGCAGCACTCTGCAGGAGGCCTGCCAAGCTGACTGTGGGCTCAATGTCCTCAGATGGCAAGTGCCTCAATTTCTCCACATTATTCTCCCAAATCACACATACTCTGGTATTGACAGGATCTCGAAGCACAGAAAGGACAGTTTGTCTGAGTTCCTGTGCAATGTCTAATGACAGCGCCCACACAGAACCAGTCCTATATTAGGCAGTGCCGTTGGATTTGGAAGATAGGTTATACAAAACTATTATCGTCAAAGTCTTTTGAGATTTGCTGTGGCTGAAACTATAGAGTCTTTAAATGTGGTGTGACATGTAGTCTCATTTACTTTGAACTAACATGCATGTTAATGGTCAAACAAAATGTAAAAGATAAGTAACAAAGTGTGACAGCATTCCTTTGTAAATGTTTTAGTGTTAGCTTTTACATTAGATGTGTAGAAGAGCTTGCCAGGCGTGATTCAGTTCAAGCTTCCTGGTTGCAAGATGTTCTGTGATTTAGTTCCTCTTAAAAACACATGTTTTTCTCTTGGTGAGAAATCCTCTCTCTGTCAAATAAATCAAATGAAGTATCATCAAAGAATAAAAATAAATAAACAATAGCATCTTCTTCCACTTACAGAGCTGTATGGAATTTCAGTAGTGTTTTTGAATTGTGAATACTAACCAGAATAAAGAAAAACTTCTACTTGATATGATACTCATATTTATTATGATTATTATATTTCTTTAGACCAGGGGTGTCAAACATACGGCCCGCGGGCCGGATCAGGCCCACGGATAGGTTTAATGATTTTGCAAAGCATAAAATTGAGCTGCAATTTTTGAAATTGCAATTTTTAAAGCATTGTGTTCTTGAAATTGCACCTATTTTTTCCTCAGAATTTTCAACTAACTTGAAGTGTTTTGTCAAGAGGATTTTTTGTGTTGTGTACATTTTCAGAATGTGCTTGTACTATTTTGGACCTAAGTAAAACAAAGAAAACAATCTGAAGTTGTCGTTATTTTTAAGTTATTATGCCATGATTTTATCGGTCCGGCCCACTTGAGAATAGATTTATAAATAGATTTTATGATTTATGTGGCCCCTGAGCTAAAATGAGTTTGACACCCCTGCTTTAGACCATATCAGCATGCATTTATTTTGAAATCCTTGATTTTTTTGCCTATTAAAGTGACTACCCCAATTGGTGGGGGGGGAGGGGGTAGAAAATTATATTATTGTATAATGTTATATACAAATTATACACTTATTACTTTTCCTTTGAGTTTTTTTATCTTGATCGACAAAATTAACAAAATCACGTTGCTATATTACTGTAGGCAATTAGTAGCTCATTGCACATGAACTGGTCACAAGTCTGTATCACTGGCCTCACACACAAGGTTTATAACCAATAATCAGCCTGGTTAGGATGATATAACAGACTGATGCTATTAAAAACACACTGTGCCTGGACTTTCAATATTTTAATACAATAAATTAAAGTTAACATCACAGCACATACAGGCATGGTAGTTAGACACAGAATGGTAAGCAGAGACTTGTAGTGCACAAAACAAAGTGTCTCAAATATACTGAATCAATAACTAACATGCACCATGATAAAAGAGGTGGTCCAGTAGATGAACAATGCATAAACCAACACTAGATGTGGTTTTCTACTAATTGTAAATATGATGTACCTAAATTAAAATGTCTTCATACAGCTTACTTACATACAGCTTCAAACTATTTTCTTCCATAATAGTTGTTGTTGGGGAACCGTTCACTCCTGGACATTAATATTAACATTAAAGTAAAACAATATTAAAATATTTCATTTCAATTAACTATTTAATAGGCTAGCTTTTGATTTGATTATTTAGCATCATAGAGAAATGCAATGTACACCCCTAACATTGGACATAAATGATCTTGTGAACATTTAACTTGTGATCATCTAGCACAATCTGTAGAGCTGTTGGTATCGACTACGAATTGGGTTGCTGATATGAGGCTATTAATTTACCATCATAATTAAATACAGTGTAAACAACTTTGAGGGAGATTTGTATCTATCCTAATATAGTATTCACATGCCCATATGAACAGTGAAAGAGTTATTGGTCGCTGTGATCATTTCTCCTGTCCATACTAGATGGGATGTGACTGCAATTCTGTTGTCTGAAGATACCCTTGGACAGACAGGGCAAGACAAAAGAGAATAAAAAGAACCCCCCACTGACAAACAATGTTAGGGGTGAAGCTACTGATTAAAAAGAAAATAAATAAGAGAAGTAAGTGTCTATTAATAACTTTGAAAGCTGGAGGGACACAAGCAAGTCTACCCTGTCACAAACCGGGCCGCACAGCTATGACATATGGCAACTGTGGCTCAGTGGTAGAGCAGAGGTCCCTCAATCAGAGGATCGGCGGTTTCGATCCCCGACTCCACTAGTCCACGTCGATGTGTCCTTGAGCAAGACAGTTAACCCCAAGTTGCTCCCGTAACTGTGCCTACGGTGTCAATTAGAATCCTGATGGCACCTTGCATGGTAGCCCCTGTCATCAGTGTGTGATGACTTGTCACTTTGGATAAAAGCGTCAGCTCAATGAAATGTAATGTAATATGAGAAAAGACTGAGATGGACACAACCAAGAAATTAATACAATTATTTATTAACTTAAATATAACATAAACGACAAGCTTAATCTAACAGTGGCGTGCAGGTGAGTGGAAAGTGTGTATGCAATGTTGTATAGTGTAGAAACAAACCATAATCTCAACCAAAAACAAAATGGGTGACTCAGGGAGGAGAGAGCAACCAACTGAGAATAAAGAGGGTTTTTAAAAGATGGCCCATGTGTTGCCAGTGTTGCTGATGAGCTCAGGTGTTCCCACTCCTCTGATGACCCTCGGTCACGCCCACCTCCAATACCTGCAGGGAAACAGCCACACAAATGGAGTAACAGGCAGACAAAGCAGAGAGGGTCATCACAACCCCTAAACACAATTCACACAGCACCTCATTAATTCATTTATTTAAAGGTTTCTATAAGGTGTCCATATTTTCTCATGCAAGTCCAGCTTTCCTTTCATTTTTGTAATACAGGTAATTTAGTCTGATATAACTTGACATCTCCACCTTCCACTGAAATAGTGTTGGGGGAAAGGGGCCTTCCAGCTGACAGCAGTACATTTTTTTGCAGCAACACATGCAAGGTTACAGACTGAAAAATAGATAGAAAAAATATAAATAAGCCCAACAATGGGCCATCTCTTAATTTCTTATGTATGGGATATCGATTATGGCACGATGATATTTGTGATGTGTAACTTTAGCCGTGATGTAATCATGATGAGTATATATATATATATATATTTCCTTTACTCTCATTTTTATCCACTTAGTTTGATCTACTATTATTTATTTATATACATATTAGAATATTATTAAGTTGATGTATCTGATTGTCTTAGTGTTTTCTCTATTACAAACGGCTTTGGTTCCTCCAATATTTGCTGGGTTGACTTTTTCTGTCCACTGTTCAGAAATATTGCCACTGACAATGCTGGGTTATTCATATAGAAAAAAGGGGGAGAGAGACGTATGACTTATGTTCATAAACATGAGCACTGTTCCATATTACAGAGTGAATTATAATGGGTTGCTTGTTATTTTTCGAAGATTTTTTATTTCAATGTAAGGGCCTTAAATCCAAAGGCAATACATAATTGTTTTCTATTCTAGCCCACACACAGGATTTTCTAAACCATTGCTTCAGCAGTCTAAGTTTTGCAGCCCTTTATTATATTTTCATATAAAACCAAGCTCACCTGACTCAAGTGGGAGGTATAATACACTTATAGTCTCTGAGCTTTACCTCTCAGAATAAAAGAAGATAATACAGATTGGATCTTTTTTAAACACACTCAGGGACCTGTATGGGGAGCATTTTAAATAAATAAGTTGGCCTAGGAAACAGTTACCAATTCTCACTATTTCAATGGACACGTGAGTATTGTGTTAGGGTAGACTTGAAAATAAATCTGAATCAATACATTAAGACAAGGGAAAAACCAGGCGAGAGGCATTTCAAGACAAACAATGGACTGAAATTGCTGCGCATGGCAATAGATGTACTATTTGCTCTTGATGGCCAAATGGACCCAGCAGTTATTAAAGCTCATTAAGATTCATAACAATATTTGTAGTACTAATTATTATTTCACTACATTATCATTATATGTTTATTGCAAAGGAACTATCTGTTGTATTTTTCCCTCTGGTGGATGTATGCAAAAGGTACTGCGTAAGATAAGATTGAATTAAGATACAGCCCAAGACACCTTATCGCACATGCAAATACTTTGTTTTGACAAAGATAACACTCATGTTGTGAACTATTTTCAGTTCTGCTGTTATCTTGTTCTTCAATGATTACATAAATTAGCATTTCATCACTTCATCACCTTACCTCATAAAAACTAAAGCATGCAAAGAAGAACAGAGAGTGAGGGGGCACAGCATATAGAATGTGTATGCCTTTGATAATTATACATAGTGAGGTACAGTTGTCTTAAAAAGAACTGATGAAATGTCTTCCATCCTTATTATAATGTGACCTACATGCAGACCTAAACTCTACTGAGGAAGTATATTAGCTGATATGAGTAGTTCATGAAAAGACTATTGTGGACTGTTTCCAAAAATGTACCTTCAGATAGAACCACAAGATAACAAACATTTATTGCAATATACATTTACCAATATCTTAACATCTTTATGCAATGTTTCACAGGATTACACACTGCATATGGCTTGGCATTATTTGGCAATAAAAAGAAAGCCATTTAAATTAATTTCAAATTAAATCCAGTTCAGGTTCTGTTTCTTTCTACTTTCACTTTTTAAATGATTTATCTTTAAAAAAAAAAGAGAGAGACTTATTTCGGGAAAAAGTCACAGACTTTTTGAGAACAGAGATGATTCAGAAAGCCTGTTATGACTCTATTGGTTTACACCTCACTTCTCTCTTCATGGTGCTGGTGTAAACAAATGCACTGCAGGAATATTCATGCTACGCTTTGAAAACATAAACCTTTACTTGACAGACTGTGAACGGTTACATTACATTTCACTTAGCTGATGCTTTTATCCAAAGTGACTTACAATGAGTGCATTCATCACACACTGATGACAGGGGCTACCATGCAAGGTGCCATCTGCCAATCAGGATTCTAACTAACACCGTAGGCACAGTTACGGGAGCAATTTGGGGTTCAGAGGATAATTAAATAAATGTAGTTCATTCTAATTAATCTTGTTGAGGATTTCTTGTCACAATAAAGAAAAGAAGAGAGGAAAACCCCACAGAAACCCCACTGTTATAATAATATAAAGATGAATAAAGATGTTAGTTACGTAGTACAAAGTAACATCATTTGTCATAAGACATTCTTCTAATGCAAGGGGGGCAAACTTTTTTTGATTTTGGGCCACTTACAGAAAAGTTCAGGGAGTCATGGGCCAATTTGACATTACAGTTGTTTATTATTCCAAAATAGTGTTTTTGTATCTGCTGCTCTTAAATTTGAGTCTAAATTAATTCAATACTTTTGAAATGTAATACAGTGCATGGCCCACTTAACATATTATGTTGTTTTAAAAATCCGAAAAAAGTTACATTAAAAAAGGTAGAAATTGCAAAAACTGCCCTAATAACACACTTAAACGATTATAATGCAAATGTAAATGTAAGATATACATCTGTAAATCTAATCTTAAGATTTAACAAACAGAACCAGTAGAAATGGTGAAATGTGGGTTTCTCTACCAAGATAATTTCACTATTTAGTCATTATCTACTGTTTAAACAAGGAGGTGTAATGTGTATGCAGTGCAACTTATTAGAAATATGCTCAAGCTATATTCTAGTTTAATTTAAAAAAATCCAAGCAAGCCATTTAAGAACATTAAGGCTGTAGTTTGACTACCTCAGTTCTAATATGACCCCACTGGTTACTAAGTAACCACCTTTACATATCAAATATCCAATGATGAAATATTTGTAAAAAGGTTTTCACGCTACTTGATTTATTAAAGTTGCTAATGATGGTGATGATGAAGGGGTAAAGGTATATCTTTGCAACAAAGCAGGAAGCAAACTGAATTCACTGCCAGATCCTTATTTCCTGTCTCTCTTGTCACCTTTTCAGATATATCGGTGAGTCTGTTGTCACTGGTAGTGACTGCCTGTGGCTTGGCCCTGTTTGGGGTCTCCTTGTTTGTCTCCTGGAAGCTCTGCTGGATACCATGGAGGGAGCGTGGGCTCTCCCCCACCACCAAGGAGGCCCATGGGCACCTCAACCCTATAATGAGCCCTCTGCCCTCGCAGCTCGCACCCAGGCAGCCAGTTTACACAGCCGTGGACCCCCCGGCGCACAACCGCCGTGAGTCATCACACTGCTCCATCGCCAGAGAGCCCACTCCTGTGGCATCTGTGGTGTCAGTCGAGGCTCCGGTAACTCCAGTATCACCCCCACCTGTGGTCATGGTCACACCAGAGGTAGCTATGAAGATCAGTCACACATCTCCAGACATCCCTCTGGACGCCCAGACTAAAAGCCGGGACAATGGAGTTCACACCAACCCTCGTATGCAGAGACAGACCACTGAACCCCCACCCTCCGGCCACTTAATATCTGAAATTGGGTCAGTATAAGATTTTTAAATACTTTTTTGTTTTGTTTTCGTCAGAACGACCACCACCCACCACTTGTGCTCCCATCTATCTCTTCTATTCATTGGTATTTGAGCTGATCAGTACTCATGGCTTTTAACACCCTTGTCAGCAAAACGTTGTTCAAAGCTGACATTTAATGAGTCCAATGCCAAATGTATTTTTATTTATTTTGCTATCTACAATATCTCAAGGACAAAAAAAGCAATTGCAGGCCTGTGATAGGACGTTAACTTTGGTCTCCTGCATGACAGCTGGTCACACTTCACACAGCTTTCTGCCTTGCTACATTTAGGGCAAACTACTTCCTGCATTGGCACTGGGTGTAATTGTGAGGTGCAGAATAGTTGATTATGGACGTGAATGCCTATATGCCTTTTCTGATTCAATCCGTTGATGTTTTATGGTGATGTTTGTTGTTTTCCTCTGCCAACAGACAAGGGTCCATTCGCAGGCATATGAACCTGTCTAACCCAGACTTCAACGTGGCTCAGTTCCAAAGACAGGACTCTCTCACTGGAATGGGGCTGGGCCTTGGTCGCCTCAAACCTGAACTCTACAAACAGCGCTCCCTTGAGGGAGATGAAGGCAGTCGCAGAGGCGAGGGTTGTGGGCGCCTCCACTTTATTCTGAAATTTGACTGCGACCTGGAACAATTAATAGTTAAGATCCACAAAGCAGAGGAACTCCCAGCCAAGGACTTTTCTGGCACCTCTGACCCTTATGTTAAGATCTACCTGCTCCCTGATCGTCAGACCAAGCACCAGACCAAGGTGCACCGCAAGACGCTGAATCCTGTGTTTGATGAGGTCTTCCTGTTTCCCGTGGCATACTCTGAGCTTCCCACACGTAAGCTGCACTTCAGTGTCTATGACTTTGACCGGTTTTCACGTCATGATATTATTGGCCAAGTGGTTGTGGACAACTTCCTGGATCTGGCAGATTTCCCCAGGGAGACCAAACTCTGCCGGGACGTCCAGTACGTCTCCTCGGTGAGTCAGCTCTTATGTTCAATATGATGTCATGCTCGCTTAGATAAGCTATGTTATAATTAACTTGTTATCATTACCACAAAAAGTCTGACAGATTTGCTGCAACTTTAATGAGAGCTACATATTTGGCTGAAATTTGAGTCCTTCATTTCATCACAAACTCACAGCCTGATATCTTACGTCATTTCTTCACTATACATTTCTTTTGTTCTCGCCTGTCATTTTACGCCGCAGCAATATTAGACTCTCAGAGCAAGTGCTCTGGAAGTCAGGTGACGCAATGTAAAAAGAAAGAAAGTCCACATGGGAAGGAGGACAGAGTGGATGAATAGTTTGCACAAACACATGACTTTCAGGAGACCACTGCTTGTGTCCCATGTTAAACCAAAATTCAATCATTAATTTATTTACATTGAGTACTTAACTGATGTACGTAACTTAATCTATGTATCAAAGGTACTTATTTGAACCCAAACCATGATTTTTTCCTATATACACCTAACAAAGTAGTTGTGTTCCCTTAACATAACCACGTAGTTTTGTTTGAATTCACAACGTTAACCATTTGTTTAAAACTGCTACTGTGCGTCTGCATGTGACGAGTTGAGAATGAGAACGGGGCGTTAAATGTACACACGAAAAGCTTGAAATGTGTAGACATGACACATGAAATGTCCTTATAAGTGGCATGCTATCTATACGCCTTCCCATGAGTTCACGCTGCTGCATGGTGTGTTTCTCACTGACAGTAAAAAGTATCAAATAAAGTTGTCTGCCTTTTTAAACACACTGAACACACTGAACACACTGAAGCGACGTGGGTGTATGATACGGAATAAATCAGTCCAACACGTTCTGGGTTTTCCTCATAACTTTAGTGAAGTTACAACCCTCAACTAGACCAGCCAAGTCCACGCTCTCCTCGACCCCCCCCCCCCCTTCTTCTTCTCTCATCACTTAACCCTCTCACCTCCAGCCGCCTGACCAGCGCCGACTAGTGGTCACAACTGTTATCAGATCATCAACTTAAGATAACTAGATACAAATAACTAAACTACTAAATATGTGTTTACAAGATGATAGACAGCAATTCCATATCACACTAAACGTATGCTTGCACATGTACAATTGTTGAAACCTGTGTTTACGTAATTAAGTTCCCATCACTCAATTTCACTCTTACACTAATACTATGCTCTTGTCACTGTCCACATAAGTCAGAGCTCAATATTTTTTATTGTTTCCTGTTACGACACCTTGTAGGCCTACAGTTGAAATATATCTGACAAATCTATTGTGGAATGGACAATATGCATCAATATGTCTGGGTTTATGCTTTCAGTGATTGCTTCATTGACAGGCATCTCAGCTGTAATGTACCATTGATCCTTTATTCATAGAATGCTTTAAGTGGCATCAATAGGAGTCCTTGCAATTGATTGAATTCATTACATCCTAGGGAGTTCAATAAAGCAAGATCAATGGTGGTGCGTTAAATTTCCATCGCTCCTGCTCTCGGATATATCTGTAATGATAACATTTTATTTGCTGAGATCTTGGTTGAAACATGGCCTCACTGCTAAAGATAGGTCCAGCAAGGCAACAAACACAGTCAGTCAGTGTATAAACCACAATGGACGTTAACAGTTTGGGGTCATAGTTCACCTTAGTTTTCTCTTCCAAATACGTTTGACTAATGTGGGGTTTGTTTACAACCTGTCTGACTGGAAGGGTTTCTTGTACTTTTGGATACATTTTTAGCAATGTTGAAGCGTTCAGAAACATGTGCAATATCTTTTGTGAGTACAATTCATAACCGTTATCATAACCGAACAAACTGAGCCCAGTAAAGAAAACCCAAGTTGTAATTTACTGTTTTTCTTTAAGAAAACACGAATTAAAGCTGAACTGTAGTCAATTACCTGGCAGGAACACAATCAATTCTACAACATATGAAGCAGCATGGGACCATGTGACTGAGCAGTGTGCGTCTGTCTCTTGTGTATCTAATAAGCAAAGCATCCTTTACTTTTGCTGGTGTTAAGGTTTGTCTCCTGCTTCTCTGTCCCTCACTACATATGCAAATGAATGATCTGGATTGCAGCCATTTCAGTTTAATAAGTTTTGTTCAATAAGTTTGAATTTGTGTGCCTTACTGATCCAACTGTCAATCTAAGCTAAATATAGGCACGGTACAACAATGTGATATCATTAATTTAGATGGGTAAAGAAACCTGTTAAAACCTGAAATTAGTAAATGTGTTTTTACTGCTGTGGTCGCTCACATGAGTAAGATGCATCATTTAATTTTCATATTCAATTTCATTCAGAATAACTGCTCCAGTGTATCATTTTTGTTTATGATTCTTGATGCCAGATGGTAGTTTTGCTTTACAAGAGCAGAAACACATCTGAAAGGCATCTGTTGAACATGTTTTGATCGTGGTGAATTTGTTTAACAGCCGTACAACCGTCCAAAATCGCCTATCTGAGCATATCTTGCATATCTTGTTCCCATATATCTTTTTTACAATCAAAATTTAAAAAAAAGCTATGACATGCTGAAAACCTTTTACCAAAAAGAAAATTTGACAGCCTCAGTCAGAATGGGAATGTGGCAAATATTCATGTTCAGACAGCTACATGACTGGTAGTAGATGGAGGAGACAAAAGCTTAGGCACGGTGGGATACATCTGTTAGAATAATAGCATTCTTTTGTTCTGATGGCAAGAATCCTTCTGCTTCTCTGTCTCCCAACTGATCTCTCTCTATCTCACACACGCACTCACACACAGATATATACTTGTGCAACCACTGAATGCTGAAAACAAAGGCAGGTTACATGGATCAGTACAACAGTCTTTGCTTGACCACACTTACTGCACTGAAATGTACATGTAGGCCATGTCGACACAGTACAAGCCGGGTGGACATCATAATCACACTTGGTGCATCCACATAGTCAGCTGTGTCCCACTTTCATGATGTATGAACAGTCTAACTAGGTTTTGATTTCTTATTGTAAAAGTATATAAATAGTATATTTCTATTTAGAAATCCATTCATTTGAATTTGTGTGCTGTTGAAGGACACTATGGCCTTATATTACAGTGCATATAGGAAATAGAAGAGGAGGTAGTCAATCATTTCCTCATAATCATATTCTCATAACATTGGCATATCTGTAAACGGATAAAGTGCATTTGTTTATTGTAAACTAACTGAAACCCAGTGAACTACAATAATATAGTGTTAATATGTAGTGTTACTGTGTAGTATGTAAATGCAGCAGGATGAGATGTTTAGAGTACTCTCCCTCTGCTTGTTGTACTCGGGTCACAATGTGTAACCGTCTGCTACTCTCAGGCTTCAGAACCCTATAAGTCCACAGTGGCAAAGTACACCACCAAAGCACCAGCTCAACAGATTCATAGACACATAAGTGTCATGCAGATGTGGATGACTGCTTGGCCTTACCAGCACCCTCAGCACTGTGGTTGGAAAGGTAGAGAGCCATGCACACGAAAAGAAAGCAAACTACAGCAACAACACTCTCCTCACATCAAGTTGATGCCCACACTCTTTTATGGGAATGTCTGACTGCAAGCATGAGTGTGTACTGTACGACACCAATACTATTGGGAATGGCCGTACATGCACACAGAAATGGACATCTAGTGAGACACAGAGACCAATGACATGAAGCTATTTGTTCAGCTAGTTTGTCAGATCAAAACTTGAGGGGGATGTTGATACTGACAAAAATTTGGTATTTTGGGTAAATTCTCAACTTCTGGTGATTTTGTGGGGCAGTGCAGATGCTGCTGCCCTTTATTATTTATTGTTAATCAATGTTGCTCAGTTGGAATATAATGGTATGTAACAGGTGGCAATGGAGACTAGAGATTCACAGTTTTTTTTTTCTCAGTTTCTCACTATACTCACACACACACACACACGCACACGCGCACACACACACGCACACGCACACACGCACACAGTACACGCACACACGCACACAGTACACGCACACACGCACACAGTACACACAGACTCTTACACTTGCACAAATGCTGTTTTCAGACATTTGCACACATGCCCCACACACATACCCACATAAACAAGCTAATCATCTATGGACACCAGTTCAGAAGTAGGGCATTTTATATCTATTGCAGTAGAAAGCATAATCACTGTAGATTTGTTTTCTTAATTGATAGGCACGATAGTATTATTAAATCATGATTGCCAATGGGATTGGCCATATGGTTTGTTTACAGTGCCAGATTCAGCACATTTAGCTCTGTAATAGAAACAGATTGAATGTTCACAGAACATGCTTGGCAATGGCAATACAAAACATAACCTTGTGTAATACAATGTATTACTATGAAATGTGATTTATTTTTGGTTTTAGTTATCATTTGGAATGATTGATGTGAATGTGAAGAAGGGCTTCAAAATAAAAGTCCCAAAACATAAAAAAGCACTTACAAAATAAAGGCTTGCAGAAAATAGTCACCCTATTAACAGAACCTTTTGAGGGTCATTTACTAGTATTTAATGCCATTATTTGCCTCAGAGGGATTTTATTATTGCATATTATTGCACTGTATGTCATACTATGCGTGCCTATTTTCTGAAAAGATTTTTTCACGATTGTTTTTCACACAAGAAAGTTCAATCAACCAAGATTAAATTACAAAGTCTGTGTTAGAAAGGCAAATTAGATACCATAAAAAGGAACATTTTTACAAAAAGGTGAAGCTCACTTAAAATAATCCACAAAAAGGTTGCAAATTGTTCCTTAGAGTTTAAGATTTTTTTTTAAAAACAATTTGATGCTCATTTCATACTTTCATCTCACAATATATAAAAAAAATTTGATAACATTAGTCAATCACAGCTAATATAGGAGCTCTGATTAGCAATGTGACACCACAGATTCTTAGTTCTCTGGTTTTATGTAAACACAGTAAACCCATTGATTCTCTTTAATAATGATTACAGTGAAAGTTAATAGCAGATGACACCTGATACATAATACAAATACCATCGCCCTGACAAACAAAGTAGATCAGCAAGAGATTCTGCTGTAGTAGGAGTTGTCTTCACCAGACATGTTTGTGTGCTTTCCTGGTTCTCACTTCTTTGGTGAAGTTATTTTAAGAGCAAGTGATAAGTGAGCTTCTGCCTTTCTGCAGCTGAACAGAAGTCTCCATGTCGGGTGAAATGTGAGAGGCTTTTATTTGAGCAATGTGACAGAAGGGAGTAGAGAGAGAGAGAGAGAGATGTTTTAATTCTGTAACCAAATGTCAGATGGCCACGCCATTATTCTTCACCTTCAAACTAGTGTACAATTATGAAAAGCAGCAGAAACTAGAAATAATGTCTTTAATATAATTTAAAGAGTCAAGTTGCTTTTAAAGACAATAGATACTTGCATAACAAAAATGAGTAATAATACAGAGGAATAATATCAGTATCAAAGGTAAAGCTTATGAAAGAGTAATTGTATTTTGTGTTGTCTTTCAGGATAACGTGGATCTCGGAGATCTGATGTTTTCGCTGTGTTACTTGCCCACTGCCGGCAGATTGACCATTACCTTGATAAAGGCCCGCAATCTCAAGGCCATGGATATCACTGGTGCATCTGGTAATTAGAAGCTGATACTGTCTATAACTACAGAGTCTCACTGGTATCCTGAGTGAAAATAAATATCTTCCCGTTCGGTTTCTCTCACTTTTACAGATCCATATGTGAAGGTTTCCCTAATGTGTGATGGTCGCAGACTGAAGAAGAGGAAGACATCGACAAAGAGGAACACTTTGAATCCAGTTTATAATGAGGCCATCGTCTTTGATGTCCCTCCAGAAAATATAGAGCAGATCAGTCTTTTGATTGCAGTGATGGACTACGACCGGTGAGGCACTTTTACAAGGCATTATATAAGTCATACAGTAGTTTGCACCTCTTCTGCATGAGCCATTTTTAATTAATATGCTGCAGGACAAAAAGATGAATATCTCAATGTTGTAATGATTTTTTAAACTCTGATTCTTTGTTTCGGTCACATAAATAGTTTGACTGTTTCAGTTTTCACGCTCGAGATGTGGTGCATTGTTATTTTTGTAACACATGGTGGGCTGTGATCACATGTTTGTCTTCTCTCTCCCTCCTGCACCTACAGTGTAGGACATAATGAGGTCATTGGTGTGTGTCGAGTTGGCAATGATGCAGACAACCTCGGTCGAGACCACTGGAGTGAAATGCTAACATGTCCCCGAAAACCTGTTGCCCACTGGCATCCAATTGTTGAGGTGAGGTGACTTTACTGTGATGGGTGTGACATGTGTTTCCGTGCATACACTGGGACTGACCACATTTCGAACATGAACACATTTGTGCTCTTGCTAAACATAATTTGATACTAACACTGTCAAAACTGCTCTTACACAAGCATGTAGGTTTTATCCCTCAGGCAGAAACATGCTGTGACCAAGGACATATTAGAGCAAAGTCGAACAATGAACAAATTAATTGAAATTTGGTAGAAGGTTACAATCTGTTATTAATAGACCATGGGACCTGTGTTAAATTCCATAAAATTTCATTTTTAATATATATTTTTAGATTTTCTTAGCTTTTGGAGACATATTTTTTTACCAACCAAAGTGCTTTCAAAATGCAGATTTCCAGGAGAAAAGCTTTATGTAGATATGTGGTGAAATTGCAGTTGTAAGGGGATTTAGTAGATAAAAAAACAACAGAATATCTACAATATAAATATATGCTGTCAACATGTTTGGCATGGTAAAAGTTGACAAAAAGCAAATGGATGGATTACTGACATTTATAAAACACAATCTTTTATGAAAAAGGAAGTTTGAGAGACACAAAACATTTTACAGCAAGTCTGGTGATAACTGCTGGATGAAAAACTGCAGCAAGGGTATATGAATAAGTGATTAAGCGTATCACTGCCTAGTCATGAACGCACAGTGGTCTCATTAATATTCACTGATACAGTAGTGTGTTGTTACAATCATGCTGTGAAAAGATTTTTGATAAGCAGTCATGGGAATATGGCTGTAAGCTACTGAACACTGAAGTAAGGGGTTTTAAAAAAAGCAAAACCTTCCTTTAGATAGAAACCATTTTCTATAGCCAGAGTTTCTTTTGGGATTGTCAGAATATGTAGTAGGCTACTTTGAAATCTACATTGAAGCCTCAAGAAACCCCATTTATTATTTCCTTCCTCCAGAATTCATCTCAGTCAAAGCTGTTGTCTTCACAAGCCCCTCATCCTCATACTACTACCAGACTGTAAAGCACAATAGTCCTAAAATGCTGATAGGTTTTAAATGCAGGCAGGTCTATTTACTTGTTTGTTTGCCAAGTAAGGGACTGTAAAAGCTTAATTTGTTTTATTCCCAGTTGGTTAATAAAATGGGCACAGTAGCACAGTCTATTCCACTCAAAATGAGTTAATACATAAATAAACTGACTACACAAAAAACAAAAAAACAAATGGGAGTCATTCATTATTTCTTTTACTGCCCAATTCATAACTCTGTAGGTGGTTAGTACGTTTGTTTGGAGATTTCAAGATGAAAAGCTCAGATTTTTTATATTTGACTGTGGTTTTATTTGATATGACTGTACATCTGTTTATATGTCTGTGTGAGAGAGGATTTGTTTTGCTCGTGCATGGCACAGCTCTAACTGCGTTACATGGTTTGTGCTTGACTCTTCTTTGCAGTACCAAGGGACTACAGGTAGTAGCCAGGGAGGATCCTGTAATTCTCTAAAGACGCCTCCCTCTCCGTAGCCTTGAGCCTTCACATAAGAGCACCAATCGACCTGAAGCCTTGGCTGGACCTTTGGACAATAGTGCTGCTGAGTGCTGCACACATATGGTCATAAAAGAAGAATGCATACGTTGATAAACTACTGAAAAGAGAGACACAAACTGTCTTGAGCTCTGTTCAATAGGATCAGTTGCATGTTGAATGACCACAAAGATGGATGTTTTCTTTTCTATAATGTTCCAAAAGAAAAATAACAGGCATATGCAGATATTTTAAGTCTGTGCTATTCCTGGGTTTATACAGTAGTTACTGTTTTTTTTACATAGTCTTATTACTTGTTTTAATGAGGTGAGTCTGTATTTGCACAATGTACTTACAACCAGTTAAACTGCCATACTGTTTTCTTTTTATTTGGTGATGAATTGGTGCATGAGGTCATGGTTTGGTGGGCTATCTTCTTCTCGTTTGTTTGTTTCTATTTTTGGGAATAGGATGTGTCGTTCTGTCAGTTGATGTACAGTGACGGTTGATTTCTAGACAGAGTATCTGTGAGAAAAATATGTTAAATGTTATCAATAAATATCATTCCATTAAAAAAATTGTTTATCTCTGCCAGTTCATTTTTTTTTTTTTATTTCTTAATTTAAGGAAAACACTATCTGACTGTAGTTCTACATGGTGGACAACTAGGGAATCTTTGAAAAAATAGAATATGAAAATCTAAATCTAAAAAGAGTTTGAATTAAAGGCCACAGTTAAAGTTGCAATAAAAATGTTAGCGTGTCCATTCCATTACTGTTTAATATTGTTATTAGATGTGCAGCCCATAAAAAGACAGCCAAGTGGCAAGAGGCAAGAACGGCTGTTTGTGTGAGCAGATTATTAATGCCTGTTGGCTCAGCACAGCCCAGAAATAAACGGTTGCCAAATTATCAAATGCTCTAAAGTAGTTTGGAAAAACAGAACTTGGACATACCTTCATAGAACACATTTGCAATGAGTCATTTGCAGTTTGCATTCAATTTAAGTTTAGACTATGAACTTGATTGGAAGCACTCAAATGTGTTAGTCCTTATTTGGCAAGATGTTGGTGAGCAATAAAATGTTGGATTTAAAAAGAACCGTCAGACACTGATGGATGGTACGGAGTGTGCAATGGCCCTGCTTTTTTTTTTTCAAGCAAACAGGAAGTGATCTTTAATTTGTTATATCATGTTATTGTGTCCAGGTGTCTGCTTTACTTGGTAAGTGGGAAAACGTTTCCTCTTTTTTAAATTAAGAAAAGTCAGTTCCACTCAGACTCCTTTCTGGTTCTATACATGGATTGCTTACAGCAGCACTTTTCTCCACGGTGCCTACAGTGATGTTACATCCGTTTCCACTGTTCTGTTTGACTTGTGTGTTGGTGAGAGGCCAGCCGTGGCAGGGAGTCAAAGTTACAATCACATTCTGTAAATGCGATAAAATGTCAATCTTGATGACATGCACAGAACATATCCTCCATGCTACATATATTACAGCGTATGCCGTTTTAGTGGAGAATTCAAAGCTGCAGTAAGAACAATCCTCAGAGCAGTTGTATTTTTCAAACAACCAGAAGGAAGGACATTTAAAATACTTCAAGCCATTTGCCATTTACATTGCCTTTTACAATGCCTTTTCATCAAAATTGTACAGCCATATATAGATAGATATGTTTATTGTTTTCAAATTGTGATAAATATTTCGGTGTAATGTGTTGAATGTAGGTTAAACTAATTATTGTCAAAATTCGGAAATATTGCAGTTGTGTTGCGTTATTAACATAAAATATAAAGACCCAGGAAACGTAGCTAATACTAAAACTATAAAAGAACATTCAAATATATAAATAAGATGCACAGAGAGGAATGTAACACATTTTGTTAAAAAGAGAATTAAATGTAGAAACTGAAAAGGGTTATTTTGAGCGGTAAAGAGGTGAGTGTAGAAGTACATGATGATTATGATACATGATGGCAAGTTAGTAGCAGATAACGATTTGTTTCATATGTTCAAATCCAAGATTCTGAGTATATAATTTCACATATATTCCATAAATCATATTTTTTTCTAAATTAAGATTAAAGCGACAGGGGGACCAAAACCAACAATGACTGTCTTGCTTTCTTATAACATCCAGCACTTCATGTTAGATAATATGTATCCTTTGGCAAATGGAGCTGAAGCTGATAAAAAGCTGAATCTGATAATGCCTTGCACTTCATGGATATTAAATGCATGTGCTAGCCTATTTCATCACATGATTAATTTTTAATCTACTGTATCTATGCATGAACATAATGTGCTATATCGTGTAACTTCCAACGTTTGAGAGCATTGCTCTGAGGTACTTGAAAGAAACTGTGATCAAATAAATGGTTTGCTACAGTGTACCTACCAAGCTTTAAGTGAAGTACTTGAAGGTTTGCTATATATTGTTGTGTTAAGTAATCATATCTTGGACAAACCTTCTTCAGTCTAACATAAATGAGGATCGTCACAAGATTAATTTTGAGATGATTAAATACATTAAAACAAGAATTACTTCCTTAAATTATCAACAAAGTTAACCTTTTTTTCATTTCTTTAGCTGGTTGTTCATATCATAAAATACATTTTTCCCACAGTATTATAAATTAATTTTTCCTCACTTTTTTATACGTCACGGTTTTATTGCTTTACAATACTGGGGAAGAATGTTAAGAATGTAACTATTTATTCTGGACACTACAAAACTTGAAGCTCAAATTGACGACAGTTTGCGACATGCCCTCAAAATACTGTTTATTTTCCTGGGACCTCAGTTGTAATCAAGATGAATGTCAAATAACAGAAGCAATGCCATTTCCTTGGGAGTTTAAATGGCTACTTGACCACTGTGCTGTTCTATCTGTTAGTCTCATACTGTGGATACGTTATCTCAAGCGGGTTTCCCTGAAAGCTGCTATCCATGGATGTTTGATGTTGTATGACTCCAGATGAATAATGCAGCTTTTCGTAATATGAGTGTGAAGGCTCTCCCATATTGCCTTCATGGCAGCTGGCCTACAGTTGCTCGCATCTGCTTTATAAACATGACCTTGTCAACTTACTCTGTCCTTGATTATACCTGTGTGTGCCTGTGTGTGTGTGTGTGTGTGTGTGGGAATCATGATGGAATACCATCTAAAAGAGAGAAAAGTAGAGGGTGGCTGTGGGTTGTCATTTCAGAGACAGAGATGTGTGGGTTGCTTGTTAAGGTCTTGTTAGTGGGCGCTGTGTATGACACATTTGTAGTCGGCTGTACAGCAAGGTGGCTGGTAACATGGAGGGGTAGAGGCTCTCTTTCCACAAATCATCTTACTTGGTGGTATAATTATCTGCCTGACATTTACTGCATGGAACAGAGACAAAGAGTATCACTTTTGAGAAGTCAGTATGGCTTCTCACTTGCAACAACTGAACTGAATTAAATTAGGGTTGTTGTTGTTGCCTTTCCGATTTTCCATTTTTAAAACATAACACAACATAATTTTTTCACATAAGAATGATATTGACTCATAACTCTAGATCTATGAAGCCATCTAAAAGGGCTTACCTGGCTGAGCCACTAATCTCTGCACATTGCACTAAATATCCAAAATTATGTGGTCAGCAAATAAGGATGAGTCAAATCAACCCTACGGGAAGCACAATGCCACTCCTAATCCATTACATCTGAAGACACCAGTGGAGTGGAAGAGTGACTTATTACATGCTATAGTTCATAATATATTATAATGATATAATATAATTAAGTATTGTATTACATTAAGTACAATCTAAGTTGACATGTTGCTTGCTGTAACCTCATATTTACTCTACATAGTGGTATTAACCTTTTCATCTAACTCTCAGTTAGAAAACCAATAAGTATACCATCCAGTTGTCAGTCTTACATTCCTTTTTACCCTTACTTACTCGCGATGTCTTTGAGATCACACAAGAATCGCGGGATCACATATCACATGAAAATCCATCTTCTCAAGCTACAGATTCTACACCCAGACTTAGAGGTGCAGATTCCTGTCCAAGCTACGACACAAAGCTCGTATGGTAAGCAATATGAATATTTCTGAGCTGCAATTTCCTTGTGTCAGTAGTAAAGCTGGTAATGACAAAATTGGAGCCACACTGTAAATGCAACCATGACTGCTTCTGTTAATCCTGTGTATTGTAGACTACAACAATCAGAGGATTACTTAAATATAATATGAGGAAAAAGGAGACATTAAAGAATTTAATTGCCTTCCTGATTCAATTATGCAGAATTCAAAAGTGTCTTGCTATCTACGCACTATTCAATGTTTTGTTGTGGTATGCTGGTCTAATTATGCCGGTGTCTAATTACTTTTGTGAAATGGAAAATGTGGACACATTCATTATACAATAACAAAACTGACTTTAATAATCCATATCTCATATAACATATTCTTTCATCATGCAGCTGAAAAGCAGTCTGATCACAGATATATCTTCTTTTGGGTGTGAATTTTATGTAGAAGATGGGTTGTCATCTCCTGATTTGTGTCCCCCTGTGTATTCCAGTGTAATTTACATACACTAAACTGAAGTATTAAAACATCTCAGGCTCCTTCAAAAATGTTACATAAGTGCTATTTAACTCCAGTAGAATATTTCATTGCATTATATGGGATTGCTGAGCCTTGTTAGTGCCATGGTTTGCTTTCGCTCTGCACATGTGGTCTATGGTCATTAGTGGTTGAACATGAACTTGACATGAACTAATACTAAGTAGGCTACTGGAACGTCCGCTACTCCGTCTGTTAATAAAATATACACTGGACTGAACTAAGCATTACATTTCTATATTCTTGATTTATTCTCTGTACCGGGATCATTAATACATGGAAACTCAATTAGAATAGCATCAGTTTCATCACAGTTTCTGAGCCTAATCCTTTTACTTAAAGGTACTGTGAGGAACATTTAACTGGTTATGAAACAGTATCAATGTAATACTGATGCCTCTATGTGACCTAAATTGTATAATAATAATAATAATAAAACAACAGTTTACTGTACTACATGTACCTTGACACGGCGCTTAGTCGAAACAAAGCTGAGCAAATTGATAATGTAGGTGAATAGATAATAAGCAACTACAAAATTAATCCTACATATACATAGTATGTATATACTGCACATAGTTTATTTAAATGAATGTACATTCTAAATAAAGATCTAAAATTAAGCTAAAACTTATTCAATATCCAGAAAAGGGAGAAAATGAGCAACAGTTGTGCTTGCAGGGGTGCAAATGCTCACAAACTGTTATCAAACTATCTACGAACTGATTCCTACACATTTTATTGTCTTTTTTTTAAAGAGATCTTTGTATGCAGATATGTTTTTTCTTGCCTAGTGATGCACCCTGTTGGCCATACTGCATATAACAGAGCTCAGTTTATAGACTAAAATACAACATAGAAATTAGGTTAGATAAAAGTCAAGTCAATTTATACAGCACAATATTCCACATATGAATAATGAGAAGGTATGGTGAAGGGGGTTGCTTCCCCAATTAAACCAGTAAAGTAAATTACAAATAAATGTATAATCTTAGTTGCAGTTGTGCAGTAAGAGAATGGATGAACAAATACTAAGTAATAAAAAAAAAGTGATTCATGTTTTAAAATAACAAAAATGAATTAGCTGTAGCTCTCCCATTGTGATTGATTTTGACTTTAACAATGTCTCCTAAATTTATTTAGAATTTTACACTTCCATTGTTTTTTTTAGGTTTCACAGTAAAATGTGCAGAAAAATAATATGCAATCAGTACTTTTAGTGTTGAAATAAAGTTTCTCGATAGAACAAAGGAGCCTTAAATCTAAATGTAGCATCATATAATTTCCAATCAAATTACATGCAGGCAAAAGCACTAATACTTAGTTTGCAGAACTCATGGACTTTTTTCCAGCTTTGGTGCAATGCCATTTGAACCAACATGGACATGCTAAATGAAATGGAGATTAACTTGTCTTTATATGAAATAATAATAGTGACACATTAAATTATTGGCTTTAATCCTTACAGATAAATGTTCTCTTCAGGTGACAGCTGATCTCTGTCCCAAGGAAAGCTTCACATCACTGTGTTACAGCCTTATCCTTCTAATGTTGTCTTGTTACAACAGAGTAACAATACAACATGGTAGCATACAAAGTATCAGAATATCCTAAGTGATTGCTGTAAGGACTGTTTTTATCGTATTTGAGTCAAAACACTGACTCTAAGAGTGAAATATATCAAACTCCAAGGTCTTCTGGGTGTGACTCAGCTGCTGCTTTTTCCAGCTTCACTGTGGATTGCTTGTCATTATGAAGTGTGTCCTCTGTCATCAATGTCAATCAAATTTGGGTTACTATGGTCCAATGTCCTGATGTGACCTCTGTGGCTCCATCAAATCTGTTGTTTTTGAGCTAAACATATAGTTATCATCACTTCCACCACTTTGTTTTTTTGCAGCAACTGGTCAAAGTTCATTCACAAATGTCGTTGTGGAGTGAAAGTGTAAACAAATAAACAATGACCACTCAAAGAAAGAAAGAAGCAAACTATTCTAAATATGAGCTTTAGCCTTACGTGGAACAGCGCTGACAATGGGCATGGCTCTGGTCACAAAATGAGAGGGGAGTTGAAACCCAGAAGCCACATTCAGGAGGTTATTTACATGGAAGTCACTCAGATGTCAGGACAGCTGTTGTAGCCTTGCTGTAAAAAGATCTAAGTGCCACAAGAAAGGGGAGTAGTCTTCAACGCTCTGTGTTTCTGTTGAAGATCTCAAACTCATTGTGATTTCACCAGCTAACACTCTTTTTCGTACCACTGAATGGGGTTCTCTTAGTGCTGCTTTATAAATTTGTTGCCATGGCATCAAATGCCAGCCACATGTTGGAAGCTGCCTTGGAGCAAATGGATGACATTATTGCTGGTAAGCGTTTTTGTTTCACTATCAGACCTTCAATAGACTGCCCAGTTTGTAATTGGAGGTTGAATGAAAAAGAAGAAAGCAAGTTTTTGATACTTTTCTCTAATTTGTCTTCTCTGTATTCTTCACTTAATTTAATGTGTTTGTATTTTTATTGCTTCTCAATGGACTTGTAAATCTCACTGTGCATTTACTGAAAAAACTCCAAGTTACTTCCCAGTGACTTCCCATCTGTATTTTCTAGCAGAGGTGGTACATTTTAGTCAGAGGTGTTTGTCCCTGTTTTTGCACAGGGTGAGAAGACAACGTTCTATTAATAGAGGTGACAGTCCAACCATTAGCACACTCTAATGACTAATAATCACACACTGTCAACTGAAAATACTTACGTTACAAAACTGTGCATTTGTCCATATTCTGTCCTGTTTCCATTACTGAAACTTTAATTTGACTTCAGACAGCATATATGAAAAGTTATTTCTGCAACTTAGACATGATGATTACAGTGACCTTCAAGTTGAACCTCTAATTTGTGGACTTTAGAACCCACAGTGTACAGCCATTTGATGCTATTTGAATCCAGTGAGCTACATTGGATCACAACAGCAACCTCAAGAGGCCATTTCAGAGACTATCCTTATTTTACTGAATCGCCTCTGAATCAGTTGTATACTCAGTACTGATACCCAATAAATTAAGATGCTGTAATCACATTTTCGCAGTTACTTTTCTATTGATGTCCTGTTTTTCTTTCCTTTAGGCAAAATGGGCCAGGGGCTGTTCAGTGCTCTTATGCGGTTAGGTGGCCAGGACTCAGAGTGTTCCTCACAGTTGACCCCTGCCCCACTCGAGGACCCGGCCCTCAGGGCTCTTCAGCTGACAGAGGGCCTCAGGGCAGTGCTGGAGGGGCAGGGGAGTGAGGAAGAACAGGACTCTCTCAGGAAACAAGTCTCCACTGATACAGCACACGTTATACTAAAATGGCTGGAGAGAGATGAGGTGAGTGCTGTGTCACTCACATCTAAATGCCCTCAACACTCAAACAGGGATAAATACCAGACCAGAACACCATTATACAACACCCAGTCTGCAAATCCAACATCCAATCTGGAATATCCAAAATCCAATGAATGAGAAAGGGTAGATCATTTTGCAAAGGCATATATCATACAGACCATATATTCTACAACTACATTGGTCCATGGGTTTTATTAGTTGTGTGATATGGTGGTCTTTGATCCTGGCCATTAACATCTGGAGGGCTTTTTCATGTCTGCTAAGAAGTAGTGAGCTGGAAGCTGGATTTACTGCAGACTGCACCGGTAATGAGATCCAGAGCTCATGTTTAAAGTACAGCAGTTGCTCCTCCTTTCAATCCCTTATTATCTTCATCCTTATACCCCTGCATTAATCTTCTCCCCCCTTTTCTGCAACAATTGTTTGATCTTCTGTTCCAGGCTACTTAAATTTGATATTGTCAACTTTACAGTCACGTTCCCTTTCAGTCTCCTCCATTGCCCCCTCCTCCCCTTCTGCTTCGCCTTTACTGACTTTTTGCTCTGCACCACATCTGACGAGCATGTGCTGCAGAAAGTTTCCTCTCCCCTGTGCCCCTTTAGGAAGCCCTGCTAAATTAACTCGTACTTCAGACGCAGTTAGAAAGACGGACAGAGAGAGGTACGGGAGAAAGAAAGGGAGGACAGAGAAAGATGAGAGATCATGAAGTGCAGCAAAAATGCAGCAAAAATACTGAAGCTGTTTGAGTGTGCTTGAGAGAGAGAGAGAGAGAGAGAGAGAGAGAGGAAGAAAGCAAAAGGGGGAGTTAGAAAGAGGTAAAAAAAAAAGTAAAGAAAAGAAAGAAAGGGAGTACAGCCAACTGGCATAGTTTGAGTTATTCGCCTCAGCTCTAAAAGTCTCAGGCTGCCCAGACTCCAAACCACACGGACTACGGTCCTCTCTGCTCTCTCTACAACTGCAATATGGAGGGTCTGTAAAAAGAGAATAGTTAGATTCAGGAAGATCAAGAGCGCAGAATAGTTAAGAGCCATTATTCCGTCCCACTCTGGATTTTGGTATCTGTTTATCTTCCTTGATACTTTATAGCACTGGCTCAATTTTGTTAGTATAACATTAAGAACCAGACCTACAGTACAATGGGCCTGCAGAATGGAGTGTGATATTGACTTCTACAAACACTTTGCCTGGCTTAGAAAGGTAAGACATTCTTGCATGACTGTTCCTCATGTCTTTATTTTGAAAGTTTGCTCAAAGGTTTGTTTTGGTCTCGCAGTGTTGTTGCTTTTACAACATAATTATGGTTGCCATGGTCGATAATTTGGGAGGAGGACATACTTTGATTGTGAGTTCAAGAGGTGTGCTGCAAAATATGCAACACATGCACTCTTACAGCTCCTTGAGGACAGGAGAGAGATAATGTAAGAAAAGAAGCAGGTTACAATAACAGCTATTTATGGGATAGCAAAAACATCTTGTTTTAGGGTGAAAAGTAAATGGGTCACCATATGGGTGGGTTGTCCAATGCACAACAAGTCTGCCAAACTGGCCACAAGGTTAAAGTGTTCGAAGTGATAGATCAATGGATATGCATGTCAGCTGAGATCATTTCCTGCCACTTGAACCTATAGGGAGTCTTTGGACAGCACATACCATCTCGCTACCATTAAGAGGTCATTAGTCCTCACCGCCTCTGTTAGGTTATAGTTCTTAGTGAATGTTAAATCCATAGAGGAAACACTGTAATGCATGTACTTGTCAATCATTATTATCTACAATTTTAAGCTTTTGAATCATGATGTATTGAAGTCATGTTAGCTATTACTTGATAATCTACACAGACAAAATAGTTGATTAACCCTAAACCACAGTTTTGATCATCTTTATGACAATGGAATCTTTTAAATGAATAGTTAATAAGTAAGTTGAGTAAGTAGTATTTTTAAAAATAGAAGATACTCTACAAGAATAACATAACAATATGAAAAGATAAAAACACACTGAATCATGAGGAAAAAATAGAAACACCTGTACTATGTAGTGCAATGCAATGCAGTGGCCCTGTATTTATTTCTTCTTCATCTCAGTTCAACCTCATCAGAACAAGTTGAGTCAAAGCAACGCCTCTGTGACAGTGTCAAAAATATTACAATTGTAAAGTTTCACCAAAGATCAGTGCTGCTCGTTTGACATTAACCTCACTGGAGAGTAGGGCTGTCTTCAACGAAAGACATTCTTAGTCAAATAACACTAGCGATTTTGTCAACTTAACGATAAGTTGATTTATTTGACAGATCTGTAAAACTGTGAGAGTGTCTCTACAAAGAAGCATGCAAAAGCATCACTTTAAATCTTGTGTTTAGCAGCGATGTGGTCATACTTATCTTGGAAATAAATAATTCAACATGAAAAAAGCATCTCAGTCGACGAAGACCTAAACAACCAATTAGTCAACTAATCATCCAGGAGGGGGCAGCCCTACTGGATATTGTTCACATTACTGTATTAGTAATAGTTTAGTAATGTACTATAGTCCAAGTTGTGACGCACTTGTGTTGCCCAATATTTTTGGAGTGATGTAGAGCATTTCATAATTTTAGATTTATTCTGGAGTTAGGTTGAGGAGCTTGCTGAAAAAAGCAAGAACTAAGGAAGCTGCTCACAATTCACAAGAATTCAAGAAAGGGGACGAGAGGAGATACTGTGCGTGTGTGTGTGTGTGTCTAACAATTTTAGGATCTGGCAGGAGCGCATTTGGTTAGAAATAAAATTATTGATATTAATACTATTATTATTATCAATAGGAATATTAACATATATTAATAATAACTATACTATTCCACATTCAGAGTGAACAGGGAAGGTTTGATTCCGAGCACTGGCTATAACAACCAGCTATCATATTAACACATATGCACAAAATAATCACAGAAAACTGCTCTTTGAAACTATAACAGAGTTTATTTAAAAATCAACAATAAATCAACAAACATCAATACAATTGCAAGCATACTACCTCGACAACAAACAATCACGTGGTGAGGGGAGTGTGTGTGTGACTTAACAATGGCTAATGACTAATGACTAATAAAGTACAGTTTACCAACTTTATACGGGTTGGCTGATCTAAACACAACACTATCACAGCCGAGTGGAACAACACTACCACAGCAGCAACAAACTCAACAGTTATGTTACACAGCACTGAACGGGACTCGGCGGTCCCTAAAATACACAATGACACGTTAATAGTACAGTTAACTTAAAACAAAACAAACAAGGTTACAAACACACTATGACCTTTCTATGCCAAGACAAAAGCCTCTTAGGTTCGATTGCTTCGTAGTGGTGGGTGTGTTTTTTCGGACTCGTTCGGCGCAATTTCTCCTGGAGAAAACAGGGAATGTTGAACTTGAAGGATCCGGGAATTCCGTGATCTTCTTTCTGCAGGTTAAAGTGGCGGAGCACGGGGCAAGTTATCCGTTTCTCTTTCAGGATTCAAAAACAGTCTGTTGTTCTGCGAGCGAAGTTAGGACTATTACTTAGTCCATTCACCTTATTTTAGCAACGTGAGTTGCATGGGCGGCGCAGGGTGAAGGTATGGGCCAATGTTTATAGTCTCAGTGACATCATGGCAGTGTCACAGGGACTCCCTGGGGTTCCTGTGAGGCTCGTCCAATGAGGCACCATTGTTGTGGTTTAAACCAAATCTTCCACTTAGGTGAGATTTTAACGCATGGCTGGGCTTGGCACCGTTTAACCCGGTTGAGACTTTTATTTTAACATGTAGGCCTCTGTCTTTGTTCCACACACATGGTGAAGTCTCAACAACACTTAAAGTATGCATACTATAAATTAAAATTGTATACTGCTAAAACGCATGTATTCAGTTTTCTGATGCAAAGAGTATACTGTATTAAAAGCTTAATGGTATTTTAAAATTATTGCGAACCACTTGCTGGCTCATGATGATGGACGCTGGTCTACTAATGTTTCCATGGTTGTGGTTGAAAGCCTGGATTTTGGAGAAATTTGAGCCCATTTGGTTGCACTTTGCTTCCCTTGCACTGATGGCTCTGAAATATCCCTGATTGCATAGGCAGGCCTGAGATTAGCCTTCATCCAACATTTCTTTGTTAACACTGATCAGCCTGTATAAAATGTTGGACACAATGTTAAATGCTGGATTAGGACCTGTAAACCTCTTACAGACTTTTCCACACATGCTCCATTGACACAACAATGTTTGAGACTGAGAGTTGTGTGTGTACGTGCGTCTGTGTGTACATGTCCGAGACTGCAACCTCATTTGAGAACAACAAATCTGTCAGTACACTGTTAACACAGAACAGTTATGTAGTAACAGTGTACTTACTGAATTTAATAGCTGACTTTATTCTGAAGGTAAACCTCCATTCATCTGGCAATAGTGAGTCCTACCAGGAGCGGTTATCACGTCTGGAGGGAGACAAAGAGTCACTAATTCTTCAGGTGAGATTTATTACTCCTAATATTTAAAATACAAAACAATACAATATCTGTCTGTCTCTTTATGTACAGGATTTATATGTATTTTAAAGCTTTAACCTAAAGCATGTCAGGACATTTGCTTATAAAGGTGCATCAATTCCATTGTTTATGAGCCTGCTCAAATAAAAGAGGACATATGACACCACACTATTAGTGGAACTAATTCTTAACAGTGCCCATATCACATAACAGCATTACAGGAGAGAGACAAGGAAAGAAAGGGCAAAGGTAGATCAGAATATTATGTTGTAAATGTTGCGTAATTGCTGTATTTATTTTGCATGTGTGAAGCAACAGTTATAAAGCTGGGGTTGGTGCTCTTGCAACACTAGAATGTCTTGTTTTGTGTGATGTCTTTGTCTGCATATGCATGTGTGTGGGTGTATAGTTATGAGGACTGCTGAACAAGTGCCTATTTCAGACAGGTTGAGGCTAGCACCACCATGTGCTGTAGCATATAGGTGTGTGTGTGAGAGCAGGTGCCCTGTTTGTTTGTTTGGCCTGACATAAAACATTCCTTTAGAAAATCTGCTCCACTTGGCTGGTCCGACCGGCCTTTTAGCTTAGTGATCAGCTATTGTGTGGTCAGCTTAATAGTTGCTCTGCAGAATTACATTCAGCATGTGTTCTGCTGACATTGCTGGAGCCACTGAAGTATTGCAACCACCTACTGGGACACAAAGGATCATTTATTTCTTCTCAAAGAAAATGTTTGCACTGTTTGAATGAAAATAGCTGATATCAATGTGTACTGTAACAAACTCTGTTGTAAAAGAGATAATCTGCAGCCTTGAGACTTTTGCTAGGCCTGGGCTGCAATTATGTGATAAAATGTGAAACTAAATGATGGAAAACTGTTTTATGGTCAATTTTTGGTGTACAGAAAGTAATTCATCTCTACTTACTTGTTGTCCGAACACACAAATACACACAGGTGAGTGTGCTGACAGACCAGGTGGAAGCTCAGTGGGCCAAGATCAGCGATCTACAGAGTTCTCTGGTGGAGCATCAGCACAAACTCAACTCCACAGAGGAGATGCTACAGCAGGTACATGGCTTTAAAGATCTTGTGTAAAAACATCTTCTACTCGACTTTCTCAATACCAAATGTTTGATGTATTACTGGACTAAAATTAGGAAAGGGATTAGAAAGGGACATCCTGGGATTATATATCAATATTGTTCCTACATTTAATGAGATGTGACAGGGTCCCAGACTGTCCATCTATCTTTTAAATATGACTCTTCTGCAGATCCAATCTTTTCTCATAAGCTGTAGAATGTAACTCAGGATGAGTTTGGCTTCCTGGGAACAAATTCCTTGCTAAGATTCCAGTGTTTCTGGCTGCAGATTACCTTGACAACCAAAATATTTAGGACGCTCAGATTCATTCCACGGCAATGTCTCAGAGCTTTTCTAGTTTATGCAGGGCCAGACTAGTCCGTCTGGGCAGGTGATTACAGCCCCATTAGCCACACCCCCAACCTGTAGCCACCAAGACCTTGCCTGCTCACACACACACAGAGAGAGAGAGAGAGAGAGAGAGAGAGAGAGAGAGAGAGAGAGAGAGAGAGAGAGAGAGAGAGACAACAGCTTAAAAAGTTGGAGAGATGGGAGGGAGAAAGAATAAGGGTGGTGCTCCTTTAAGAGTCAAAAGTTTGTGAGTGTGTGTGTGTGCAACTTTCAGTTGTTTCCTTTTGACTTGAAACCTACTACAGAGACTTTACTAAATGCTACGAGAGACACTGAATTGAATGGATGTATGAAACTTTAATCTACTGAAACTACAAGGCACTTGAAACCATTGCATCTATGAAGGAAATACACCTACTCTTCCTTTGCTGCAGGTGGACACTGGAATAAGATGAACCAGGTATTACACAGAATCAGTTTCCTCATTCTGATAATATGTTTTTTATAGATCATTTCAACCTATTCTGACCAATTTTATGAGTGTCAGGAATGTGTCTATTAACTACCTGATGAGTTGTGAACCAATGTTCAGTGTCTACTTCTAAGTGCAGTGCTGTGTGTGTGTGCAGTGTATCAAAGGGCAGCCAGGGTTGGTTTCTTAGAGACATGGTCATTATGAGGCTTTGGAAATGAGCTGTAAATCTCTTTCTGGTGACAAAGCTCTAATATTTTCCATGTGTACACTCTAGAAGAAGCCCAGATATTTTCCAAAGCCAGAGTTTTAAATGGATGTATCCATGTGTACATTTGCCTGCCTCTGATGCTCATTTCTGGACTCTAAGTGATTTAACACCTGCTTGACATCAACCAAATTAGTAATACATCTGCCTGCATAGCCTGACTTAACTCTCAAGGCTGACAGCCATTCAGGATAGATAGTCACAAAACTGTAAAGCAGACTCTCCCTCAGCACCAGGTTTGACTGGCAGCAGTTCACAGGGACATGAAAATGCACCTGTCAAAGTTATTTTAATGTTCTTTCTATGAATGTTTTGCATGCTTTTGGTATCTTTCTCTCTCACTCTCTCCCCCTCTGCTCTGTACTTTGAGTGAGCTGTGAAATAGGCATTATAAATAGTGGTCATGGGTTGTGTATATTTAGCCACTCAAACAGCGTCTGAAACCAGTGGGTTTGTCTGAGGGGACTGTCATTTCAGATCTGGAAGTGTGCTGTGCTTCATACTTAATGTTGCCTTTGTTCAGTAAGTACTGAGCATTGTGTATCATTGAAGTGATTATGTATTTATGTATGTATCTGTATATATGTCTGTTTGTGTTGCCTCATGCTCTAGCTGTATGTTGTTGACGACAGGAGCTCCTGCATAGGACGTCACTGGAGAACCAAAAGCTGAATCTTTTGGGGGAGGTGTCCTACCTGAAACTAAAGCTGGCAGACATGGAGGGAAAGCAGGGCCATGGGGCTGAAAGGCAACACAAAGCAGAGGTAGGGTTTTTCACAGAGTCAAGTATGCCTATTCCTTGTGATATTTTGTTTTCAATATACAGTACAGTACACTCTGTAGGCATGGTTGCATTGTTTGATGGTATTTTGAAGCCAATATGTAGCCATCAAAACAAGGTTGCCTGGTGAGTAGTGCCAGTGGAGTTGATTTACTTGCTTTCCTTTAATTAGTAGCCAAGTTTCTTAAGTTTCCGCCATGAATAATTTCACTCTTTTTGCAACTAAACTTCATATTCTTGACTATGTACATGTGAATGGTTCATATCCAAATGACCTTAAGAGTTTCACTGAGGACTGTTTGAAAGAAGGAATTACTTAAGCTAAGATCCCCAGGAACTTCTGTTTTACTTCAGTCTTTGGAAATTTGAACCCAACTCTGCCAGGAATGAAGAGGGTACACACAAAAATCTGCTTGTGTTCTGATAGATTTAACCTTAAAGTCAGCGGCTGATTTTATGGAAGATCATAAATGCTTTCTAAACAGATGGAAGGGAATATTCACCCAAAGCCTGGCTCTGTTGTTGCTGGGCAAAGTCCACAGGAAAAAAGTCTCCAAGGAGTTAAATTCTTTGTCAGTTTAAACTGAATCATGTATTTGCTTTAGACCGATGTGTTAAGTTACCAGCAGACATCCTGAGCATTTAGTGACCATATGAATTGGAGAAAGGGGAAGCAGGGAAAGCAGCACTACTACCAGACAGGATACTGTAATGTATGTTGTTACTTTCAAAACACTGCTGGTCAAAGAGCCTTTGTGTCCTCAGGTTAAAAGAGTTCCTGCATAGCAGAGCTGGCATGATGGATGGCCAGCCAATTATGACTGTGTGTAGGATTTAGTGTTGGTGGTGGTGGGTAATGATTGACTTGGCCATCCTGAAAATGAAGAAACTGGTGGCATGTTCCCAAAAACATTTGACATAATTTAAGTACATGAAAAAAATAATTTATTTAATAATGCCTGAGCATTTATGGGGATTTGATTTGCATTTCTGAGCAGAAATAACAGCATAATGTACATGTGATTCAGTAGACATTGTAGTAGACTTAGTAGACTGGTTTCGCCATGTGCACAAACTTAACTTTCCCTACAACAGCTGTTTGGACTTAAGGAGAATAGAAAAAAATCTGCTTTGAACACGTGGCCTCCCACATGCTGCCTCTACTACACAAACATATCCACACATATGCATGTTAGGACCATTTGCACACACACACGCACACAACATGTGGAAGCCTCCTTGCAGTGAAGCCAGTAAGCTCACAGTTAAATTTAGCCATGAAGGCAGTCCATATCATCTGTCATATCCGCTGTACCGGACCCCAAGTGAGACTTCCTCTGTCCACAGTCCGGGCATAGCTTGGCCGCTGTTTACACTCTTTCGGAACGAACATTGGCACGGAAGACCTCTGAAAGATAGCAAACCTACTCACTGTCTCATAATGTATAAATGCAAACTACCCATTTGATGAACTGGATATGCTGGAATATGGCACAGCATAATGCATAATAATGTTAATACAAGTATATAGCAGATAGTTCTGGTTCATGAACAAATACATAATGATATGTGTTCACCTCGACCAGATGAGACTAACTGGGCCAGTAAACACAATGGGACAGTTAGTCTCATCTGGTTTATGGGGAACAGCCAAGGATTTGTGTTTCCAATACTAACTCACAAGCATATTTATGCATTCAAGCTCAAGACCAAATCACACTTTCTCAGGATTGTATTCACACACAAGCAGACATACACTGACTCTGTAGTATTTCCTCTCTCTTAACATGTCTCTCAATTCTTTCCCCCCATTGCATCTGTCAGACTGTTGTGAATTTCATTAGTGAGCTGCAGGAGCAGATGTGTAGGTTTCAGAAGGAAATCAATAGCAAGATTCAGGAGAAAAAGGCCTTGGAGTTGGAGATCCCAGCTGACAGCAGCTCTCCAGTGGTGCGCCCCACTGAGTCCACTAAGGGCGAGAGCTCAAACCCCTGGCCGTCCTGTGACAGAACCTCAGAGGAGGTTCCAGAAGGACCTGATGGGAACACACACAACCTGGAAGAGGGTAGCTCAGATGCAGATCAGCAGGACGACTGTGGAGAAGAAAGTGTAGGCACTGCCTGCCTGCATGACTTCTAATGTTGTGTGCAGCATGGCTTGTCTCACTTTAGTGTGTGTTATTCTTAGCTTTAGTTGTAAATGAAGCAAGGACTCACTAAATATCATCAGCAGCGCCAAATGTCACTTTGTAACTTGGTTGATCGTTTTGGAAAAACCGTTATGCATCAGTGTGTGACACTTATAGGTGCATTTCATGTACTATTTAATATTGTGCTATGAAAGAAAATATTCAAATGTGTTAACATCACCTGAATTTAAACTAACTAAATGTTCTCAAACATTCTGTTTTAGGGCTTACTTAAAGAGCTCAGGATTCTCAAGGACAAAGTGGAGCACCTGGAGGACCAGAAGTTACAGTACGAGAAAAAACTAAAAGCAACAAAGGTAAAAGAGAGTTCTGATTTGTGTGGTGTCTAGACGTTGCAATACACCATCAGTGCCCACATTCCACTGCTAACTCTCCTCTCAACTTTCCTAAATGCTGTCCAATCCAATGTTCCAGCCAGTTGAGTGAGTCATCCGGTTTTGTATGGACACCTATGTTTTCTTAAGAAGTCTATTTCACCTTGTATTCCTGAAATACATTTAATGATGGCTAAGTCCATTTTTAATGACTTACTTGCATGATCACATGGCATTAACCTCTTAGACTTTTGTGAGTAGTTTATGTTGCCACCTTTTGTCCTCTTTTATGATAACATCATATCTTTCACATTCCCATCTGTCTTTCCCTTCTGGTACAATATCTTTCCCCAGTCTGTGTATTAGGGTATATTTCATTGTGTTGCTCTACCCACCCATTCAAAAAGTAGTTTGATTTTACTACTTCATTCATAGTTCATTCAAGTGTTGCCTGGTCAACTTATAGTCACAACAGATTAGATTCAGATTGTCATTTTTAAAGGTTGGACGTATCCACATACTTCAATCATTTTTTAAGTTGTCTAAGGAGGTCCACCTGGTTTGATGCACTGTGTATGTGAATACTGTATATTACCATCTGCAGTTCTTTATTTTTTCATTTTAGATGTTAATCAAATACTCTGGCATCTCTCCTTCAACTGGAGGTTTACCAGGAGTTACAAAATGAGAAAATAATACCTTTTACAGAATGTGTTATTCTTAGTCTGAAGCATTGGTTACTGATAGCAGACTGTTAGAAAAACTTTTTTTTAATCCAAATAGAAAAAATCCTAATGCACCGTAGAATGTAAGTTTATGTATTGTACTTTCTATTTAAAAGAAAAAAAGATTAGGGTTATTATTTGGTATATGAAGCAAAAGGTGTATTTTCCAACTTTCACTTTCCTCTACACTTGTGAACTCAAAGGCTGAACTTATCCAGGCTGAACTTAACTTAATTGCCATCTGTTTTTTCTTACACTCAAACTTACTTCAACCTACCTTAAAACAAACTATAACTCTAGACAGTAGTGGCCTAATATTTGTCTCTCTAAAATTCAGAGATTAAGCATTAATGTGCTGTATTGTGGGTGCTTGGTGGAAAAATATTATATCTTTCAACATTGGAGTTTCAATTGGGGAACTAAGAATAGGCACTAAGATGTATGTAAATGTCTTGTTTTTTAAACTAGCTTTTATCCGTGCGTGTTTAAACAGATGTGTCGGCACATAGTGCACAGAACAACATGTCCTTTCTGCTAAGATTCCTCACTGTGTGACACCCACAGGCAGAGATCAGCAGCCTTCAGCAGCTTCTGATCAGTAAGAACACGGAGATCGAGAGCCTGCACACACAGCTGCTGACCAGACCCTCTCTATTCCCCGAGAGCCCGGAGAGAGGTAAGCAAAGCACCCAGCCTCAAGACCTCAACCAACCTGCCAACCACAGCCTCTCACTCTCTCAGTTACCCAGCCTGATAGGTGATACAGTTAATGTCTCCTTTTTGCATTCATTAACTTGCAGTAACAGCTGTGGGAAAAGTCTCTTAGCCCTTAATAAACTGTCTCTCAGAGATGTACAGAAAGAGGCTAAACACCAAACGTAAGCCTGAACAGTACTTAATGAAAATTATTTAAAATCCACGGGCCATGTCTACTTTTGATCTTTTATCTACTTCCTTTCTCCAGATGTGTCTCTTTATTTCATTATCTTTTGTTTTCTTCTGCTCAGAGCACATTTTACAATCACAGACTGGTTTCCAAAAAATACTTGATGCACTATCTCTTTTCCCTTTGGCCTTTTCATTGTCTTTATGGATTCCTGGGAGCATAAAGCCTTGCTTGTTCTTAATTTTAATAGATAGATGCATCTCTGGCTATACTTGCTTAGTAAGTGGTCATTCACCAGTACAACTGCCTGTGTGCCTGCAGTAGTTACATAGGAAGTGTCTATGGACTGTGCACCCATATATGTAAAAGTTGCCATGGCTAAAGCTATAATTGGTAGATTAAAAACAGACTTGTATCCAAAAATACATGCTTTGGATGGCGCTCTGGTGAGGAATAAATCTACAACATGCTAGCATGTATTTTTGCTTTTACTTTCTTCATAAATAACCACATGCCACTGTGTGTCTATACAAAATACAAATGCATATGACATGAGCAGCTTCCTATACAGATAAATAATCAGTGTGGGGTTTCTTTTTAAACATTTAGATCAGGAGCTGCAGAAGCTTCGGACTGGAATGAAATCACTGGTAGCTGCCAATGATGAAAAGGTACCACTGATATGGAAACCTATCCTTTCTCTTTCTGGTCAACAGCTGTATGTGATTATGTAGTATAGAGCAGCATGTGTGTTGTCATCTGTTTACTACGATGTAAAAAGTCCTACCGGCCTGTACATAGAAGTGCTATCATCATGCTGTTTAAAAGGTTAGACGGTAACTGTTTATCATTTCTCTAAGGCGCCGCCCTCCAACCATTTATAGTACAGAGGGGCTTTTGTATTCTCCCTCCCAGAGAATCTTGGACTTTAAAGACTCACAGACGAGGGCCTACATGTGGCACACTACTGAGGACACACACGTACACACACCCCAAGGCGAGCCATTTCAGGAAAAGCCACACTTAAGTAGGCCTCGATCTGCCAAGCCTAATTTTGGAGTGAGCTGCATTAAGAGAACCATGACAAAACCAGACATGGGCACCACTTCAAAAAACACAAACTGCACGCAGCTGGTTACCACAACTAAGATTTCCAGCCAGGCCTGTGTCAATCCCCTCCCTATCCACTACTTTGACGTAAAGGCCATATGGTGACCGAGGGACGTTTGTGTGGCGTGTTGGTCAGCAATAGAGTAAACCAGTTAGTCCGTATAGTATGTGTTTCCTAACCTAAACATCTTAATTGGGTTTCCTCTCTGTTTTCTTCAGGACCGACGAATTGAAGAGCTCACTTTGCTCCTGAATCAGTGCAAGCAATTCAGAGAGGTCACTCACACAGCAAGGCAAGGTAATCAGCTTGTTGACTCCTTTATCCTTCTTTTGTGGCGTTTGTATTTTCTTAGCATCCATGTTGGAGCCTAATGAAAGCCACCAGTCTTCCCTCCTGAAAAGAAAAAATGCACCACCTGAGTTTCGGAAAAAAAAACACATTTCTTTTCTTTGTTACTGTAGCTCCACCTGCTGTTCGTTCATTGTCAAATGGCAGGACTCCGTCAAGCAGCAGTGAGGAAGAAGAGAATGTGCTGTTGAAGAATACTGACTCTGCCAGTGCAAAATCTCTGGATGTAAAGTCTGAAGTGGGTACAAACTATTACAGCTACTAGATAAAGTTTTTTGTTCACATGAACATGGTTTTGAATTATTTATGTTTTTTTACCCATAACAGGTTTCCACAAGCAGCTCTTCTTCCCAGCAAACATCTATTTCATCAACCCAAAAGGACAGTGATTACAGGTAGCGAGGCTACTCTTCGTCAGTGGACGACTCTTCAATATTTTTTGTTGGATTTTTACTGAGATCATTGTGTTTCTATCTACTCAGAACAGAACCGCAGACTTTATCAAGCAGCATGAATGACCTAACAAATGGGCCTTTACAAAAGGTATTTTGTAATCATCATACAAATGTAATATGCCAGTCATTTGTTAATTTTCTTTTAAAGTATGTAATCAACCCTGAGGGCTTCCAATACTTGATTATTCTACATTATAATAAGCTACTGTTTATTACATGATCAAAGCATGAGATAATTGGATTTTGTACATATATTAACAGTTATTGTATTTTCTGTATCTGTGTGTGGTTCATTCAGAGTGGTCTGGATGACCCTAGAAGTCAGATGCTGGCTGTGAATTCCTCTCTGTCAGAGCAGAATGTGAGCGGAGACAGCAGCAGTGAAATCCAGAGTCAAAAGTCTCCAGATGGGAGCGAAGATGGAGACTCCAGCCAAAGTAAATCCAGACATATTAAATCAGTCCATACACAATGATGGATAGTGTGCAGTAATAATCCCTAATGTAGGATTAAACTTCCTTTTTCTGTGTAATAGTCGCAAAGCCAGTAATTCCCATGAGCAGAGGCAGTATTCATATTTGGTACAAACCACTCTCCTTTGAGCAGACAACCACTGCATCTTTGATCACTTCTAATTGCGGAGGCTCCTGTCAGAGCAGATGGATTATGGGATGGATTTTCTTACCAAACACACCCTCTCTCTGGCTCTGATTGACCACATTTATACCAACTCCACCCTTCCTCAGCTTCACTGACCAGTTTTAACTTGAGCCCCACCCTGACTTCTCCCTGCTGCGTTCTGCTGTGGAGTGGTGACTGACTGCAGCACATATAATAAAGATCACACCTTGTCAAATTTAGCTCAAACCACATGGGGCATTAACCAATGAATTATTTGCCAAAGTAAATGATCTGTAACCTGTGCTCCCTCTCCTGAATAGAGCAATGTGAAATGACAGACTAGCACACGTGTGCTACTAGGTCTTGTTCTGTTTGGTATGCAAAGAGATACAAAAAAATTAAAATGCTTTTAATGCGTTCTATTTAGTCATCTGCGTCATGATCATCATCATCATCCAGATTGTGTCTTTAACCATGCCTGAACTTAGGGAAACTATACATGTAGACAGTCTGATCCTTTAAAGTTCCATTATTGAAACGTTAATTACAGTAAGGCTATGTCTGCTCTAATTATCACAAGTAAACATTTTTAACTAATGCAGCTATAAAATGTTGCATAGCCCTCCATAGTTCTACAATTTGAATCGTATCTGACTAAGTAGTATTGCACTAACTGTGGTTTTTGTAACCTCTTGCAGGAAAGTTTGAGAAAGTTGATGACAGCACTTCAGGCAATAATTCCCCCGTTCAATCTGGAGCAAACACACAGCCTGACCAACGAGCTGTGGGCTCACCAGAATACATGAAGAATAACAGGAGCTTTAAGAGACTCTGGGGAAAGTGAGTGTGGGAAAATACATTGATACATCAACAATACGCTAACACAAATGCTCCCCAAGTAGAACAAAAAAGGACAACCAAACATTAAATAGACCTAAATAAAGTATATGTAAAAATATGTACTGTGAGTCTAAATAACATATGTTTTTTTATAGAATGTATTAAATTGTGTATAAATAATATTACTAGTTTTATTTGATGTAAAGAGAAAACAATTAAGAGAGATATTTTCATAAAGAAATAATTTGTGCATATATTTAACTATCCTTCTCCTACTACACTTGCCCTACTATCACACTCACTAAGTAAACACTATAGAATAACTGAAATTACACAATTACACAAAACTGACTTTCAGTATTAAAGACTGCAGTAACTATATTTTCCATTATCACCTTCTATCTTATTCACATACTGCAAATCATATATTGTTTAAATATTTATCAACAATGATGTGAACATGTACTGATTGTGCCAAATATAATATAATTTTACTTTGAAAATGAAAGTAATTTCGAGAATGTTAACCCTCACCCATACAGACTTCGGAGAACCCAGTCTGGAGGTCTCCAGGCAGTGGATCCAGATGTCAGTCAGTTTAGAAGAGGGGGACTACGTGCGACAGCAGGACCCAGACTGACCAGGACCCCCGAATCGTATGACTCTACACGGTAAACCACAGTAGTACTGTACTCCTATTTTAAGTGTCTAAGGGTTTGTATCAGCCAGTTCACCATTATAATTTTCTCATTTAAAGGTTTTCTACACAATATTCAGAACATTAACATAGCAACAAACAATACTTTACTTTGCTATTAAAATATACAGTGGAGTAATGTCAACCTGAGCAGACGATGAAGTCGCTCTTCCTCTGTGTGTGCTGTAATCTGAGTTTCTCTGTGCTTTTTTTTACAATGCCAGGTCAGCCATGCATGCCTTTTAGTCCATGTTTGTGCATGTGAGTGTTCCCCACTGGTTAGCTCATGTCTGCTGCTCTGCACTGCACACACGGTTACCTCTGATAATGTAGTCTCAATCCATGGCAACACTGTGGTCTCAATTACACTCTACTGAAGAGTAGCGCCGACCCTTCAGTTCTCCTTCAGATTGACACTGTTTGCTCTGTTCGTCCTGTTACCTGGGACCCGCAGGCTCAGCCTTCTCCATGTTGAACTCCGTGTGGAGGCACTAGATATACTCTGGATTTTGAATTTAGCACCAATCAAAACATCTGGTTTGGCTCTCCTGCCTCCATCATTTCCTAGTGCAAAGTAACAAATGAAAAGAGACTTGAGGGTTTTTCTTAGCATAACAAATTATGTCTTAAATGTTGATGTGATTTATATATTAAGATGGCCATTTTAAATACTTGCAATACATTTAGAAATGTACTAATGTACTAATCTGATTTATGTTTTTTATTTTAGTGATATGAACGTTCCATTCAGCCAGTGGACCAAAGAGCAGGTATGTGGCTGGCTAGAAGACTATGGACTGGGCCAGTATGTCAATCTCACTAGGCAGTGGGTTGAAAATGGACAGACGCTACTCTCTGCCACACCTCAGGACTTTGAAAAGGTCAGAGAATTGCTATTGGCACTTTGAAATAAACACTGTGAAAATATCTTGAATTTACAACTCTACACAGTATTTAAGTATTTAATCAGAGAATAAATACTCATGGATATGTTGGAAACTTAAAAAGGTTTATCAGGCTAAATTAAACTGCATGGTGTGTGGGTAAATCTCCAATTATTCCCCAAACTTTAGTTTTATTGTAACAAACAGTCCTTTCTAACCTCAGGAAATGGGTATGAAGAATCCACTGCACAGGAAGAAGCTGCAGCTCGCTCTAAAGGCATTCACCACTAAAGTTATAGAGAAATCGTCAGACCTGGACTACATCTGGGTCACCCGTAAGGCTCTTTCTAAATGGAATATTATGAACTTTTCATGCTGCAGCTGAATGTTCTCATTTGAATCTCATCAACCAATACAGAGGATTTATCGTGCCACAAATCAAACAAAGACATGTAATGTGTGAGATATACATATATTAGAAAAGATGCAAACATAGCCACTGCCATAATTCAAAATCGGGAACTGTATCTTAACTGAACAGTCACAATGAACATGTTTTTACAGCTGACAGCATTCAATATGTTAGTAAGTGAAATGAATAAATGTCTGATTTTTGCCCATTTAGGCTGGTTGGATGATATTGGTTTGCCTCAGTATAAAGACCACTTCCATGAGGCCCGAGTGGATGGTCGAATGATACAATACCTCACAGTGGTAAGACTTAATCCTGCATCTACTGTAACATTTACTATTAAAGTGAAGGTCTGAAAATACATTTATTAATGTGTCAGACATGATTTAAAAAAAGGCAATGAATCTATATACTCTTCATAAAGTTCACTGATGTTCCTTTGCTGATCACTCAGAATGACCTCTTGACTCTGAAAGTCACCAGTCAGCTTCATCATCTCAGTGTTAAATGTGCCATCCATGTCCTTCATGCCAACAAGTTCAACCCCAACTGTCTCCGACGTAGGCCAGGGGAAGAGGTAAGCCAAGATAGAAAAGTGTAAGATTTATATCTGTGATTTATGTCTGTGTTTTCTTGTATGTTTTCTGTCCTAGTCTGAATGTTCGTATAGTTATTATTATTATTTGTTTTTATTCTTTTTAAAAAAAAAAGTCTTGTCTAGTTTGAGGTAATGTGCAACCTGTATGAACTGAAAATAAAAAAAGAAAGAAAAGCGTAAGTGGAAGTTGAAATTGTAGATTGTGCCAGCGAGCGGTGTATGTAAGAGTTGTAAATGTTTTATGTTTTATGTTATGTTGTGTTACAATTTAGGTGTCATCCCACCAGTTACCCACAAGATGGTGTCAGACATAAAATGCTTTCATTCTTAGCACATTGTTTCTTTCATAATGCTTGCCTCAATAGCCCCAGGGCTATTAAAGCTTCATTCTGCTCACTTATAGTCTATTTAAAGGAAGCGTCAACCAGTTGTGAGTCAGATGGAACATTTCTATTTCTATTTTTAACTTCTTCAGAAACAGCCTTCTCCCTCAGAGGTGGTGCAGTGGTCTAATCATCGTGTTATGGAGTGGCTGAGGGCAGTGGATCTAGCTGAGTACGCTCCTAATCTACGGGGCAGCGGCGTTCATGGTGGGCTGATTGTAAGTACTGTATTTTGAGCTTGTCTGCAAGTTTTCTTTACATACGTTTTCATGACAACCCTGTGGACCTAAATTTGTTGCTGTCATCTGCTGCCAAAATGCTCTTCAACAGATCCTGGAGCCTCGCTTCAGCTCAGAGACTTTGGCGCTACTGTTAAATATTCCTCCACAAAAGACGCTGCTCCGCCGCCACCTCGCCACTGCCTTCTCTGCCCTGGTGGGACATCAGGCCACGCAGGAGAAGCGGGAGTATGGCAATGCCACAGGCCATGTGCCCCTGACTACCACTGCTAAAGTAAAGGTAAGAGAACAACCTTCAATCAAAATGTTTCAGTGGTTGAAGTAGCATTAAATCTAAACTATTTATTAATGGGTTAAACTTCTTTTGTGTTTTCAGCCAAAGAAGCTGGGCTTCACCCAATTCAGTCATCTCAGAAAGAGGAAACCTGATGAATCTGCGGACTATATCTGTCCAATAGACAGTGGAGCACTGACAGTGAATGGGGTTTCTCGCCTGCCCTCTGCAGCACTTCGGGGCCTTAGCCCCACCTTGGACAGACAGGCTGTGAAGCAGGAGCAACTGGGGATGACAGCTCAAGCTAATGGCCCAAAACAATAATTTAAAATACAGGACACTCCCCTCTCACTCACTCAGTAACTTTGTGAATCAGTGGAAATTCTGATGAAGAAATGTTCCCAAGATTTATTAATGTGTTGAATTGCTGGATGGGCTGTGAAAATGCTGTGTTAAGCAGGTGATGTTAATTGGTTGTTAATGTATTTTTAACCAGGTGTTGTTAAAACAATATTCATCAAAGGTGGTGATGAATGGTGACATTGTGTGAAAGCTGCTCTCTGCATTCCATATACATTTGGATTCCAAAGCTTATACTTTAGCTTTAAAAAACATTTTACGAACCATTTTGTATCTAAACTTCTGCAGATGTAGTTAGAATATTGGTGACATTTTCTTGTTATATATCTGGATTGACTGCAAAGTATAATAATTGACCAGTTACTAAGAGTGTCATTCATTCATCCTCTATGACTGACAAACAAATTATTAAAAAAAATATAATAATTTTACTTCTTGATGGTTCACTTCTGCAACTTTGAATAAGGTTTGTTTGCATAGGAGTCTCCTATCCAAATAGTGCTTTGTTTAATAATATATTTGTGAATATGCAGTAATATGATCAAAACAAGTTCAATAGTTAGTCTTTTGTAAGTTTTGGAGACCAAATGCTTTTGCTGCCATCTGGTGCTTAAATGCTTACTACTGTCAATGAACAGCTTGATCATATTTATATTTATGGTCAATTATGGCTTATAGTAGTTATGTAACTAACAGATGTAGTTTTCAAGTTGATATTTTTCTAATTTTTTATTTCAGAAAAATATGAACATTGTTGCTGAATATTTCATAAAAGCCAGAGAGACACATCACTTCCTGATGATGGATCTTAGGACCTTGAATGGACAGTCTATTGTTTGGTTTTGTTACAGCCCAGGTTGAAAGTGGACGAGCCTGAATAAGCGGTTTAATGTAGCTGACAAGACTGAAATTAATCTGCTTTGATTTTGTTGATGAGTTAATGAAAATAAATGAGTAAAACAATCAATGATTGTCTTGTTGGTGAATATTAACAGCTTCAATCTAAATTTGGCTTGTTTTCACAAAGTTGAAAGGTTAGTGATTATCACGGTGAAAAAAATATAATACAACTTCACCAAAATACAATTTGGTGTTTAGAAGTATTGCCTGATTATATGGAGGTACTTGCAGACAGTTGTCCACTGAATGTTGTTGACCCCAGAAAAATGTTATTTAGTTTGAGTATACAGTCAAAGGGTCATCATGGCATAATGTGGTCCTTGAGACACCTGCTGTACTGGGGACTAAACAGAAGTAGTTTTGAGCAGTTTGCCAAGTTTTTATATATCTGTCTGTCTGTCTGTGGACAGATTTTGTCACTGTGTCAAAACTGTGAAAGACGCAATCACAGACCTTTACATGTGTGCAGTTGAGTTTAAACTGTATGCTTAATTTGAAGATGGGTGTGGTCTGAGTAGGAGGAAGTGGGGAAGGGGCCATTGCACCCTCACTTAATGCCCCTGGTCTAATTTGGCATCGCTAGTGGTGTGATCCCATGGCAAGATGGACTCTAATTTGAATACACTTTAACTATGTTTGACTATATTAGGAAACATCTTGCTAGACCATAGTACAAAAATAATACCATGTCTATGCCTCTTTGAGTTCTTTTTTAAAGTAAAGTATCTATTTTCTAAAAATGTTATTGGTTGACTGTAACTAGGTGCCATGTTGTGCTGCATAGCATTTTGGGGATTTCAAAATAAATGCTTTTCTTCATAAGTAGCCCAAACCAGATCGTAATGTATCAGACATCATTGCCTTGATTAGGGCTGGATTTGCCTCTGGCTTGCTATTTTCTTCTTTTAACTAATTTCCACTTCATCTTATACTATGGCGTTGTAATTGTTAGGCACTTACTGTATTTGCCAAATGAGACAGAACCTGTATTAGAAGGAGTATTCTCTTTTACACTGAGGGCTGTAATGAAACATTTTTTTCAATAAATGACCACTTTCAGTCCTAGTGAATCTACTAGGATTCTGCTGGCATGTCTGTTAGTGTCGCAGACAGGGCAGGAGTCAGCTCCCCTCTAAACCCTCTTACGGAAGCACAGTCTCAATTAGACCAAACACAATAATTAGGAAATCTTTTACTTCTGCATGTCATTAGCTTCCCAACAGAGAACATCCTGATCAATGATTACAAATGACAAGTTCATAAATAAATTAGTCCTGCTGATAAGTGTGTAACACAACTCAATTGACCTATGTTAAATGGAAAATAGAGGACTCAAGGAAAGAGGATTGGGATGTGGGGTTTTGCAAATGGAAAATATAAAGGAGATAATTGTAATATAACATATGTATTAATGTTTGGGAAATGTCTGATGCAATTTGATAAAGGGCAGCATACACATTTAAAAATAGTTAAAGGTTTAGAAAAGTGAATTGTTATTTTAAACCAGCAGATGTCAGTGTTGGCTGTGTATATGTCATGTCCCATGAATACTACTTCACAGTTAACTCAGTGAGGTATTCCACTGAGTATTTAGCTTGTTTGTCATTTTGCATTATTGTTTAATTTTTCTCTTTTTATACTGAAGGTAAGTGACAATGCCTCAGACCTCAGTTTACCAAAAGAACAGGCGGCGTGTTGGACCACATTACTACTTTAAACTGGACAGATGGGAACATGGATCATGCCAGCACAAAGGGCATGAAAGGATTTCAATGTTAATCAAAAACTAGTTTTGAGTCGTATGTGGTTCCAAATGACAGTTCTCGAGATTGTGCATAGGTCATGTGGTTGATGGACAGTCCAGGATTAGAAACAGAATATAATGATATTAGAGGCAGTGTTAGACTCTTAGTCAGAATACAAACGATCAATCTCAAAAATACATACATGAATTAAAAAAATTAAATAAAATGGCTGTAAATGTTATCACATTTCTACATTTTTAAACTGAGTTCTCCATTCTGTTGTGTGTGTTTATCTATGTGCATGTGGTAAGAGAGGATGGCATTGTTTATAATAGTGCATCTTAGCTAATTTCAGTAATGTGATCCAGCCTCCACTAGCTGACAGCTTAATAGCTATTATTTGTGTCACCCTCTCTCATAATGCTTTAGCAGTAAATTGCTATGTGCAGGAGACTGTGGTATGACTGACATCTTACCTTGTAATATGATACCTATTGTTTTAATTAAGTGAAAGCGATTGTGACATTTATTGGTTTCCAAGTTACTTGATAATTGCAGTATGAGAAAAAAACAGTAGAAATAAGTTATTATGGTTTACATTGCATACATAATTTGCAAATCCTTTGATAATGGTGATACATTATTCTCCCACTGAGACTATCATTTCATTTGAATACATCAGAAATAAAAACACTGCATTGGTGATGCAACACAAACCCCCTCTTGGCAATGCCTGAGCCCTCACTCTTCTCTCTCCTGGTCTCTGTCTCATCTTCTTTCTGTGTGTTTCCGTGTGTGTATAAGAGTAATGTTTATTTATGCTGTATCAATTTTGCGTTGACATTTTCCATTTAAATTATAGAGGCCGACTTACATTCAGTTACCAAGGCTCCTTTCTAAGTAATGCCAGTAGCCAGTGTGTTAGCGCTTTAAGTCATCACCCTGTCTGTTTGATCTATGGACTCACTCAGATGTCTTTAGTGGAGCGTAATCATGTTTTTATATGATGTCACTGGTCGTTCCTGTCATTAACTTGCCACCAGCTTGCCAGTTTGGGGAACATATTCGATGTTAGGGTGGTGCATGTGTTGCGTACTCCCCATCCTGCCACTAAAGCTGTATCTGTCTCCAGCGCACCAGTTTGTTCTGACAGGCCTGCCACAATGATGACTGCATCACCTAGATGCGGCTGAGCAGCTTGCGAGCCAACTCTGACACGCCGTCAAAAGGAGCAGCCAGCCGTCTGCATGAGCCTTCTTCTGCCCCATCAAACCTCAGAGCCCATCTCTTCCTGTACAGCCAGCCACCATCAACCTGGCTGTTTCTCTCTGTTTGCTTCCCATGCTGAGATCATAAAAATCCGGATTACATGTTGTTGTGTAGTATTTACTCCGAAATTACAGGAGCGATAAATCTCCTTGAATTATCTAAACCCATCACCATAGAAATTGTGACAGTGGCAGTCCAAAACAAGCATGATCTTATGTGATTTGGAGAACTAGAGTAGAAAAGCTTGGTTAGGATTAGCCCCACCGGCGCCAAGGGGCATTTTTATTGGGGGCAAAGGCCACTTGCTCCTTATCATGCTTAGTTGGTGGCCAGTCCATAGAAGGAGAGGCGAGACAATGTTGATTATGAGATAAGACAATTACAGGAACAAGTATTAGATCAAGTATATCTCCAATCCACCAAAGACTGACAATTGTGACAAACAAGACTCCAGAAGCTTTGGGCCACAAGGACAATGTGACACCAAGATCAACCTTTAGGGTCAAGGAACCCACTGTTGGCATAACAATAGAGATGGTGAAATATTCGCAAGTGATCTGAGACAAAAACAGGTAGACAGTGAGTAAAATGACAAATTCTATCATAGTCAAGGAAAAGGATCTGGAAAATTTAGGCATAAACGACTGAAAAAAGGGAGTTGGGACTGTCCGCCTCAATGTCTGAATGGTTGTTCTGGCTGCCAAAACTATCATAAAAGTGCTGAAACTCAAAAGAGTTCACATGTCAGAGGAATGGAAGCAGTTTCCTTACCTCAGGCCATCATCATGGGTGATCAAGACTGACATGCATCACCAGAAGCTTTCATGTCCAATGAGAACACCTGTCTGACTCTCTGGCTGAAAGTGAACAGAGGAATGCCATTGCAAATAACATTTCATTATGTGCCACACAACCTCAGAAGACATGGTGGCATCATGTACCAAAGCAGGGGAAGAGATACTAAAAATAACGGATTATGAAGGTTTCTGTTGCATTTGATAAAAAAATATATATATTTGGGAATCAAACTTCTTATGATGACTGGATTTCATGCTGGAGTGCAAAACTATTTGTTGTCTATTATAGACATTCAAAGCCTTTTTTTGTGGACCAACTGGGATACGATGACAGCTTTTAGAAGATGCACACAGAGGGTGAAGTTCTTTATGTGGGTTGGTTTATTCTGATTCTTTGGGGCCCAATACAGGGTTTCAAAGAGAAAGTCAATCAGTAGAGGTTAATGTGGACAATCTGTAAAGAGAACAGACGTTGAATGCAAAACACTCTTGAACTGTTGCAGAGTAAAATTGTCCTGCCAGTGACATGTTGTATGTGTTTATTTATACAAACTGTGCTGTGTGTCTGGCTTTTTTAACCATTAGTTGCCATACCAGTTACAATGTAGGTTTACTACACTAACCAGGAGTAATTGGCTCCCATTGTTTTAAACAATCAATTAAGAGCTGCTTGCAGAAGAGATACTGTGTAAGTAGGAACAGTGCTGCTTCATGATGAAATCATGATAACATGCTCCCAATGACAATGCTAGCATGTCAATGTTAACAGGTAGTGTGTAAACCATGGTCTCCATCTCAGTTTAGCAGGTTAGCATGCTAACATTAGTTAATTAGTACTGAACACCAAATACAGCAGATGCTGAGCCAAATGTCACTAATTTTGAGCGAAATTGGTCATAAACCAAAGTATGGACAAAATTATATTTTGACCTGAACAGACTCATGACATTTAACTTCTGATGGGGACAGGCAGACAATACATACACACTGTTTTGGGCTATTGGTGATTCATTGAGTTCTGCAGTTGATTCTATATTCTCTTTTCTCAAGCATATGCTGTCAATGTAAAATTTGAATGCAGTTATCAAATATATATGAACAATCTTCTCTTGACATGAGGGATTTTAAGAGAAAATCTCCAAAACCTCATACTTCTCAACTACAGTGCCACTACACAGTACACAATATATGTCTCAGCAAAGGTCGCACAGTTAAAGACAGAGACTATCCTCACCAAAAAACAACAGCATTGATTATTTGTTTAAAATGCTTAACACACCCTATTGTGTGCTTACATTTTCCTGAAAAGCAACCTGTCAAGGTATTTGAGAAAATATCTGTATGCATTGGTTGCTTCTTCAAATGACCTGGTGTATAAATTGATAAATCAATTGAAGAATTATGCAATGTCATGGCCCATCTCTCATGGGAAGAAGTGTTTACAGTAAACCGGTTTCCCATGTACAAAGACACAGCTGCTATGCTGATCACAGATCAATCCAAGTGATCAAACAAAAACTCTAAACAAAAAGAAAAAAGAAAAAAAAGTTAATGCTACTGACAAAAATCCACCACACAAGGTCCATTTCTATCGTGCTTTAGAAGCTTTCAATCATGTCACATGGCATTCCTCAGCGGCTTGAGCTCAGTGGAGATTTGTATGGGTGTATTTTATTTCATGCAACCTAAATTTGCTTTGCAATACAGTTGCATGCTCCCTTTCTCAATCCTCCATTTCTTTAAAGATGTTCTGTACTGTGTAGGAGGATCCTCACAACCTTATAATGTTGTAAGTGGTGGTTAGAGTCAAAATAAAAGAAATGGCTGTTCTGGACACAGATGCTCTATTTTCAGTCTTTGCATGAACACAGGTCTCTAGAAACAGTACAGCTCACCATCATTTCCCTCTGCACTTGTGATCTTCATGTGTAAGTTGATGTTATTGATGTTTTGGATGAAGTTGCTCATACTGGAGGAAGCTGAAAGTGTTGTACTGGGTACCAGTTGTCAGGTTGGCTGTCAGGTTTCCCCATTTCAGTCTTTGTATTAAGCTAGGTTTGCTTTTTTTCTTTAAATTATGTCTCGATTATTAAACTATGTTTATTGTTTTTATTATTTTTATTGTGTTATTGTTTTGTATGTCTATATTTATTGTTATGCACCTTTCACCTAGTCAAATTCCTTGTATATGCAATGTACTTAGCAAATAAACGATTCTGATTCTGCTTGCTGTAGTCCTCTCATCTAACTCTCAGTATAAGAAAATATGTTTATTTCCCAAAATGTTAAACTTTTCATTTACCTTAGGGGCGGCAGATCAGCATACACTCAATTATTTTTTGATTGATCATATGAGTTATTTTGAAAGCACTGACAAATGGCTATTTTGTCATTCAGGTTCGGAAAGACTTGTATTGATAGTATTTATTCCTGAATACACCATGTACTGTGGTTTAAAGAACCATTCCATTCCATTATCCAGACCGCTTATCCTATATAGGGTCGTGGGGGCGATGGAGCCGATCCCAGCTGACATTGGGCGACAGTTTATCACAGTGCACATATAGAGACAGACAACCATTCACACTCAAATTCACACCTACGGGCAATTTAGAGTCTCCAATTAACCTAAGCTGCATGTCTTTGGAATGTGGGAGGAAGCCGGAGAACCCGGAGGGAACCCATGCTGCCACGGAGAGAACGTGCAATGGGATCGAGGACCGAACCCGCGCCCCTCTTGCTGTGAGGTGACAGTGCTAGCCACTACACCGCAGTGCAGTTTTAAGAACCTCTTGTATAAATGACATGAATGTATTAGAGATGGGATACATTACATCCCATCGCTTAAACATCCTGTTTACAATCTTCAAAAACACACAGCAAAGGGGCTGTTAGATGAAATGAGAGTGCCTCATTTGAGCAATATTGTATATAACGAAATATGCAAGAAAAAACAAACCCCAACAGCATGCTTGATGAAATTACAGACAAAAAAAAAGGTCTCTGATGAATTGGCACTTAATTACTGCTTGATTAGCATAATTATGCATGTTAATAGCATCTCAAATGAATTGCAGTTGTCAGGAGGGAGGAAGCATCTGTAGTGGTGGCAGCCTGATACATATTTTCTCCTATCCAACAGCGTTGTCTAACTCTTCCCCTTAAGTGTTCACCATTAATCACAACACACTCCTTTTCCTTTGGAGTGAAATTTGGCATTTTGGGATAATTGCGCTATTATGGTGTGCTTGTCACATCTGTAATAGGAGGCTAACGAGCCCCCTTGTGTGCTAGCATTCAGAGATGATGGCAGAGCATGGGCACTGAGTGGCATGGCAGGTTATGGCTCACTCATGCTGAGATATATGATCATATTATTTTAGCTATTACTGTATATCATTATCCTAACATTTTAAATATGGGCTTGATTTACACTACCGGTCTGATGTGGACTGATATAGACTGACATTTAAGTGTATATGACACGTCAGATTTTATTGTCCACAGAAAAACACAACATATAACTTTTTCTAATACCATACACAAGACTCTATTAAATTCTGATACAATTTCACTGGCCAATGTCCAAACTGAATTTAAACACCCTGATTGAATTTCAACTCCATACACAAGTAAGGCATCCACAGTCATCTCAACTGGCAGCGGGTAGAGAAAACAAATAGCCTGCTTTTTTTGCTTTGCCACAAACACCAACAGAATTAGCCATGTGCCGTAATCCTGCAATGCATTTCACTAGATATGAAACCGTCTGCTCCTGCATTTAAAAGTACACACAAAGAGAAACGTTTGTACTACAACAATCTATACAGATACGTTTAATAAATTCTACTTAAGTGTTTGTCTTGTAACTTTAAAAGTATAATCTAAAGTATATTTAGGGTTGGGGTTACTGTATAGTACTGCACCATTATCTAAATACAGCAACCTGCTACAGACCGACAGACTTTACTTGTCTAAATAACCTTTAGGCTGTGAATTTGAATCCGTTATCCTGCAAGAATCAATGGTGTGATGGATTGTATTGATAGCCCTCTCTGTGGCTTGCATCACAAATTCCAAAGATGAAACAACCAATTTCATGGTAAACATCTCCTCTCACTGCGACTTCATCGGGCTCCTTATTATTGGCAGACATGAAGAGGAGTGGAGAGAGACGGGGATAAGGGAAGTCTCAAGGTTGCAGGTGGCAGCCAGGAGCACTTATGGATTGAGGCAAAGGGCACGGTCTGAGATGAGCTCTGACTGCTTCATTGGGAATTCTCCTCATGAGAATATCACATTTGTAATCATCTTTAATCACTTTTTATTTCAAAGTGTGTCACAGACAAGAGTTTGTGAGATATTGAAATTGGTAAATTGTTATCAAAGAGCTTAACGTTTGTGAATCAATGGCACACTTCAAGATATATTTTGTCTTCTGTAAATAAATATATTTATCCAAACATAAAAAAATGTACTTATTTTTAACTTGAACTCTTTATAAAGGGCCAGGCATTAGGTGTTATCTGTGTCTAAACACAGCCTAGTCATTGGCCTGTGTGACAGGAAGTGCTGTATTGGATATTAACTCACTGACGCCGGGTGGTCTGTCATTCCTACAGACAGCCTCTTAATGCCCTAATGGCTCATTTACATTATTGATGAGCCAACCCTGGGTCACCTCAAACACAGACTATTTAAAGGAAATAATTTTATGCAAACTACATATTGATGCACTAATGATCAATTGGCCCTTGTTTTGTGTGTTAATAATATGCAACTGTTGCAGTGTGATGTACATCTTCAATTAGAGTGTTACCCTGTCTGCTGGCTGACTCAAACAAGTGGTGCAACTGCATCATTTGTTCTGCTGACTGATGGCAGAAATGAAGAAGTGATTTCAACTCTACAACTTTAGTCAAGTAAGGAAATTAAATAGACATGAATGTGATAAACCTAAGATACCTCTCTCCTTTCTCCTTTTTTACTTACCCCCGCTCTCCATCTACCAATCTGTCCATCCCATCCTGGTTCATCCTGTCCAACGAACAAAAGTAGAGTTAAACTGAATTTCACTGAAGTCCTCCACAGATTCTTGAATACATCATTTATCTCATCAGATAAGGAGCCGTCATTCACGATTGAAGAATGTGCTTCAAGCTAAATTGTTGGCTCCAGGACGACATCTGCATTTGCTCTCATCTTTGACTGTCTAACTATCTAACTTTGGTCTTATTCTGTAAGGGATCGCAGTGTGGTCGTCTTCACAACTCCATGGTTGTAGAACTGAATGGTATTACATATTGCAAAATGTTTATTAGTTACCAATTTCCTTGTAATTGTTGAGATATAAGATAACAATACATTAAATTATAGTTTGTCATTAAAGGAAGAAATCTCTTGCCATTTTCTTCATGAACATAGTGTTTGTTTGTTTGCCTCTGTATATGTATCTTTTCTCAAGAGTCCAAACCAGTTGACATTTCATTATGTTTAGTCATTCTTACTTAAAGACATTTTAGATTTCTTCAGAAAGGTCAAAGAAGATAAATCTACGTATCTGAATGTTCAACTGCCTCAACTGCTCTCTAGGGACATCTCTTTTCTCCAAAATACTATAATCAATATTGTGATCAATTACATTTGTTGTTCACACAGTGATGCAAATGGGGTCTGCCAGGGCTGTTATTGTGTCCCTGACAAATTGGGGACACTGTTTGCATGCAAGGAGAATGCCTGTCTCCCATAGAATAGCACATAGCACAGAGTGACACAGAGGATTTGTCTTTCTGATTGATCGGTGTCATGCGTAAATGCTTATCAATCTCTTGACTTCTAAGAGCCATTCCTGAAAGAATCAACCCCTCATAGACCCACTGTTTGGAGCATCAAGCTAGTGCTGTTCACTTCAACACTGCTACTTTTGCAGAGAGTCTGTGGCAGAAAGATTGATTATTATTCCCTATATGGACTGTGAGTAGACGCTGGGGAAATGCTTGTCAGTGTATCATCATTTATATCTATGACCTACAAGGTATATGGATGTCACCACTTCCCATTCAATCAAAGATAGATGACCAATATAAATCATTTAAGACTCTGAATACATCTACAGTACATGGCTTACTGTTCCTCAACATAGTAATAGATTATTTCCTTTTGTCTAGAAAGTATATTGAATGCATCTTTCACTCCGTATTTCCCTGAAGAGATGCACACACATAGTGAGCTGAAATTTTTCCAACTTGTGGTTAATTAATGTCCCCTTCAGAGGTCAGCCCCAAATGCCCCTTTGCCCCTTTGCTTTACTGACGAGACATCTATGGCAGTGACTGCCTCTCTAAATTAAGAATCCCATAAAACAGCTCCACTTTCAGAATCTCAATCATAGGGTGAGGACCCATCACCACCCCTTAGGGCCCCTCGTAGCCCACTGAGCCCCTTTCAAAATGAATTACCACCATCTCCACTAGTGCCCACAGATCCCGGTCAGATTGATGGCCAAGAATAAAATGTCCCTCTTCACTTTTGGCCCTTCCACATATATCTGCCAGAAAGCCCATCGTTTATCAAGCCCAATACTAGTTAGAAGTATGCTGACTGCTACCATTAGCATAACATATAATAATGTAAAATGGTTTAAAGGGGGGCTCTCTGGGTCTCAGAGCCAGCTGTCAGGGGCATAGATTTAGACCTAGTTGAGGGTAATTTGGAAGGGATAACACCAGAATTTCCTTGGAACACTATCTGGTGTTTGTATAATACCTGCAGTTACAGAAAGATGAGGTATACAAAGCATACCATCATATTTTTCTTTCATTTATCGATTACTTTGATTGTTATTATTCACTCATGATTAAACTGCATATATGTATCGCCTTTATCCAAAGAGCTTCACAATTCTACAATATGACACATGGACAGTAAAAACTAGGTATTGAATAACCATCCTGCAATTAATGGTTGGCCCGCTCTACCCACTAACCATACAAGTAAAACACATGTCAAATTGTCCCTATACCATATGTCCAATTATCAGTTAGCTCGCACATCTTTCTCACAAGTTTTTAGCAGGGTAAAAAAGAAGGTTAACACAGGTCAGGGTGAAAACAAAATGAGGAGGCCAAAGTTTCAAGAGTTTAAAATGATGACTGGAAAGTAAGGAAGTGAGGTAAGAAGTTGAACACAAAATGGAGATTGGTGGCAAGATGTGACGTCAAAATGAATACAACCGAAGAAAGCAAAGTGACAGAGGTTGTGACTGTGTGCCAGATGACAAAGTGTCACTCACACACAGTGAAAGGAAGTCAGAGTAGAAACATCTCCAATGCCCGTCTGCAAATCAAAGAGTGTTTCTTAGGTGTGAGACAGCTGTTGTCACAACTCAGGACCAGTGCTGCTGTGTTGGTTACCCTTGGAAGGAATCCGTAGCCCAAAACATGTTTAACCATCAGCTTTTGCTTTTTGAGAAGCACAACTTTGTACACCAGTATGTTTCTGTGTGTGGGGTGTGTGTGTGTGTGTGAGAGAAAGATAATAGAGAGAATAGAGAGAGACTTTAAGTCTTCCCGCTAAAAATAAAAAGCAGACTAAAATTTGTTGTTGACAAATGTGTTGAACACATCTTTGATATTAAAAAGTGCTTAAAATTATGTCCATAGATGACAAAAGAGTGGAAGATATATTTGATTTTTGTGTCTTTTCAGAATAACGATCTTGGTTTGGTACCCTCTTCTAATGTATATATATCCTGTTGTCATCTGTATGTGAGACAAAAAATCGCAAGAGCTGGACCAAGGGGAACTGTGCCACAATAATTTGAAGAAATAAATGATCAAAATTCAACTAAAACATGACACAACCGGCATCGAAGACTGGAACAGACCAGAAACTGAAAAGACACATAGAAAGGAATTTATTTCCATGGTATGTGTGTGATTTGTCCCCTGGGCGCACAGTGCGTTTAAAAGTGAAGCCAAGGGGTCGTTTGTATGTAACCAGTTAGGAGTGAGAACGTGTTGCCCCTGTTGTGGAACAATGCTGCCTTCCCTCCCTCACTTTGAAAGCTTTGAAAAAAAAAATAATTAGGAAAGGAAACAATGGTGTCCATAATGTTTTGATATGCAAAGACGTAGTGTAGATATTCTGATGGATCTGATGCAAACAGCAGCCAAGCATTCTGCCTGCCTGGCAGATGACAGAGGAGAAAAGGGACTCCATATAAATGGGAAATTAGCAGGGAGCGTCGTCAAAAGTAATTAACTCCCCTCCTTACCACTGTCCATTAGCCCTGACATGATGACACGGGAGGAAAAAACATCCATGTCAACTCTGGCAGCCGCCCGCGCTGATCAGATAAACATTTTTTTGTTTTGTTTTGACGCCTGATTACAAAATGATTAGCCAGCGTGCCTGTCTCCTCCTTACCCTTCACCTCCCCTGTGGCTTGATTGACAGGCGAGGTGATATGCTGTTGGGTCTGTGTAAGCTGTCTACCACCCTTTCTGCCACAAACACACACACTTGCTCTTTGTTGGTTAACGTGCTCACGCAGTTATATGTAAGTATTTATATAACTAATAACAGGTGTCACATACCAAGAACAATGCTGTACAGGGTATGCTTTCCTAAGTGTTATTATTATCTTTCTTATGGTAAAAAGAAAATAAATGTGAAAATATAGATACAAATGTGTTGTGTGAAATAAATCACTTGCTGAATCATTGCTATCTGTGCAGGTCCTGTTCACCTCTATACTACAACCAATGGCAATTTTTAAAGACAATGTAATAATGGTAATAATGGTTTATACCCACTCATGTCATATTACTCGGTGACTCTTGTAAAGTTTTGCAGTTGCGACTACAGTAGATGTCATTCATTCAAGCTGCAACACCTAACTGTATGGGCTGCGGTTGCATGATTTGGGGAAGGGCCTATATAAGATAATACAAAATTGTATGTGTAGTGTTTCCAATATGAGTATGTGCAGCAATTCAGTGGTATCTAGTTGTAGTGAAAAATGTATGTGGAGTTCAGTTGTCTAATATAGGGTGGTTTAGTTTAATACTGTCTGTCTGAATACAGTACTTAAGTATAAAATATAATTGTGTACACTTCTATTCCCCTGGTTGTTTACCAGGTTATACTACTGTCATATCCCTGTGGTTGATCATTTACCAGCATCTCATGTTCGACACCAGCTTTATACAGCTTTAGATAAGCCACAGATAGCTTCTTGGTAGAAAAGTGTCATAGAGTACAGTCATGTATACTATAGTAACATGCTGTACATTGGCCCTGCGTATTTTTACGAGCATATGAGAGTTATGTTTAATCTTGTGATTACCTTCTTAAATAAGTGTTCATTCTATTTTGGACAGGATTTACTATCCAATGGCTGATGTGAAGCAGATTTAAAGAAAGTATTTGGTTTTGATCGCTGATGAAATAATGGATAATGAGCAAATGATTACTGGTTTAGATAAGAGCAGAATCGAGCACAGGATGCCCTTGCGTTTGTTTCAGTAGCAGTAGGAATGTTCATTGATCACCCACGAGGCTGAAGGAGCTCATATTTTGATAAGGATGTGATAAAAGCATGATAAGGACAGTATCTTAAATCTCTGGTTGTATTGATTTACTGCCAGTGTTCGTACAAATGGCATACCACCCCTCTTTCCTTCCTTGGATAAGGAGATACATATAAAATATGTTCAGTATATTTATCTGATAAGACAAGCCAAATATTTAAACTTGTAGACATAATGTAATTTGTAGATATTTTCAGCCTTTTCAATGTGTTAAAATTTTAGGACCAAAATAAAAACACATTATTTTTGTTTCTTGCCAAATATGTAATCTCTCGATTTACAGAAGAATGCATGCAAGACTGATATCGAACACTCCAAGTTTCATACAAATTTATTTATGCAGTATGCAGTTTATTGTACACCTGATAAGTGTCACTTAATATAAAACAAAACTAGCTGTTCAACGATAAAGTCAGGGGGACATCTGCCTCTTTCTGCAATGCTATGAATTTCTATCTTCATTTTTCCTCAATTAAAGTAATAAAAGGGAATGTTTCGACTTTGGATCTAATTTACAGACACTGTATCCTCATGGATTGCTTCCAGGGATTATTGACAGGATAGTATTACGGTGCAGGATAGTATTATGGTGCCATAATAGTTACCGATTGCTGTAAAATCATTCTATTCATATATTAAAGTCAGTCAGTTTAAAACCAGCTAAAGAAAGTTCACTCTAGCTTGAATAAACCTTTGTTTTCATTCACATACCGCATCACAAATAGTAAAGAATCAAATAGTAAAGTTGATATTTGTAGTTAAAATGGCACACTGTGTACTAAATACTGTAAGTGGTAATGTCCACCAGAATAAAGTAGATAAATATGGTATGAATATCACAAATGTAAAGTTTTAAATGTCCATTGATAAAGCCTGATAAGTGTCTCTCTCCACAAGAAACAAGTGAAAGAAATGTGGTTTCCTTTCCCTAACGTCATCGAACTATCATACGTGACAACTGTTGTGCAATCAGACAGATGTTTATGCTCTTTAAGCCCTAGCCTGTGACAGAATCATGTGCTCCAGCACATGGTGGTGTGCCTTGACCTTTGATCTCTGGGTGGCTCTGGAACAGCGATCACATTTTGAAGCACGCTCTTGGCTCTCTCCTGCTAAAAAAAATAATTAACCAAGTTAGAGCTGTCCCTAGATAGAAAATGAATGGAAACGTAATAAAGTTTGTTACTGTATGAATGTATAATGTTGTTTGCCCAGGTAACACACACAACTAAATGCTTTTTGGGTTTCTCAATGCTAACTGATTTTGTGAATCCCTTGAATTTGAAATAAGACAACGTTTTGCTATCGAAGAAGCAAAGTGATTTGCTTACACGTTGTTGTGGTCACCTCACAATGTAACAAAGATAAATGAAGCTGTTAGCTGTGTGAAGATGATGATGTGCTTTGTGAAAATATTTGAACTGGCTACCAACATTGTTACGTAGAATGCATGTTACTATACTCATTTACTGTGGCAAGGATGATATTGACCTCTTTGGTGTTCTGGTAATGTACAGAACAAGTCAGGACTTCTTTGTGGTAGTAGGTTAAAAAAGAAATATAAGGAGTTGGATATATATTCTTACACACAATTTATGAGGCTTCTGCTTCGGAGACTCTGTGAAATCGTCACTATGCATGTTGAAATGTGATGAAGTCATAGCTTGGTTCAAGACCTTCCATTATGCTATAACAGAGACTGGATGCTTGGCTGATTATAAATCACCTTGGAAACACACGGTGATGCAAAATCCATAATGTGAACATCATGCTTGGAACCATATTTAAGCATTCAGGAGCATTGCTACAATTGCCTGTTAGCATGCATTTTGCATTTATTTACCAATTAAAAATGCATTTGGTATGGATTTGAAAGTACTATGCAAAGCTGCAGTGCTCCTGTAAACAGATTATGGTCCTAGGGGACAGTGTGGTATTGAATGACTAAATAGGCCTACTATGATTTATGATAATGCATAAGAGGAACAGGACTCCTACCCTCAGTCCCTTAACTCCAACTGGGGATTGGAATATTAGCATATTGCCAGGACTATTACATTTCTTCAGTCTACAGTTAACATTTCTTATTTGTAATATTTCATTTTATTTTTTTTGTCAAATTATTTACATAATTTTCATACTCCATTGTGGTAGAATATAGTTTGCAGATATCTGAGATTGATGTTGCAAGAAAGAGGAACTCATAGCCTACTCAATGAGAGTTTACTTTCTATCTCTCTCACACACAAACACAGACACACACACACACACACACACACACAATAGCTAACAGAGTGCAATTTTTGTCTTTCAAGGAATATGAGAATCAAGCTCATCCTGCACCTCAATGGACTCTGATCTCCCAGCTTTAGCGTACACACCATCAGCAGGGGCTGAGTGCTCCATGAGAGGGAAAGAGGTGTTCGTTAAGGCTTCTTTCATTTCAGTTGACGGGTTGAATGCTCCTCTGAGCGAGGGGAGATTTCGGGCATCACTATATGTGACAGAAGAGATTACAGAGGTAATCCTGCCTGCTCACCAGGGAATCATCTAGTCTTCAACTTGCTCTTAGTAACTGGTTCGCACTCACAGTCAGTGTAATTAACCAATCTATTAATTTCCACCTATTTGATTTAGTTTCTGTATTCAGCAGAGAAATCGGGCTAAATATCTCTTATTCCGTGGCTCAGCTATGTTTCACTCTAAGGCAGAGCTATTATCCATTTAGCTCTGGGTTTCCAAGACTAGAATAAGTAGTCATGTAGTTTTGTATTACAATAGGCCTACCCAGCATTACACCTAATTACAAGGGTTCCTGGCTGAGTCAAAGGTTTTTTACCCCCTAGACTTGTCAGGCAGTGCTATAGCGAGACCTGAGCCAAACTATCTAAGTGAGACCTTTAAATTTCAGGTTGGAGAACATGTTTATATTATGCAGGTCATGTTTTGTCCACTTTGGCCTACTCCACAAAAAGACCTTTCTAAGTGTATGAATTTCAAATAAAAAAATGCCAGCCCGATATTTAAGTTTGGGTGGGTAATGCCTGGACAAAAAACATATATGCGGTGAATGAAAAACTAATACCTCAATATTTTTTCTGCTGCTCTTCTTATACAGTAGCTTGAACTGCGCCATAGGAAGACAGCAATACACTGTTATGATTGTAACAAGGGTGTTTCCTCCTGCTGGTCCTGCTTTGGAAACCTTTGAAATGTAATTAGATTTTATCAGTCAGTTGTTCGGGTCAACTGTGCGTGTTATGTGATTACAACATTGTACTCTGATAAGGGAGGCATTTCAGTATGAATGAACATGTGGCCTTTGGCCTTGTATGATTTTTTAATTATGAGTCTCATGGGTGTTGTTGTGAATAGTCAAATAAGCTGAAATGATGAATGAAATTCAGCTTTAAAACATTTTATTAGAAGATTGTTGCACTAAGGTCACATTCATATTCAAAAATAAATTCTGCGAAAGCTTTACATTGAGTGTTATATTTAATACTTTATTAACGTGGTACCTTAAATAAGTTTGAAACAAAAAAAAAAACTGAATCAGTCGGCTAAAAAAAAATGGCATTGTTAGGCACCACTAGTGGTGACCAAACTGGAAATATATATTTTAGTTATGTCAGTAGCTACATATCTTCAGTGCTAACTTGTGGTCTTATTCACTGTATTAAACAAACATTTTTAGAAAATGTATTTTTATTTAAACTTAAAGAGCATTGCTATTGAAAAAGTAGAACTTTGGGGTAAACATTTTTTTTTGCAAGCCACCTGTGATCAGAGCTTAAGCGTGGACCTGATGAACAGCATGGGGTTTGCTTTTGCAAAGAAAGCCTTTATAAAGAGCATACACACTTGCATGGGACATTTTACCGTGTGTGCGACATAAATACTGTAGTTTGAGAAATACAAATGAGACACTCAAACAAGCAAAACAAAAGAACTCTGGATCTGTGTTCTTGTGTTGACAAGAGCAAAATATTAATCAGGCACAGCTGAAGTCGCCTTGCCGTCATTCTGTGATTGGATTAGAGATGGTCTGGCATTGCAGCCAGCTCCAAGAGAACCCCAGGTGCTTCCTGTTGCCTGGCCTCCGAGGCCTTTGACAGTTTACCCAAGTTCTAAATTGCCCCAAGATACTCTCAGTTGGATACTGGGTTTAAGAAAATCCTATGCACTTTTAAGGGGAAAAAAAAAAATGAATTGTCCTGTTTCATAATCTGAATATATCTTTTGAATGGATAACTAACTAAACATATAAAACTGAAAGAAACTTTAAAGAAATAATAATGTATCTTTCCTGCTTGCCAGCACCACGCATCCTTAGTAGAATACATCCACACAGGAATATTGCAAGATTAATAACATTCCAATTATTCTGTAAGTGATATTGATTGTCATCACAGAAATAAATGTTTTCCAGCTAAAGTGAATGTAAATTGGAGATAAGATTCGTTACTCTACTCTAAGACTCTAAGGTTTTTATGTTGTAATAACCATATTCCCCAAAATCAATACCACAAAAGAGGAGGCAATAATGCAGACTAACTGAAGGAAATGAAATCAGACACAACAAGAGAGAACAGACAAAGTAAATAAGGTGATTTGTATTGAAGAGTAGGCTTTTCATTAAGCATAGACCCTGTGTTGTTGACCTGCAACATTCAATTTTGTAACAGTTTTTTAATTCCTGGCAATAGATAAAATATTCTGTATCAGCAGTATGTCATGATCACCACTGTCCTCAACAAAATAAGTAAGTAATTAAGTTTTAAGCTGTGTTTTACATCCACAGTAAATGTTATTGATTCACAGTCTGTAGATGTAGGCACTCTTGTGTAAAGATGTGCATGCACGGACATGTTTTCTCTTACACATTTTCACCTTTTTCTCAAGTTCCACCCATTATTTCAATTTCTCTCCACTGTTCATCAACATTGTTGCCCCCTTTTCAGATCTTAATTAAAGCACACTACCCCACCCCACTTTCCACCCCAGTTCTGAGACCCCTGTGCAGTAGGATTATGGGATTACACCAGTAGGGTCCATGCCTGTGAAAGCCCTCTGTAGCAACCAGCGTACAGCTAAGAGCGTCGTGACACAAAGGAATTCTAGGTGGAATTCTTCAGGAGGACTAACGGAGCTGTGGCCTTTGTAAGCAGCACAGTAGGTCGTTGCCGGCAGCCAGCGGCATGTTTCCAAACTGGCAAAATCTACAGCAAGACACAGTAGACAGCAGTACAAAAATGATTATCCATGAATACAGTAAATTGATTTCCATTAAGTCAGAATGCCGAAATTGCCCCTGAAGAGGTGTGTGAGAGGGAGTTTGGAGTTGCTGTTTGCCCCCTTAAGTGTGGCAGAATTAATAAGACTATTACCTCAACAATTACTGCTCTGTGCTGCACCCAGGATTCATTTCTGTGGAAATTCGATGCCACTAATTAAAACTGTTGCCATCGCTCTGGCGTGAGAGTGATTGTCTCAGTAGATACATTCCCCACCGAATTACAAAGGCAATTTTATGAGTTGGAAAACTGAGAGCAATTATTTTAACAAGCATAAAGCATTTTCTATCGAGCTGCAGTCCCGGCTGATCTAATATTAGTGCTCGTACTATAAGCAGAAAAATAAAGTGTGAAGCCAACACCGGCAGAAAATGAGGCTCCCTCCTCAGAAGGCTGTAAACCAGGGAGGTGTCGACCTCCTGCTGCTACTCTCTGTGTGGTCACAGACTGTCTGGCCATGGCCAATGTAGCAACCATTTTTACAGAATGCTCACACACATAAACACACAAACACACACACACAAAAGTGCACAATATATCATGCACAACACACACACACACCAAACATAAAGACAATGCTTGAGTGGATGTGTGCATTTAAAACTTTTATTTTGACTGTATGATGCTTCTTCGATTCAACAGAAACAGTTGATTGCTTCTGACAGTATAACTCAATTTTGTTTGCATAAATCTGGTTTAGAACAAGTTTTCTATTACATTTAAAACTGGAAGACCGCCATCCGTTTTCAGTTACATATGAACACTGGTGCCCTCAACCTTTGTGAAACAGGCTTTGTATCATTACATTCAAATTTGAGATTAGTGGAAGCATTTGCATTAACCTTAAAAAAACAATTTTACCCAAATGCAAAGAAGCCTACCACCGTGATGATTTGATATTTACCCTAATTATTTTTTTGTTTATTGTTCTTGTTTAAAACTCATCCTTAACTGTTTTATATACACACAGCTTTGAAAATGGTATGTCTAATCTGTGGTATTATCATAATCCACCCTGTAGTGAATATAATACTTACATGATTCATGTCCACACAAAAATGTTGGATTTAGTCTGAGGTTGCGCTCATTTCATGATTTTTTTTTAGACCATGTTGGATACATGAAGATTAAAGAAAAAAAACTGATTTGGAAATGCTTACTATATATGAGTTTGTGTGCATTACATGTGCGTATGTTCTCACTTGTCTCTCTACATCTGTAATTACCATGGCATTAGCAACCAATGCTATAAACCCCAGCTGCAATTAAATATGCTTTGACACAAAGGATGTACCCAAACTTATCATTACTGATGTGCAAATTACACATATACCTCTGACATGTGCCCCCAATTAGTCACTTTGTGCTCTTAATTAAGCAGCATTAATCTTGTGTGTATGTAGAAGCTGTGAGTTGAGACTGGCAGCACCACAGGATGAAATGAAAAGGAGGAGGTGGGGGCTGTACAAGAATGTGCACATTGGGCCTGGTATAGGTCACGCTTCAATACACATAGACAAAGACGTGATTAGGAATACACTTTACTGTACAGACATACATAATAATCTCTATTAGATATGGATGACGTTCTGAGACAATAAATACAAGTGATCTTGATCATCTTTTGAATTAAAATTAAGGGATGGGAAGTCTTTTGAGTGTGATCGCGTGTTATTTCTGTTACCAAGATTACATTTCATACATGATTGAGTTTGTTGTTTGATGTCAGCTGAATAAATGTATATACTTCTATGTTTTCTCACTCAGATTCACAGTCCGTTGTGACCTACCATACTGTGTCCTGCCCTGGTCACTCAAACTTACAAAGTGTGACTTTTCACACAAGGCCTAAACAGTAGGCTGCCCCTCCTTGCCAAAACACATGAGAGATTCCTCTATATATCCAGTCCACACACATTCATCAGGCCTCCCACCTCGTCCAGCAGTATCCCTTCATCCTCCATTATATTTCCAATTAGCGTGGATTTTCAAGGATTTAACATCATTTTCCCTGGTACAACCCACTGTTTACACTGCCAATGTCTCTATGGGCTTCACTGTGAATTTTTCAACTCTAAGAAACTTGGGACCATTAGTTGGAGAAGGCATTGTCTCAAATACAGTAATGGAGCTTCTGTGCTAATGTATATTACAAAAGGTGGTTAGTCAGTGTTAGTGAAAGCTTGGCTTTTCTGTTCTTTAAATGAGGAGAGTGTGCGTCAAACCCCATTGGATGTGTGAAGCGTTGTATAATTTCAGTTTGTGTTTGTATTTCATTTTGCAGCCACATAAAAAAAGAATTGTGTGCACATATTCAAACACAAAACACGCTTTTTTGTGTTTAAAAAATAAAATAAGCTGATATAATGTGATATAGATTTGATATATATTGTTTAGCAGACTACCCCATGTATACCACTCATCAATTTAAGATTACCTGAAAAAAATAGCTTTGACCAAAGAGTGGGGTGGAAGGATATACATGTACCATAATATGCATGGAAAAGAAATATGTAACAAGCTGTTTATCTGACTCTGTCCTCAGTCTCCTCCACATCTGGCCCTTAAATTACAGCTGCTGAAAACGAGGAGAAATTTACAGTGATCTTGACAGGGTTTCAGACTGGGCACAGAGCCCAGTCCCCCTGCCTCACACAGCCTTGGAGCCCTGAACACACATGGGGGCCATTATTTGTAAAGTAGCTGCGGTGGCACCAGGGAATGATTTGAAAGGAGCGTGTGTGTGTGTGTGTGCTGGAACATGCAGCCCGAGTATGTTTACTCTCTGTTATCACATCCACACATCTCCAGTAAGTGGCGGGGAGAGAGTGTGCCGTGTCGAAGAGGCGATATGGTGAGATTATTGTGCTGTTTAAACCCCAAACTCTCCCAACCACTCCTCTCTCCTTGAAAATGGATTATCTTTTCAAGTATTGTAAAGCACTTGAGTGAAATGTTCACACACACATTTATCTCACTTGTCATTTGGCAGAGAAACCCTGTCACATGTGTTTATTATTGCGGTAGATAAAGCACAACTTAGCGTGTCTAGCGGGCAGATTTGAAGGCTAATAACTGATACTAGACTGCATTTAAAAACAGAACAATAAATAACACATTCCCTGAAAATTATTTGTAAAAAACACGTTAGCAAAGCCCCAAACTCAACAGGCATGAAACACAAAAAAGTAAATAGACAAGAGCCAAAAAAAAGGAGGGGGGTGATACAGTAATAAGGGGAAGGGGATAATATCTCTGGCGTGCAGCCCCACAGTAAAGCCACTGGTTGGTCATGGCTCTGGGCTGTAGACGGACCGTCTCCTCACAGTGCTGGGTGAATTAGGCTGTGGTTCCACAGCGAACCTCAGCCAGCCTCAGCAATGTGCTAAACCCAGACGTGACTTATGGCTACCCACCAAAGATTTGGCCTCTGGACCCAGGACTTACACCGCAGAGCGGAAAGGCAAAAGAAGTTTCATCACAAGCACCACAAAAAGAAAGTGGGACAACACATGACATATGTACTGCCATAGTAAGCTTCACCTCATTGTGCTAACTTCTCTATTCTCCAGACTGAGCATGGTCCAGCGTGGCCAAAAAGCACAGTTTTGACCAATCGCTGCCTGGCCATATTCACATTCGTGGTCAGTATAAAGTCATGGGGCAGAGATGTTCTCCTGAAGTCTCATGACCACAGCTCAGAGGGATACTCCCAAGTAGGACAGCAATGAGTACCAGTGGTTAAAACTGGTTTGAGAACATGATCTTCTTTTAATATAATGCTTGCTTTCAAAAATTTCCCCAAAATAAAGGATTCAGTTTACCCAAATCCTTGAAAGGGAAATAATGTGTATTTCTAGGAAGAGTAAAAAAATGATTACACCAAGACCATCTCATCATACAACTCAATGTCCAACAATGAGAGAATGCTATGTCTCTACTTAATATACATTACAAAACGTATAGCGGAAACAAAATACAACGCTTTTTGTCTCCTTTCCAGTCACAAGGCCACAATTAAGTCATTACATAACAAGTAAAACCACAATGTCGGTGCTGTCTTCAGCCGACTCTGCACATACTCACACAGAGTGATTTTAATGGCTCTCTCCTTGTTGAAACATGTTCTGATAGTTTAATACACAACTTTGAGTGTAAGTTGATACAGGACTCTTGCTATTTTCTCAGTGCCGCTCGTATCACAGAGGGTAATGCTCGGTTAATCATACTCTGTTTGTGCATTGTGCTTTCCTGTTTGCCATATAATCTGTTTTTTATGCTCCAACTATTAGACGCCATGCCCTGTTATCATGCTCCAGTTTGCCCCAAGACATAAATTGGCCACTCATTTATTGGTCAAGGATGCTCAACATAAACCTGTACTGTACTTTGTCAGATTAAAACAATTGAATAAATTAAGATTAAGCCATTGTAGTTTAGCTTTGGGCCATTTTTAATAAATGTGAAGTTATAATTTTCAGTCTCTGCAGGGGCAACAAACACATTTGTTTCAACTTTTTTTTGGCATAAGAATTATTCTCCATCCCTGATGAGATTTACAGTTTAATTTGCAGCATGCAGTCATTTATTGATCTGGGAAAGCTTATTAGCGATCCCTTCCACTAGTCTCTCAAAAAAATGTGTCATCCCTCACATAAGCAGCAGGTTCCTTTGAGAAATCTATGGCTTTGTCAGTTGCACTGTAGGGAGTTAAAGAATGCCCTGCCCCCAATACACAGCTGTCTAGTCTATACAATACACATATTGATACTTACAGTGTCAGTGTGTGCTCACGCTAATCTAAATTTTAGAGAAAGCCCATCCTTTACCTTGTTCTGTGGAGTTAGTTTGAAAAAGTGAGAAACACTTGCCATAAAAACTGGAGCTGTAATCAAGCGGTACTTAAATTCAACATTCAGACAATTTGCAAAAAATCCCCCACAACACAGTAAGCGTGCTTTACAGTAGTCAAAGTAGAACTGCAAGCAAAATCTCTACTTGTACTTTCATTTTCGATCTGTTTATGAAAGATTAATTAAACTGCCACTTGCGCACATGCCATGAAGCCCCACAGCTTCTTCACTCTGATTACTCATCTTTTTAAAAAGTGATCAGTCACTTGCAATACTTTCCACGAAAAGCATAAAATTGACACTATCTTATTGCTCTATTCTGCCTGAACATGTGCCACACAGTGTTTTCATATAGTTGCCATTCATGTGAACTGTACAAGGCAGTGACATAAATAGATTTATACAGTATTTCCCAATAAATTAATATATATTGCCTAAGTGCTATAAAATGTTTTGAGGGGATTGATTGTTCGATTGATTGTAAATGTAAGTTGTCCAAATATCAGTATCAATAAAACAAAATACTGCGCATTAATGAAACAAGTATTCAGACATTGACATGCAATTTTACAAAATTAGGTAAAAAAGTAACTTACAATAATATGACAATAAAAATGTATTCCAACATTGTTAAGTCTGAGGCACTTTCAGGAAAGGAGCGTGCAATGATGTTGTTTATCTTATAAATGATTGTGATACAAATGCAGTACGGTGCGGTGAGTTGGATAGACAACAGATCTGAACTTATTGACAAAAATCTGGAGCAAAGGCTTGCCTTCAGTCGAAGCCAAGCCTAAAAACCATAACCTCAACTGTCAGCAATCTATGAAACACCAGTTGAAGGAACTTGAGGTATGCTGAAGTTGATTAAGGTCTGATTTTGATAAATCATAAAGTAGGGATCCCACCTCTGCCTGGGCTGATTTAGTATCAAGAACTTAACCCAATATACCTGGACGACATGTAACGTCACAGACTCACCCTTGCTTCCTGTTTGGATTTCAAACCACCCACTTATCCCAGAGCATTTATACCGCTTCACTCTAACATTTTTATTGGCCATCATCAGTCTTGTTTAAAGCAACCATGCATTAGAGATGGGGTTGCTGGGGGGGAAATTGCCTTAGTTTGATAATGTGGCCTGCAAGAGGAAGGCTGATGATGGTGGGTGGGCTTGGGGAAGGAGACTGAGTAATTAAACTGTACCGGTGATTCATTCAAAGAGAAGGCAGCTGCATGAAAATTTGACAACATTGCAGTGAGGATGAAGCTTAATTGCAAACGGTGGCTGTAGCTGAAATGGATTGTTCTTACTGGGGTGTCTGTCTTAACAGAGGCCTTGCTGTGAGGATGAGTTTATCTTTGAGAGCCTTTACTGCCTTTAGTTTATGTGTGTGTGCTTGTGTAAATACGAATTAGGTCAATATGATTTACCTCATGTTCTTAGTACCAATAGCAGAGTGAGGAAATGGAAGCCAAGACACAACACAGATTTTTCCCTTTCTTGACCTCAAGATTGGTCATGCAATTTGTACATACAAAGAATGCATCTGATATTATGCTCATTGACCACCATGTGATGATATAAGATCATATTATGTGATATGATAGGATTGCCACATCCTGACTATTGTTTAAAACAGACCTGTTAAACTATAAGCGTGCAGCTGATCATTGAGAATATTAACCCTGAGGCAGACATTACACTGGTAAGTTAACAATTACATCAATTAACATGCTCTTTAGTATGTGTTCCTGTCTTATTAAAGGATTCTGCCTAGAACTGCTGTGGGATCTTTCCGTAAGTGATTATAAAGTGAAAAGTTGTGCAGCTTGCTAGTTCTTTGCACATGTTGACACTAGGTATGACAATCATCATAATTATGCTTGAAGTATTTTATAAAAATGGTATTCACAGGGAGGAATGGCTTACTGAATGCTATAATAACATGACCTAAGCCTGTGATTTGAGTTGTATTGATCTTAAATGGCTTAATATCATTAACTTGACTGCTCATCTGTTTACAACCTGAGAACCATAATCTTGTGACCAGTTGTTGGGAGATGCCATTGTTAATAGTTAATGAGTCAACATTTTTCAACTGCCTTTGTGCATAGCTAACTTGTGTCTCAGTGTCTCTGTTATTTTGCTCGACAATATATGCAGTAATACATTATATTCTTATATTCCTATTTAAGAATAGTCTTCCCATAGCCAGATGCATACGAAAATCAGTGAAATATTTCTGCATGTATTGTTACTGATAAACACATAATAAAAATAGTTATTTTCTGTCAATTCTGGTAAGTGGATCAATGTCTTGCTGCCGAGGGCATAATAAAAAAATACATATTTATAATAGTTTTCTGTCAAAACTGCGAAATAAGAGAAAAGTGAGAATGAGGAGAATAACAGCTCTAAAATGCAGAAGATAACTCAAACACGGAGTCCCATATGAAGTAACGGATTTACTGAGTTTAATCCCTTATCAAACAGACTATACAATGAAGCTAGGCCCTAATCTAGGGGAATTTACAGTCCATTTCCAATGTTTGGGCAGAGTGGATCCACAGGGGTGTCCTGGCCTATCACTGCTATAACCTTGAGTAGGAATCCAGCTATTCCATGCACAATAATTGCTCTTATTACCAAGAAATAAATCTGGTCTTTACTTATTTCATGCTCAGGTGAAGACTTCTCTCACAGGAACATGTTGAATTAGTTTGTTCTTCAGTCTGACAGTGACTGAGCACAAAATGTTCAGTTCTTTTAACAGCAGGCTGGAGAAGAATATTGGATTTTAAACTTCCATGCCATGTAAGCTTTTTCCAGATCTTCATATTCACACAGCCATAACCAAAACCTTTTGAAATTGATAAATTCCATCACCTTGGTTTACTCCACCATGTGCCTTTCATGCTAGACATAAATATTTGTATTCATTATCTACAAAGAGAGGTAAAAAAGGAAGGGTAAATAGAATCACAGACACAAAATAAATGTACGTAACAAAAACCTGAGGCATTTGAAAGTGATCGAATATATTCTGGACAAAGAGGTAAGCGACGCCACCAGCTTCAGAAAGAACCCTGATTTAGCTGTGAATAATTAATTCTAGAGAGTGAAAAAATATAGCTATTCATGACCTTGATAGTGGGCACATTAAAGAGGGGAGCATTTGCTAAACGTGAAATTATATGCGACTAGAAAGGCGTAGCTACATCACTGGAGTCACCCCAGAGTAAACAAACGAGTTCAGCAAGCAGAGGAGGGATTACCATATCTCCACTTAACTTATTTTATCCTGTGAGAATCATCAATATTAAAGGGTAAGGAGAGGGAGAGAAACTGCTGAGGTGGGCTTTTAGCAGCAGGGTGAACCACTGTGTTTAAGAAGAGAGATAAATGAGAGATCTCCCTGGAATCTACAAAGAGAGTAAACATAGTCTTTTTATCTTTGCCATACAAGGTCTCTTCGTTTTAACACATCTTGAAGTCACAGCCAACGCCTTTCCCAGCCTCTGTTTTTATTGAACTTCATTTGATGGTTAACTTATGCGTCAGTTTGCTAGTTTTTTGTTTTGTTTTACTGTGCAGAAATGGGCATGCAATTTTTGACTAGACAGTTTTTACATATTTGCAGCCATGCTAATGTTTTTATTAATTCACTCATGGTTGCATTCTGCAGCTCATTGCAGTTTTGACACTTAATGAGGGTAATTCTAACTGAAGAGTGACCTGTGTTTGTGTGCCTTTGGGCTAAATGCCAGTGAATGTGCTGTGTTTGCCTGTCATGTTAGTGTAGTGTGTACTGTATGGAGGTGGATACTGCCTTAGGGTTGTCAGAATCAGCACGGTGTCTTTGTCAGGTAAGTGACCCTGCAGGGCAAGTAGCAGACTGCTGATCTATAGACTTTACTTCTGTTTACCTCACCTGTCAGCCAAAAAACCTGTGACATTAGACTGTTCTCAAACAAAAAACAAACTCTAACTTACACAAGGTACTTTTTACATGTGTTACACAATGCCATCTCTCAATGTCTCTTCACTGTGAGGCAGAATATTTGGGTCTTGTACACATCTGTACACCCCCAAGCTCCTGGACACATGCCAGTTGGGGCTGACACAGCTCAGAAGGGGGTCTCCAGCTACCTGCCAAAAACCCAGCCCGGACTCCAGCTGATATTAGTTATCGATATTTTACTAGCTGCCATTAAAACTTTAAGAGGCTGCGATTAGATGCAAAAACAAAGGAGATCCTTTATGAAGAGAGGTCACATGGGGTTGTAAAAGATGGCTTTAAAAGGCTTTATTTAATGATATAAAATCCACCCTGGTGTGTGAAGCTGTGGGGTCGGACAGCTTTTGAGTGCTGCAGGAATGAGTCCTAAAACCTGGAAATGAGTAAGCATTTTTGCACTTCCGGTTCCTTCAACTTGAAGTGAATGGATTCTTTTTTAACTGGTTTTTGGTTAGATGCCTCAAATAAGGTCTGTGATCAACACAAGCTTAGGAGATTTAAAAGTTTTGTTCTACGACATAAACCATGTCAGTAATTACCCTACATGTGAATTTTGACGTATTTACATATATTTAAAAAGACGGTTCCTAACATGTGGCTCAATGAGACTACCAAACGTCATTACACCAAATATCAGTCTTTCTTTAGCTTAGTGGTGGTGAGGTGAAGTCATGTGTTTATAGCCTAATGTTAGTGTTTTACTTCTGGTGATTGCATCTACGCTTCAAAAATCCTAAAAGTGGTTACCACAGAGCTTATTTTCTGAAATTATCCAACATCCAATGGAAAATTCTCGTTGATTTTTTGTTAGGGAAATGCTAACTTCCGGAATGGACTAAAAAACATGTCATTGCAGCAGCACTCTGTAAAGAAAGGAGCTTCTGTGCTGTGTTCCGCCAGCTCTCACGGCCTTAAGCCACAAAAATGATAGTATGGTTGAGCACCATTTGCTGCTCGACAGCAGTGCAGAGAACTTCATTTTCAACTTAATGTCTTTACCTACATGGATTGTGACCCCGTCATCAGAAAATCCACAAATACATTAGAGGTATGGAGTGTGAGCAGAGTTTTTTTAAATTGCCTGCAGCAGAAAGTGTTTTTTTACCATCAACATCATAGTATTGAGTTATTTCTTAAGAAATTAAGCAAATGTTTTCTTTATTTGTAGATCCGACAACTAACGTGTTTTGCAATTCATCTTTTGTACACAAAAGCAAGTATGGAGTGTGTCTGTGAATGTGTGTCTGGTTTTGCGATCTGATCCTGACACAGTCTCCTAAAACATGTCTTTAAGCTGCCTATAATTTAAGTGATGTAATATTATTAGGTGCAATACTATATTTTTTGTGACACCACATGAAATATATTTACACACCCACACATATACACTCACAGTTGTTTATATATATTGTATGGTGTAGCCCCATATTACTTATTAAACTTTTTGCTGCAGGTCAGAGAGGTTCACAGACACAACACCAGGTCCAGTGTAGCAAGTCTGAAGCTGGTAAGAATCAATAACCATGTGGGTAAAAGTTATTTTAGAAATTTCGGGTGGCAACAACTGGAATAAGGTTCCTGATAGCATTAAACAAACTATAAGGCAGGGCCTGGACCAGTTTTAGTACAATATGAAGTGTGTACGTTATCCTGTTATCTGTCTATTTGTCCATATGTGTGGTTGTCTCTATGTACATGTGTTTATGGATGCCTGTGTGTTGTATTGTTGTTCATAGTGCGTGGGCCAAGGTTGGCATGGACACTGTGAGTAGGAGGTCTCTTCTGGCATCATTTCCATGTCCTCTGACCACTGTCATGACAGGGACGCCACAATGATGAGGAATTTTAGCATTGTGGTTACAGTAACAAGAGTTGGCCACAAACAACGCCCCTCGGACTCCATTCCTCCCCATCCAACTCTACTTATTGTTTTTCCCTTTATATGTTCTCTTGCTCACCTAATATTCTTTCCTTCCTCTGTCTCTCTTGTCTTTCGGTGTCTCCTTCCTCTGAAATACCCACTGAAGCCCTTGAGGCTCTGGGTAGCCTAAGCATTATCATCAGAGGCTATGTGGGGTTGAGGTGAAAGATGAGCTTTACACAAAACAACTATGACAAGGCTGTCTATTATTATAGCTCGCAAACAATGGCCTCATACAAGCATCTGCAGTTACACTGACATTACATTCGAAATAACTGGAGAGAGTTATTAAGAACTGTATGTTTCTTTATTTATTTTTTTAAAAGCAGGTCAGCTCCCCCTAGATAACCTCAGTGTAAGTTCTAATTCTATAAGAGTGATGGAAAAAATGTTTTTAAGTAGGTTAAAAGTAGTGTTATGTGTGTGTTTGTGTGTGTGTGTGTCCATGTGCATGTGTTTCGTGTTTCTAGGGGCCGATGTATCAACTTATTTGTTTGACACAGGCACAGACACACACACACACACACACAAACATACACACAGTACATAGCATGCATTTGATAACTCAAGACCATCAACATTATTCACGGTACTTACCATTACCTCGTGAATTAATGAATTATTACCTTGGCTTGAATAAGTGCAGTGAGAAAATGTTGATATTGGAAAAGCACATTTCTTTCAATTTACTACAAACTGTGTGCCTTCATGTCCTTTTTGCTGTGGAAGCCTTTTTCCTTGCCAGACCGCAATTTACATAAAAGCATTTATTTCATCATCACACCATAAATGAAGATGTACGGATCAGGACTTTTATTCTTTTATGGAGGGAAAAAATTAAGTTCTATTGTAATAAAATGATACTTCATTAAATGCATTTTCCTGTAACTGGTAAAAGGTAATGTTGGTTTGCATTTTTATGGCTTCTCCTTGTCTCATGCCAGGGGATCCCAGAGTGAGACACTGAGCTGGCCTCCACACCAGACACTGAGCTGGCTTTCAGACAGAAACTTGCTACTTCTTTTCTGGTCCATATACCCTGTAGTTCTTTTTGTCTTTGCATCACTAGTCTTTTTCTGTCCTCTTCCTCCTTTCAATCTTCTCAAACGTCCCTCACCTCCACGCTTCCATCTATTAATTGCACGGTTCTCTGTGTGCCGTTACCATTCCTGAGGGAGGTTCTACCATGAATAGCCAGCCTTGAAGGTTTGCTCTTTGGCCCGGCACCACGTCCCTTTTGGCCCAGCTATCGTGGAAAAGCCGAGTGGCGACCACATAATGACCGGTGTCTGAAGGGCCTGGCTAATTTTTCATGTTCAAACAGGCGGCTGACTCCTAGGCCCAGACTAAGGCTAATGTAAGGTTTGTCGGTGCCCTCCAGGGGTCGTAAAACATGGCAACCAACCTGAGCCTCTGATCCGTTTTACACAATCTACACCAAGAACTGCCTGACAGCCTTTAGTGGCAGTGACAGATTTACTAAATCACATAAAAATGTCAGACACGTTTTCCAAACAACTTGATACACAGAAAAGTATTATGACCCTACTAGTATGTTTTCGAGACAGCTAACATGCGATATTCAAGGAATGTCCTCCGTATCCTCTGAGCTACTAATGTAGATTTGTAAGTGATCAACTGAGGGGTAATTAAACAACCGTGTATGTGATGTCATCTTGTATGTATTAATATATTAATGAAGACAAACCGGATGAATGACTATGTGTGAGTCAATGAACAGGCCAGTTTTGGGTGATTCAATGCAATTTTTTCACTTGTCCTGTCTGGGGCTCTGCTCTGATCTCATCTCAAAGAGCTCTGAAGCAGTGGACGCTCATTTAGTTTTACACAGAACCACATTATTTCTGCTTTCTCTTCTTGCGGTCAGTTCACCCTTGTCCATGTAATCTGACACCCAAGGCTGTTACTCTGGATCCTGACCTGTCGCTGTTACCGATGGTTATTTATTTCTCTAGCTTTTTAGGCCTGTTGCTTGAGTTCTTGAGACTCTCCCTCCTGCCTGGTGATGCTACTGTTGACTTGATTATGTGTGGTTTTGCACTAACAAACTATACTTAAATCATACTTCCGACTGGCAGAAAGATAAACCTCCTCAATGTATAAGTCTTCTCAGTGCAGTATGGCACAGAAAAGGAGTTATGGTTTTGGAAGACAGTGCATTCTGATTGTTTGGTAAATGCAGAGCTGGCTGCACTAGGTGGGGGACTTCAGACTTTAAATAGGTTAGCAGGAAGAATGCAGCTAACGCAAATGTCTAATGCTGTCTAGATACACTAATTATTTGTAGGTATAAAAAGAATAAGGCAAACAGATGAGCTGGAGTAAGAAAAATAGACCACCTCTATGGTGACCCACATAATCCATTATGTTGATGAAAGCAATATTCAGTGTGTTGTATGGGTGGGAGAAGTTCAAAATACAACTGTCTAGATTAATTGTGTGTGTGATTGTCTCTTTACATCCTCATGCATGCGATGTATTGTGAAAATAACAGAAAGTGTAACATAAATCCAGAATAAAGAATTGCCACACAAACAAGATGTTAAAATTGCACACAATTTGAGAAATCCTCAGAGAGATTTCAGCTTTTATTTGTGCGCCATATCAGATACTAATATTGGGATTGGAGTTGGAATTTAATTCAATACTCTGGGATGTGTAGTTATTCTGGTTTATACAAGAGAAAACAAGCAGGGTAACACAAATCAAGGTGATGAAGACAGCTGCCTTCACCAAAACAATGAATTAATTGCTGGCAAAATCTGCTTTATCATGCTGATGCCTCCCTAACAGAAGTAGTGTATTGACAGAGTTCAAAATAGAAAAGCATGAGGTCATCTAATGTAATATGTATTCATATAATAATGATCTGCCTGCTATAATGTTGTAATTAGCAACTTTTTCAAAAACCATCATCATAGATTGTATCACACAGAATGATGAAGTGTGAGAAGAATTTACCCTGGCTTGAACACTGAATAAAATAGACAGAAAAGCACGCAGAAGTGCTTCTGTAATGTTTTTTGACCATATAAAGAACACGTACTTCACAACTATTACTCTATCAGGAAGACTGCTAAGTACTAAAATGAAAAGCTCTTCATCTCTTCCTCGAAATACCGCTTTGTGGCTTTCCTGTGTGAGGAACACAGACCAGTTCTCAACTTGTAAATGGATCCGGACTTTTTCTTGAGGTCTTCTTTTGAAAACCTGCTACACAGGATGTAGAGCTTTGATATCGTCACCTCTGACATGTAACCTCAGAGAAAGTACCTTGTGGCCTTGTAGAATGTCTGTCATTGAGTGAATAAAGAGCGGAATCCTTTTACGACTAAATTACTTGAGACAATCTTCATCATTGTACATCATTTCACTTTTGAATTATGTAAGTCTAGTGCTATTTCCTCGAGCTCAGGAAACAAAGTGAGAGAAAGGTTTTCCATTTGTGTTAATTTAATTGTTCTTCAGGACAGTTATGTTTTCAGCAATCGATGGTATGCTCTGCAAATTAATGTCAATATTTTTAAAGAATAAAGTGGTACAATTTTGAATAAACACTTACTACTTAAAACTTGTGCGAGGCAGGTGCTTTCTGATGAAGTGTACTCCATGAAAAAGTTGGCACTGTAGGTATTGGTATATTTTGTAGGGAAGGACTATGCCACCCTCCAAGAATCAAACCAAGAACTTTGATGTAGCTTTGTTTGTGATGAACAAATATTGAGTATTATACAGATATAAACTAATTTCATTTGTTTTAAAGTGCTGGAAAATGCAATGGATATGATATATCTAGCTGTACTGAAGAGGGGATGGGTTTCCGATTAGCGTTGCTGGTACAGAATAGCAGTGACGGAGTTGTGTCACCCCAGTGACTGGAAATCTAATGCAAACGTGACGCAAAAGAGGGCAACCTAAAGAGGAGGTTGGAAAAAGAAAGGACAGCTACACCACTTCTGGCTTTGTGGCTACACGGTAGCTGCCAAAGCTGAGACAAACCCAGTAATTCACCCAAAATGTTAGTCTCTTAATTCATGGTATGTATAACAAACAGCTGTAACGCACATTAGCAAACTAAAAGAGATTCACATGTCCATGCAAACAGGCATATATTGTGGCAAGAGATTAAGAAACAACATCAGATTCATTAATACAAGCTTTACAAAGCAGAATGAAGGTCTTACAGGAGTGAAAAGTTCGTGGTTACTTCTGGAATAATTCTTAATCTGCTTTTTGAATTTGACATGCTATTTAATGAGGGGGAAAAACTGAGACGTAAACTACGGATATAAAACAACAGGATTATATGTCATTCAGCTTTTGACTTCTTGATATGTCTATATGTTCTAATTGGACCTTTATCAATACTGATTTACTGTATAGGTTAGGTAAAATTTCTGTTATTGAAAAATGAGGCTAACATGTTTGGAGTGTGTTCTACTCTGCATTCTGTTATTTGTTAAAAGTCAAGAAAATATAAATGTAGAAACAAATCTGTACATTATAATTAATAGTAGTTTGTTGGGTTTTTCAAGTTATTTTGTATTTTACGATTGCAGGAAATAAGTAGCTATGCCCTCATCATGGCAGACAGCATGGTGAATTGATTGTCTCGGGCTTATTTTTACTCTCCTGCAGCTCACAGAAAGTAAAGACTGTAAGTCTATTTTGTTTTACACATTTTCTGTATTTTTTATTGGTGTATATCGCTTATCTTTGTAACATGGCTAACTAGCAAAAGAGTTTCGTCCCTGAAAAATAACTTAAAAAAAATGTGTGCAGATGAGATCAATTCAACTGTAGTTTGTTGTTAGCGGATTTACAGAAATAGCAACTCTTAAACTGGCATATTTTGATCAACAATAAGAACTTTAAGCTTACAGCTCCAAATGACCACTATACTGCTGCTTCCATGTACATCAGGTGGGACACATAGTCTCCATTGACACAATATCCAGATGGAATTATTAATCTTTTTTATCTCTTTTTTTATGTCTTGAAATGCAAAGTCATAGAATGCTTTTAAGTAGTTGTATCTTTGGCCTTTTGTGTGACACTTTGAATTCCACATTAAGGCATCCCATTGGTTGGCCATTATTTTGGATCTCAAATTACAAACCAGTAATTAAGATACAAACAGAGGTAGCTAGAGAGACACAGACAAAGACACCTCTAGCCTTAAAGGACACAAATATTTGTTTTAGTCTGCACATGCGTGTATATTTCAAGCATGGGAGGAGGAGGAGCTGTCAATGACTTGTCTCTTCTGCAGGCGGGCCCTCCATCCGTCAGGGCTTAAGTAGTTTTCCAACAGTACATTGACCTTGAGTGCCTGGTATCGATTTCCTGTGGTGTCGCACTGAGAGGGGTCGTTACCACACGGCCCCTGCTGTGGGGTGTGATCAGGAACAGATTCCTGAAATCCCGATGCGATGGTGATGGATTGCCAGCCTCTGAAGACCATCAATCCTCACCTAACGTAACCAGGATGACACCTGCACTAAATTTATCATCATACAAGCCACAGGCGTGGCAAAGACTGGGATGCGGTGTGCAGAGTGAAATAAACTTTCACACAGGTAGAAAAATATATAATCTTATTCATGTGTGCTATATCTGACCTAAGCAGAGAGCCATATCAATGCATTACCTTCCCGGACAGTCCTGTTGCTATTTACTGGGGACTTGGGATTAGAGCAAAGATACAATTTAGATTGCTGATGTGACAAGATGATATATGACTAGATAAGAGTATGTCCAGATATAGTTGTTCAGCAACATATAAAAAGCAACTACACTAGTAGCTTACATATAGACATTCTTTCTCTGACTCTGTGACATTGTGAGGAGTAGAAACTATGAGATAGGGCCAGCTGTAGCATTTGGAGGAAAAAACATAACCATACCAACATATTCTCACTCCCAACTCGTCAAATATGGCAGCTACACTTCAAATTATGACGATCTAGGTACCCTTACAGGTTCAGTTTTGGACGTGCCGGCGTGTCAGTTTCTGCTTGTTACATGCATACAGTGTCTTTTAAAAAACTTCCGTGTTCACAGGAAACATAGTTTCCACTCGTTAAGGTGCGCGAATTTTCGCGTCGCGTCATTCGCGTGGTGTGTTCACACCAAAAGCATTGCGAATATTCGCAACGCCGGACTATTTGTGGTTGTTTCGCTTTTTCGCACTCGATGCGCCGCCGGAGAGGGTTATCTCCGTGGAAATAGTTCCTTTCTGCCATCCACCGTGGAAGAAATAACCACTAGTTCTGCTTTGTATACGTTGTGGAAGTCCCACAAACGTTGGAACATCAAACGCCCTCATGTCTGGGTTCATAACATTAACCGTAGTCGCAAACAGCTTCTCCAGGAGCTGCGTCTGGAGGACTTCTTCTTCCAGACTATCGACTTCTCCTTCATAGTTTCTGATCAGCAACGGCAGGACGGCGGTGATGACGGGGGGGAGCTTCTCAACGCTGATTGGCGTTCGCAACTCAGCGTCACGCGAATTTTTCAATTATTCGCGTCGCGTCATTCGCCGAGTTTGCGCGTTTTCGCGCCGCGTGGTTTGCGCCGCGTGGTTCGCGCCGCGTGGTTCGCGCCGCGTGGTTCGTGGTTCGCGCGATTTCGCGCCGGGCGATTCGCCGCCCGGCGAAAATTTGCTTTTTCGCAACCATTTGTATGTAATCTGGTCGCGCGAAAGATTCGCGCCGCGTTTGGTGTGAATGCACCTTTACATGTAAACATACATATCATAAATTCTCTTTTCAAAATAAACTTTTAATGTAGGTTTACTTAGTCTTTAGTAATAAGGTGAAAATAGGTGTGTTTGTTATGTAAAAAACTACACTTATTTTGTAACTGGCATTAGTAAAGTCCGGAAGTTATCAAGATTCAACAATGACATGGTTTCACACAGGACAAGAACACCAGTCTTCTGGTTGAAAGTCCTATGTTTGCTCATACCATCCATACTACTCTGACTATCTCGCTATTTAAACTACATCAGTTGCTCTGACCTTATAATAATGACACGGCAGGGTTAGCATTGGAGTTAGCTGAAATCCCATAAATCTCAAACAGACGCTAAAGGGTGCCTCTGTGCGTCGATATCAGAACCCGAGGGGCACGGTACTTCACATGTTGGGAGGTAGGCCGTGTTGAACTTTTATGATCTGACCCCTCCACTTGGCTTGGCTTTGCATTGCCAATTCGCATTGCATTTGGCTTTTATAAAAAAAAGCATTGGCTTTTATAAAAAAAAAAACACAGAATGAAGCTATGCCATTATTTAAAGAAAAAACAAACACAGCTATCCCACAGTTTTTCTTACATATGACTTCACATGACTTTTTGTCTTGGTCTCTCGCCGTCTCCATTGTTCCTTTTTTCACATCTTTATCTTGTGCATCAATCATTTGTACGGCATATTTTCTACGTCCCTCATCTTCTCTCTGGGCAACGAGTATGGATATTGCTGGTATTGTCTCAAAGGGAGAGGTCTCTGGTGCCATCCAGGCCACAGCTCAGAGCCTTGACTGCAGGCCCCATGTGGAGGAGAGGGGCTTACAAGCTTTACCCACCAGGAGAACACTCCCACAGCACAATGCTCCTTTTCACTAAGTTTCTCCATAGGCCTCACACAAACCCACCATGAGACTGAGCCAGAGGTTTAAGGGCATGCACACACACAAACATAAAGGCATGAGCATGGACACACACACACACACACACACACACACACACACACACACACACACACAAAAACAAGTACATCCAAGATCTCACATACATCTATCTCCCTATTTCATTAACTCTGACAGCAAAAGAGATTAATGCAACGCATCACTAATAGCAAAAGGCAGTACCTAGGGCCTAAAACTTCTCGATATGCAGATGCTTTACTCCCAACATCTCCACACTAAGACTTGGATTAGGTTGCATCAAAGGATAAGGACTTTTATCAATCGATTTTTCTTTTTTTTCTTTTCTTTTTTTTTTAAATCTTGGTTCTTCCTTCTTCTTTCACCAAAAGTAAAACTTAAAATTCCTCTTACTTTTTCATAAAAATTACAATTGCTAACTTATATCTAAATATATTCCCTAAATATGTTATCACTGCTGTCTACTGTATTTTTAAAACATGACAATGTATTGTATTGTAACAGTACCCTGACTCATATACTTTTCAGCAGTTCACGTGACAAACTGACAGTTATGTTGATTAAAAATAGCATATGTGATTATTGTACAAAACAAATGTCTTTGCAAATGCAAATTTTTTTTTTTTCCAACACTGCTCTTTGAAATGTTCTCCTTTGATCCACTCAGTTTGACACTGGACTGGCCTGTCCCACCAGTTTGATTGAGAGCCAAAGAAGACAAGACTAATCTATCCTTACATAGAGGATGGCCCACATCATGCTCCTGAACACCCTGCTTTGATAAGGAATGGCTTTGAATGATTCCTTAAACTATTGATTGGCTTGGAGATGACATTTGAACAGCAGAAGAAAAAAGACAAAAGAGAGAGATAAAATCAAGGGATTACTACTTATAATACTTTAAAGGAAAGCTTTATGGATGTGAATATCTTAGGGGTTTCCCTTCCTGGTACCACAACCAACTCACGACTCATTCTCATTTGAATATAGGAATTTGCTGTTATTTCTTTAGAAATATATTTAATTATAAATCTGAACAATACATTTTGGTGCGTAGGCTAAAGTTAATCAAGCCCCAAGAGAATTTGCCAAATTAGGTGCCAAATTAAAATGATTCTGAGCACTGAAAATATACAGATGATAATACATTTAGGGAAGCACACCACTAATGGTAAAGGATAGCACTTAAAAATAGACCTGTACTGGCATCAGATTGCATATTTTCCTTCATATTTGTGGTTTCAGCATGGTACAAAAAATACATAAATAAAGGCATGGGGTTGGAGGGGTTGGAGTGGTTCTTCCTGTTTCCACTTGTGGTGTCCTTGTCCGTGGTCTGCTTCTGGCTGCGCTGGCTGTTGTAGGAACAGCCTCCTTCTACCAGTTATTCACTCTGCGCACCACATAATTCAGCCTGGGAGGTACAGATCACCCCCTAAAGCAAACTACTGTAGTGACAAGGCATTACTCATTTCCTCCACTCTTCTACGACTTGTCTTTCTTTCCTTTATGTTTGATGGAGAGGGATTGGGGGTCATGACATTTTGTGTTGCACATTTAGAAATTGGGAATGAACAGAGAGCCGTGATGCATTTTCTTAAAAAAAAATAAAAAAATAGCAGCAACTCAGGCAACTTCAGTACTCTATAATCCTTTGTCTGTATCTCTGTGCCCTTCCTAACCCAGTGCTCTCTTCCTCTGTCTTTCTATCTCCCCGCTCAGCATTGACAGCAGTGTAATTTGAACTGCTTTTCCCTGGGGCCTAATCGTTTACTTCCTCCTTGCAGAATATGCAGCTATTGATTAGTTATCAGACCCTAATTGGGGTGCAATCTCTCTAACCCTCAGATGTTCAAATCTATGATGGAAATGGCAGAAAGTAAATAAGCTACTAATACTTGTTAATAGTTTTGGCAGCTTGTCCTGCCACCCATAACGATACTCACTACTTCTTATTCCTCTATCTTTTTAGAAGCGAAATAATAGAAATGTACAACAAACAGATGATGAATGCATTAACATCCTAATTTGAAACCAAAAGTGCAGTGGGGAATATTACCGGGGTACACCATCTGTTTATGAGATCTCCCACTGTCTCTCTGTGCATGGTGTGCATAAGGACTGACCTACATGTCTTCACACACCAGGAAGTCTGCACAGCTTTCTACCGTTCTCTGCTTCCCTAAGCTCTCAGCTCGGCCTGGCCTCCCTGCAGCTCCGGCCACAGCTCCCACTGTGCCAGAGCACGATGCAGAGAGTGGCTGGAATTGGAATAGACAGTTAATGGGCACTTAGAGGATGGTGAAAACATTTTCCTCTGGAGACGCAGCGGTTTGGAGATTTCTCAGTGGGACATGTCCGAGCCAGCGCCCTGTCATTCTCTGCCTCTTTTTCTCCGCTATGTCTACGTCTATTTTTCAATTCACTCAACCACTCTGTCTTTCTTCAATTCATGTAGATTGCCCTATGCTTGTCATGTCTCATGTTCTGCTTATTCCAACTCAGGTATTGCCTGTCCTTTTTTTTATTTATGGCAGACTAGTCAACTGTTGGCATAACTAGAGGTTGTATACTCACCATTCATATCAGCAACAGCCTGAATGCATCTTTATATGTTATTAATTTTCCTTAAAGTACCTGTGCCCCTATTGACCCCTCTATTTTTCCTTCATCCATTCCATGCCGCTTGTTGGCAGACACCAAAACTAGCCTGCTTACAGCTGTCTGTGAAGCTCTGAGTGTGGAGCCTTTAGATCCATGCCCAGCGGCAGTGTCTGGTGATGAGTACTGGCTGAGCCCCAAGCCTCACGTCCAGTCCAGACATACGAGAATACCGTTTGAGTCTGGAGTCACTTCAGGATAAGCTGCAGGCCGCTGCACATTTTCCAAACCTTTCACTCTGCTTTCAACTAAATTGCTACATCACTGTCTTGTTTCCACTCAGCCATTCATTCATATACATTTATATTTTTACATATTTGGACACCGGCTTCCATTTACAGTAGATTTTACTGCGTTTATTTTGCTTGTTTTTTATGTTACAGAAAACGAAAAGTCATAGAATAATACTCAAACTTAAACTTTAAGAAGTCACTTAAAGTTTTGTGATCTAAAGTGTGACAAAATCTAAAGTGTGTACACTACCTAATGTTGTCACTGTAAGAGAGCTGTGAGTTGCTTTCACACTGAATCCCACTTTTCTTTCTGTTACAAAGAAAACACGTTCATGCTTGTCTGTATACTTTATAGACACCCAAGGCTCAGTATTGTTTGTAATATTAAATCACACTCTGGTAGTAAGTGTGCAAGTAGAAATTTCAGAGAACATACAAGTGTCAAAGCCAGCTAATCACTCCTGTCTTTTGTGACCTTGTACACTGTGTGTTTTCTGCCACAGTACATAATGTACCACAGAAGATTGTTGAAACGTAGGTGCTCATGCTCTGAGAGTGAAGGATATGTGCGCCTGTGGGAGGGAAGAAATCTGCAATGGGAGGCAGAAGTGTCCAAATGTGACCCCCTCAGCAGAAGCATCTAACTCTAAAGGCTATCTAATTGACTGGCTGGTGCTCTCCTACCTCCCTCTTCTCCTCCAATCCCTGTGGATAGTCATCAGATGGATTGTGTGAACTTGCCCCTAATCAAGACCCATTCACCACTAATGAGAATACGCTTAATGACCAAATAATGTGTGTGTGCATTCGTAGGTCAGTGTGTCAGTAAGGTGGGGGACGCATACAGCTTGGAATGGACAAGAATCCTGGAAAATAAAACTGAACTAAACCAAATGAACTAACTAAAACACAGCTTTAAAAATGCATTAAGTATTCCTGGTTAGTTCCCAGGAATCAAGACAACAATTGATCTGGTACTCACAATTGAGGTTTTGAGTTAACAAAGTCCATTATTAGCATGAGCAGCATTAACTAATATGGCTGAAAAGACATAACGGACAAGTATCTGCAAAATGTGTTTGTTAGTTTCTTGTCCACATGATCGAGTGATGGATAAACATTTGTCCTGATTGAAACCTCTCAGGAGTTATAGAGGAACTGAATGGGAATGAATGAGTCAGAAGGAATGGCAAATCTGATTAGAAATGTTTTTCACTATACTGAACAAATACACAAGGCCCACTGACAACTGCAGTAAAAGTAATATTCTAAAACAAATTTTCCTGTGGGACAATAAAGTATATCTTATCTTATCTATGTAAGGATTGTTAGGTGGGTGTTTATTCTATTCTTCTAATTCTCTGTTTTCGGCTCAAAAAACAAACTGAGCTGAAGACACATTGTCTCTGTGTTTTAAGAGTGAACACTGCACAAGAAAAATAACTCCAATAGGATGCCATGTTGCATATAACCTTTACAACTTGATAAGCTGATATAAGAGATCTCTCACTCCAGAGAAACCCTCTCTCAAGAAGTAGCTTGACATATATGTCTTTTTAGGGTGCTGATCACGGTGGATGTTGGGTCAACACACTGTGTGACTTTGACATGTGAGATCATTTGCATCCAGAGAATAATGGATTGTGACTGTGATTCTTTTTCTATTCTTTTAATCAATCGATTGTTTTGAAAGAAGCTCAAAAATGAACTTTTTGGGGTATTTACCATTAGGTACGGTGACTAGTTGGAATATCAGTATCTCTTGCTGTTGAAAACATTCATAGTCATAGGAAGTTCTCTGAGGCACCATATTGGTATTGTTCCCAGGCATCTCAAATATGATGGATGGACTTGTGACAAATAATAAAGAATTTTGCTTTAATATTTACTTTACGACAGCTTTGAAACGCAAATGATAATCAAAAATGAATAAAAGTGCCTGTATGTGTGTGAGGGAGAGAGGGGATATTGGGGTACAGGATATTACTATCTGATCTCAGTCTCTCTCTTTATCACTCCACAATCTTCATCTCATCCCCAGAGGATCTCTTCAGATGTGTTTAAAATTGGAAACATGGAAGTCGGTCTTTGACCAGAACTTGAACAGACCCCCAGGAGTCTCCTTCTCCAACTATTCAGTGTGCTTGGTGTCCCTATGAGAGCATGGAACTAGACACCCATTAAAAAGGCCCTGGACGACCATTTGCCAGTCTCCGATACCCCTTTAAGAGCACAGGATAGAGCATTAAATGGGCTCCTTCCTAGCTGATTGCATGTCATCTCTGGAGCAGATTAGACAGCAGGCAGCAGGGTCTTTGGTGGAGCAGCATGCTCCCTTCTGCCACAGGAGAGACGACTGAGAGGAGTCATCCATCATTGCTTTTGTGATGCCCTTTCGCAAGGGGATGAGCGGCTAATGACTGCTTTGCTGGAGCTTGGGATGGAGCACTGGGGCATATCTGGGCCTTCTCTTGAGGTAGAGACTGAGATTTGGGGTTTGGACATGATTTTGGTTGCGTGATTGGAACGGTGACTGAATGCAAAGTATTTTGAAACAGAGGGAACACAAGGATGCTATTTGAGTGTGTGTATGTGTGTGTGTGTGTGTGTGTGTGTGTGTGTGTGTGTGTGTGTGTGTGTGTGTGTGTGTGTGTGTGAATGATGAGATCTTTAAATTTTAGTTCGTGTCACATTCTTGTTCAGCAGCACACTGTAGACAGAGAGCTGCTCCGGCTGGATTGTATTCTCTGCCTCCACACTGAGCAGGGCCAGGGAGGGGGAAGGGAAACACGAGATTTATGTCCTTCTGTGACACACGCTGCTCCAGGTCTCATGTTAATGGAAAATGAGATGTTTAAGAGTCTGGCAAAGAAATACAGCTCTCTTTAAATCCTCTGCTTGTCAGCCAGTGTAACAGCATTATAACTATAGTCCAGCATGATAATGCTGTTAATGACAGTAATATGTCACGTTTTCAGCAGACTTTCATGCTTCTTTTACTCTGCATCTCAGCGCAGTCTTCAACGGTTTCAAATACAGCTTACATGACGCTGCATGAATGGTTTATGTCAGGCCAGAGGCTGCATCTACATGAAATAATTCGATATGGCATGAAGAAGCCCAGGGAGTGAAAGTAAAAGTGTTTCTTTGACTGAACTGATCACTATTCAGACAGCAAGCTCATTCACAATGGACGCTTAGTTTATCAACATGTCTTCCCCCTCTCTGCCTGTACACTGAAAGGCCTGTCAGTGAAACGGACTCACAATGACATGGGCCATAATCGTGTAATGTTTTCCAAACAAGGAGGGACAATTTCATACTTTCCAGCCATCACAGTTACCCTTTGTCCATCCAATCCGACATTCCCATAATGCCCACATGTTTCAAATACCTCCTTCTTCCTTGTTTCTTCAATTCTGTGTCTGTTTACTTTCTAAAGGCCTCTCTCTGCCCTCTGTTCTCAGCCTTGCTGCCCACTGTTCTGTAGGAGAGGAATGGAGACCATCGTAGCTGCTGGACTTCCAGTTGGCATGGAGGCCCATGGTATTAGATATATTTAATGAAGGAGGCACAGAGACTCCACGATCAAGCACTGGAGCTGAAATCCGCTTTTAATATTGGCGTTCTCACAAACTACATGTAAAACATGAGATATAAGTAGGCTGATCTAGCGAGAAAAGGCATCTAGCTAAACTGTAATACTCAATACTCACTTTTATTTACTTTCTTTATCTTTATTGTTTAATTGTCTGTCAAAATCATCTACACTGGTGAATCATTTTGTGAATATTGAGTGACAACTTTCCAAAAATGTTTAAAGAAAACAGTTTTAGTTTTTTATCAAAACCTAAACGGACCTAAAAGGCATGGTAAATACGGTTTCTCTAATATACTGATGGGTATTCCCCCAATTTAAAGCTTTACCATACTACATTATGATATTTATGTGTAGGCATTCATAAAGTAATTTTATTTCTTTACTTTTATTGTTATAAAAATGGAGATCAGAACACATAGCCTACATGAATGGTGTGTCTGCTGCTGAACCATGAAATACATGTTATCTCATCTGTAATGGCCTCAGTACCATCATCAAACTTGCAATATACTGCCTAGAGATAGTTATCAGTGCCGGACATCCCTCATCAACACTTCAACCCCAGCTTTCCCTCATCAACCAACCAATCCCTAAAACAACAAAAGGGGAGATAAAAGCAGTGCTGGGTAAACCACAGAAGCCCCTCTTCCTCTTGAACACAAAACCCATGGCCACTGCTTCCCGTGTCAGAGATTGTAGTAGGATTTCATCCAGGAAAGAATGAGTATTCTCATAGTTAATCCTGGTTCTGTGGTCTTGGTGGGACCAGCCTATGTGGCAAAGGAGCACTATGTGACTGTCATGAAAATAACTGAATTGAACAGCAACTGAAATTACAATATACATAATTATCAATTAAATTTCATGATAATATTCCTGTTTTGTATGATATGTGTAATTTTGTGCCTAATTATCAGAGCTTTTTGGGTTATTTGATCCCTGATGTGGAACATAGTGGAATATTGTTCTTCAGATGGTACTTAGTAAGTGATTTGTAACATTATAACCTACAGATTATGCTGTTTGTACACCACACAAAGCAACTCTATTAAATCTCATCAAGTATAACAGCCCATATCATGTCTTCTCTGCCTCACACTCCTTAGAGATACACGCTGCCTTGTCTATCTAGTCTGGACCAGGTCCAAAACCCTCCAGCAAAACCTAAATTTGTGTAACAAGATCTAGACCTTGAGACGCACGCCTGCCACAACAAATTGGCCTCATGTAGAGAGAGAGAGAAAAGAGGGGAGTTGGGGGAGGGCTGCAAAGCTAGTGAAGATGTAAGCTAGCACAGGGAGGTAATCTTAGAGCCTCCATGGCCTGGAGGGGCCCTGCCCCCTGATGCTCAGCATTTGGCCCCGGCCCAAATCGTGAGGACAAACATCATGTCTTCTTCAATTAGACACACTTCTCTCTGGGCTGGCAGAACATGATGCTACACAGAGTGGGTTTTCTTGAAAAGGGACAAAGTGCTTAGGTGTTTACAAATTGTTTCTTACCCCTGTGCATTGAGAAATGTGTTGTTTGAAGTCAGAAGATCTGGAGATTTGGAAATGAGCAGGCTTAATGTTTTAATTGTCGTATCTCTGAATTGTTAACCAAATTGTACATGAGTAAATTTTGTTTTGTGCTTGGTTGGAAGAATAGTGTTTATGACTGTTATGTTATGTTATGTTTTGAACTCTATGAGTCAAAAAGGCCTTTTATGTGCGATATGTATGGCCTCCCTCTTTTTCTGCTTTCCTGTTTCTGCCTGGCAGCAAGTGTACAGTAGTTGTGAGATGAATGTGCCCCATGTGTAGAACTGCCTCTTTATAATATTTTCATTGACCTGGCCATGTTTTTGCAATGAAGGCGCAAATGAAATCGCTTAAAAGAATTAAAGCTGCATGAAGAGTCAAAAAGCATTGATTGTTTTATGTCTTGATTTCTTTACTTTTGTTTTACTTCAGACTTATAGTGTCAAATATATGGAGAATGCCATATGTTAGAAGGCATCTCTGCTATATGCGGATGATGTCTCCTTATAGCTTTACAGTAACATTATGATTAAAAATTGCATTAGCACCTTAAAGTGAGGTGCCATTGTGGACTGAAATCTTGTTGTGGAACACAAATTGCTGGACAACCGAACTGCTTTTCCACGGAAAACCGATTTGAGCAACTTACTTAACTGCACTAATGACAATGGACTTGCAAAGCTTAATGTCGAGCTACTTTCGTAGTAGCCTACTACTTTTAGTAAATCATAGAGATTTCCAACATCTCCAGACTGTCTTTTCCACTGTATATTTTTATATGCAGCCTGGGCAAAGCCCTTATTGTCTTCTTGAATACTGAGCGGGGCAGGTTCTTGCCACCAGCTGCAGAAAGCAAAGAAACAAGAGCTCAGTGGATACAGTGGTTACTTTCCATTCCTCGTTGAAGAAGTATTGGATGTTGGATGTATACCTAGCCTTAGTCCTTCCAGAACGCAATGGGTTAATACAGAAACTTTCTGTCTTGGCAGCAATCCCAGACTAGGACATGCCGCTGCACGTGGAAGTGCAGACTACGAAACAGCTGTATGGCAGCGTTGTGACAAACGCACACACTAACACACATCAAAATGTTTTGCAATACTCTATGTACAAAAACAAAACTCAACAAAAATGATCCTTCTTGCTTGTCTTTTCTCATATTTCAAGACAGCATGACTCATCAATTTCCCTCAAATCTGATGCAACCTTTCATTCTGCAAACTGTCAAGTCATTTGAAACTAGAGACACGAGGAGTGCATTGAAATGTCAAGAAATAAGACAATAAGATTCTGTAGCGTTGTCTTTATTAGATTAGGGATGGAAGTGTGAAGTTAATTACCTGTTTGTATGTGAACCTTCTCTTTATAAGAAATGCATGTCCAAAAGCCACATGTGTTTTAGAAAAGTACTAATTCTCAATTTTCTCAAATTTTCACTTGAATAGCCACTGTTAAAGAAGAAATGGGTTTACTATTTTTTTAAGGATCAAAAATTATATTTAGTATAGACAAGCAGTGCTGGGCAAGATGTTTGAAAATTGTCATCAAAGGGTATTCTTTCTCTTTTGGTTGAGGCTAGCTGCCTCTTTGCAGCTCCAGCCACTGCACCAAGCAAACAGTCTCATCGCTATTCAGATTGGACCGTTTCGAAACAGTCTCTCCACTATTGGTGTTAGTAACTGTAACGTTATCACTGGATTACAAATAATTATCTTTTTTACTGCTAAAAAATTTGACCTATTACTGTTCAGACAACCCAGTCTCACTTCAGTTTGTGAAATAGTCATAAAATTGAAATCTAGTGATTTGTGTACATGGACACATCCATTTTTTTGTGACGCTCAGCATGAAAACAATACCAATGGAAGTCAATTAGGATCCTTTAACATGGTGGACACACAAATTAAACACATCCACTTGACTATGCAATGCCCAGAGCCAGTGAGATAGTAATACATATTAAGAAAGACCACTTTTGCTGTGTGGATGGGTCAAACAAACACAGGATTTTTAAACCATGAGACTGGTGTTTGAGACGTGTCCCAAAGCGTTGTTGTTAAGTGATGCGTTAGTGATGTTTTTTGTGGTGTTGTGGTTTTGTTGCCTAAACCCAACTGTAACTACTCATTTTAAACTCAGCCATGATGTTTTTCCTAAACCAACGTTTGTTTTGTTGCATAACGTCTTCCTGACTAACAGAACGTGGTGCAGGTATGAAAGATTATTCCAATTTAAATACATTGGTTTTAAAGTCGTGTTGAGAGACACAGAATATGGACACAAATGAATGGATTCAAATTTCGGTTTATTTCCCAATTTGCTGGGAGACTTTGTTGTATCATAATATGCAATTCTGAATTGAAGTACAATAAGCGTTTCGTTATAACCTGCTTGAGTTAACTACAGCAGTGGTTAATAAAAGTTATAAAAGTTAAAAGCTAATACTGCCAACAAAACATTTTAATAACTGAGGGGATGAGGGTCTAAGGACACAGTACATATTGTAAAAAAGGCAAATTTATAATATTATGCTCTATAAATATATTCCCTTGACTTTAATGTTAGTTCAAGTAATCCACTAATTCGGGGGACACGCTGATTTCTGCCCCTCTCCTCTCTCTCTTTCACTTATGTTACATGGTGTAAAACAGGGGCCTTTTGTTTATTTAAGACCCGCTATGCCAGATATGCGGTTTGCCACACTAGAGGTGCGGTGCTCTAAAGCAGTAAAGTAAATGAAAATCTCAACACTTGAAAGCAGCAGAAAGAAACAGCTGTTGTGCATACGCCTTACTGGAGTGAAACTGAGGAAAATGAGGGTTTAGTTCCTTAGCCTACAACACAGTACATTTAAGAATATCGATATAGACTTGATTTAACTGCATTACTATTCGCCGCATGTGAAAATGTTCAAACCATATATGCTATATCTATGCATTTGTATCTCCAACTCATTGAAGAAGGCTGTCGGAGTGGATTTGTGCCCACAGAGGGTAGCGCATGTGGAACTACTACTCTGACCATGCCACTCGACTCGCTCACCTCCTGCTACAGGTGTGTTGTCTGATCTGGTTGTCTGGGCGAATCAGTTCTCTCTTTGTTCTCTTCCCCCATTATTTTGTTACACTTCCAGGAAAGGTACGCCCTGCGCTGCCAGTAAAGCATCACGTACACATATCACACCCCCATCCGTCGACCCAGCTTATGTCACTCACTAAACTGAGGTTATGGTTCACCGAGCTACAAAAAAAAAATTCCCTGAAAGTCTTTGTGTCCGATCAGCAAAACTTAAGAAGATACAGCACACATGCCAAACCAAACAAACAACATTATAGCAATTAGGAAACATTAGATGTTGTCTTGATAAGAGCCAATTTCTGATTTTAAGTTTATTTGAAAATTCATCTTTGACTTTCCTCCCACACAACTCAATGTGATTGCACAGTAAACACAACGTCAGCAGCCCTACAGCTAATACAGTGAGGTTCAATGTCTTGCTCATGGACAATTCAGAAGAGTAAAAGCAGTGCACTCAAAGGCATCAACACTTTTTTTTCTGGGACTCCTGCTCACCATGACACACATTTACACCAGCACAGGAAACGCTGCAGTGTCTTAACATGCTGTATAGTTGAAAGCCAACAGTGGGGTTCCCCAAAATAAGAGGACATGCATATGAACATGGAGCATCACATCCTGCCTTCTTCTCACTGCTTTACCACATCACATTGAAAGAAATGCATAAACACATAGAAACACACACCTACACACACACACAAGACACTCAGATACACATACACTTGAGCACATTCCCACACAAAGGATGGATTGAGTAATTTCCTGTGGTGTTTCAGTTTTGTTTTCTCTGCTACTGTACTTCACCTACTTTCTAGGCTTTTTCTTTGCTGCCTGTTTGCAGCTAAACCTCTTTAACCAAATCCTGATCTTCTAGAATATAATAGGAATAATGTAGACCATGAACTCTATTCAGTGTGTATCTGAAAAGGTTAAAAGATTGCTTAGCATGGCTGTTTCTGATTGGCCTACATTGTAATAAAAAAGATGACAAAGCTTGTCAATAACCATGCAACACAGAATTTTGAGAAAAATAGACAAACTTAATTCAGGAAGAGAGAGAGAGATCGGTTTCACTTTGTCAGTATCTGACTCAAAGTCCAGTGGGCAATAATTCCAGAAAAAAGCACACAGCAGTGATCAGAGAGATAAGCTCTCAGACCTTCCATACACCCCTCTTCACTCTAATTGACCAGTGTAATTTGATGGCACTCGTAACAGAGTTAGAAAGCAATTAGCGTCATGGCCCATCGGCACAAACAGTGCAGAGAGCCCACCTGTGGGTCACTTTTTAATTTGGTGAAGTGCATAGTGCTTAGTGCAGGACTCTGCCTTTGATATACTCAGTAGATAGTAAATCCTGTTAGCGCTAACTCCACAAACTACACCACCGACCAATATCCATCTAATCCACTGGTTAGGAGCTCACCAAGCCACACAACAAATTATTAGGGTGTCATCTGGCCTTGGCTTAAAATCCAGACTCCTTCGCATAAAGAGAGGAGAAAAAGTAGAGATGAAAGGGAAGGGAGGGAATTGGATGGAAAAGGGATGGGACAATGATGGGGGAGGGTGTTTAATTAAAGCGACTGATCCGTGCTGTTTGTTGAAGGACTAATTGTCTCTCCCCCTGAGGAGGCTGTTTCCTCAAGGAGCCTCTCCAAATTACACTCCAGACGGTAAATCCTTGTTGGTGGGGAAGACTACAGCACTAACTGGATAGGAAAGAATAATTCAGGGAGATAAGTTTATTTCAAAACAATAACAACACACAGGGAGATTCTCTTTGTTCCATTTACTCTTCGGAGATATGGTTGGTCCCTGGCGTCTGTATTTGTTATAATTAGGCCAGCGTTGTTGATCTTGTCAGACATTGTGCTGTCCCTCTTTTTCCCTGGGGAGTGTGTTTAACATGTAGTCCCCAGGCAAGGTACTTGACCCAGAATGACCTTTGACCTCTCATTAAACCAGCTTGGGTTTCCTTTCCTAGCCGTGCTCCTCTGGCCCAAATTTCAGACTTTGCTGCCTTTGACTGTAACTCAGCCCTTGATCATTGAGCATTTTAATGTGGAAAATTAAAAGGGCATAACAGCAGATTATTATGGTGTTTTATACCAGGATCAACTATTACTTGATATAAAAACACATTTAGAACTTGATCACTATGTGGACATCTTGTCAGCACAACTGTTAAATACCAGAGGTAGCATGGATGCTCAGCTAGGCTCTAACGAGAGGTCTACACAGGTTTACTCAGTTCCTAGTGACCAACACCTGAACCAAGACACGAGTACTGGGTCCAAATTACATTTATTCTAATTGATTTAGGGTAGGGTTTTGATATATTGCTACCAGGCTTAGTTATGTGTGTCACTTATCATTAAGTCATTACCAGCTCTGATCATCAGCTTTGCCGTAATCATCTCAGGAGAAAAAGATGTTTTTTGAGGTGAGATGAGTGTTATGTGTGATAATCTGTGATGTGTAGGGTAATAATAACTGCAGATGCTCATTCAGTGATGACGTATCACACTGCTGCCAGTGTTGGTGTTCTCTATTTGGGTTTGTTCGGATTGACTGCATTTTGGATCAGGTCAAAAAATATTTTACAATTTATGGATGCTGGGTGCAGGTAGGTTTTCCACTAGTCTGTTACAGATCAGTTCAGATTTCTGGACCTGGGAAGACCTCTAGTCCTAACGATGAAACAAGCACCATCACTCTAACTACTCCTTTGGCTAATTCTGATGGATACAGGGCGATTTATCTTCAGCCATGGGTAATTGAGCTCATCATTCACAGGCTGATTAACAAAGATAAATTGTGGAAAATGAAAAGTAAACTCAGAGATGTCAACATCTCTATGGGAGGTTTGTCATGGGGTGGGCAGATTGCAAATGAGGAAGATTGTCACTTTTTTTACACCAAAATACACATTATAACTAAGCTCACACTATCAAAGAATCAATACAGTGAGTTACAACAGAGCATTGGTTGTTTGTTTGCTAATTCCTTTATCAGCATGCTTGACTGTTATTGGGTGTGTGCTCACATACATTCCAATTCACATAGATATGCAAACATGCGCACACACTCTTATTACATTATACTATTTATTTCATGTTTCTGTTTAATTTATGTTGCTTACTTTATGTTTGATTTTTGATTTTATGTTTGTTTGTTTGTTGACCTTTGTTGATTATATGACTTTTGTATTGAGGTGAGATTCTTCATATAAGCCCCAAGGATCTTTTTATTTTTTATATCTCACCTTCACAACTTGCTTTTTTTATTTTGTTGTTGTGTTTCTGCTGCTTTGTTTTATTGTGCGAACAAATAAATAAGCAAATAAATCTAAAAGCTGGTGCTGAATTATGATTTTTATGTTGACGAGTAAACTAGCATATACAGTATAGCTCTCCAACAGGATAAGTTATGTGTTCAGTCACAGCAGACTCTGATTGGAGTACAGCAAACTGTCACTAGGCAGTTTAAAAGTCAGATTTCCAAAACTCCACCTACATAGACAAAGACAAACCTCTGGCCCCCACTTAACCAAACAAAAAAGGAGAGAAAGGAAAAAGCTGAGAGATCCCACAGCGCTGGACAATGACACAGTGTAGATTGGACATGTGAATGTGAGTGTGCTGAAAGAGAGAAAGCTAACAAAGAAGAGGCATGTCTGTATTAGCTCACTTAGTTGATGTAGCTGCAACGTCATACAAGACTGAGTCACAATACTGTCCTCTGGCCTGAGTCACTAGAGTTATACACATTGATAACATGTCAACATCTAACTCTACTTGACTGTGACATGTTTTTCTATATTGTTCAAATGTGTTGCGAGGAGTTGAAATGGAGTTGTATATTAAAAATACTTTGGAATATATTATCAAAAGTGTCAACCCACTGTGTCCTTCAGTGCTCCATTGGACATTTAATCACAAACACTAATTCTCCTGACATTCTGTAGCTAAGGTTTGTTGGTGAGTCTGTGTGTAGACATGAGAGTCTACCTGGCACCCTTGCAATATTTCCAGCCTGGACTAATACGTTTAACAGCCAGCTGCAGCCTGAATGGGGCGCAACAGGAAACACATAGCTGTCATCAAAACACACTCTACTAGCCAGGGGTCTTGATGATAAAAAAAGGGGTTTAATTTATGCAGTGATTATGTTTTCATGATCCCCGAGAGGGTTAGTGATTCCCTGTCATAGATAGGAGTTGATTTATCACTTTCATTTTATATTTTTGTTGGAAGGAGAAGGTTAAAAAAAATCCAGCAGCAACATCTCCATCTGCATTGTGAGAAAGTGAGCCGTACTGCCTCTTTGCATCAACTCTGCATGGAGTGGGAGCAGCAGTCACAGATGGTGAACAAATGTTCTTTTGAGGGAGCGTTGCACAAGACTTGGTTCTTGCACAGCACAGTGAGTTAGCTTTTGCTGCAGATGGTTTAAATAGCAGCCTCCAACAAACAAGCTCGTGGCAAACATGACTTCTTCCATCAATTCATGATGCAACGCATGAGTGGGATACATGTTTGCTTTATTGCATTTTTCACTTTGTTTGTGGAAGAGCTCTTGCCAAATCATTTTACTCATTGATTGGTATTGTAGGCAGCCTACACATGACCTTGTTAATAGTGAACTTATAAGTGTCATTATTTCAACATCATCACCCTAAACTCAATTGTAGGAGCTGTTTCATACTCTGAAGGCTTTACATGTGATACAGTATATATTATATATTAATTTGGAAAAAATCGACAGCCTGTGTAATTAGTGGCCATTAGAAATGGCTGCCAGCAGCACTGTGTCTGGCCAACATGCACTGTTTTCAGAGAAAATGTATAAAAACATTTCTAAAGACTTCAGTAGGACTGATGCTATTTCCATTACATCTGGGATAATTCATCTCACACTGAATTACAAACCAGATTTTGCTCACAACATTGCAGCACAGGCCATTAACACATAATTATATGGTGTGAATAATGGCTGTGTGTAAGAAGTACAAGCATTTGGACAGTATTGACTTTTTTAGTTTTATGTGTCTTAAAGAAACTGAGAAAAAATTAATGGAATATGTCTGGGAATTGCCAGGAAAGGTAGACATAGTCCAAGTGCATATGAGCTGGCAAATATGCTTTATTTTGACAAAACAGTTGTAATGCAATCTCCTTCACATTACTTACACACTTGTTCATATATTGCTACAGACCTAGTACAGTACTCTCTTAGCTACTGTATGTAGGGACTTTAAAAAAAATAATAAAAAAAAAATAAAAAAACAATCATGCAAATATGATGGAGCTACAGGTAAATTATCATAGAGTAACTTTAAAAAAAATCATAATTTGAAACTCAATTGTGATTGAGTCTCCCCTGGTAGCAAACACATTGCCAGGACCTGACCTGTTGTCATGGTCATTACGTTATTGTGAGAACATGTGACGACTTCTAATGACCAAGTTAAGATTAATAACAAGATTGGACCAGGAGCAGTGGGGACAGGAATGAAGAGGGTCCAAAGAGGGTTGCCCTTGTGTGCAGACAGTGATGCCCATTGTTTTTGTGAGTAGGTGTTTTGGTCTGGATTGGTGGGCCCGGTGCTGTAATTGCTGGTTGGAATGTCAGCCTGGTTAGAGGATGGGCTCCAACTACTGGGTGTCATTGTCCATGTGCACTCCAATGCCAGAACTCTGGAGTCACTGACCACAATTAAGATTAAGAACTTTTATTAGCCAATTAAGTCCCTATGTCTCCATGGCAAGTGTGTCCAGCACTGGGGTCATTTGACTTTTTAACTGGTCTCAATGAACAATAACCATGTGATGTCTATCTTGAGAATTAAGCTAATTCACATAGTATACATGCATAGTATACTTGTGTGTTTGTCCATTTATATATGTGTGTGTGCAGCTGTGTGTGGGTAGGGTCAAAGTATGGACGCATCTGTGTGCTGATAAGACGTTGAGGTCATACCTCTATTAAAGCAATACTTTTCACATGTGACATAGCGTCTGAGACTTCTTACTTACAGCTACACTTAGATACACATTGTGTAGGAATAATGTTGGTATGTTGTCTGTCTTTTGACTCTACAGAACATTAAACATTAGCTGGCCTAATAGTGAAATCTTCTTTCAAAATACATTTTATTTGGTCAAACTGTTATTTGCTACTCATATTTACAAAGGTGAATAAAACCTTTGAACACAGAAATGTTACAGTACAAATGCTATGACTGTGTATGACTCTAAATTGATCATGTACCTTCACTCAGCATGGAGTAAGGTAGGGTACTGTGACTCAATGGTTGGCGAGAGTCCAAGCTGTTGAGATAATAGTACACATGTTCCTCATGCTTCAGTTAAAAACAAGTGCTTAACATTTCTTCACTGTTATGCACACTGAAAAACCTCTCAGCAACCTCTTTTATTTTTATTGTTACACAGAAGAACAGTGTTTTCATAATTACCACTATGATCAAACAAAATAAATGATTGTACAATGAAGCCGCAGCTGGAATTTTCGCAACAGTTCTTTAGCATTTGCTTGGAAAAGTTAATGTTCAAGTTCAGAAAGATTTGTAGGAATTTGGTAAGGTTTGTGACAAATTCACAAGTGTATCTGACAATTTGTTCCTTGAGACTGGCAGAATGAAAATGTATATTAGTGGGTAGAATATTAGAATTTTGGAGGGTATCTGTGCCCTATTTGAAGGGTATTTGAAGGTTATCTGTGCATTAATGTATGCCAAGTGTAGCAGAACCCAGGCACTGCAGAGCTTGTGCTTGCTAATACAAAGTTAGTAAAAGTTTGTATGTGTTTACAGCAATGCTGCCACAAAGCAAAGGGTATCAATATGTTCTGAAATGGTTATCACTTCATTAACTCAGAATCATCATCATGTGTTATGTTTGCAATTTCTGAAATTGAAACTTCATCAGGTTAGTGGCCAAGCAGTTTAGATGCAAATATTCAATGCTCAATGATGATCTCTCTCTCTCTCTCTCTCTCTCTCTCTCTCTCTCTCTCTCTCTCTCTCTCTCTCTCTCTCTCTCTCCGCCTATCTCCTGTCTCTGTCAGACAAGCTTGGAGTCTCATTGTTCTGCAGGAAATGCTCTCACCACACAAACTGCAGGGTTGTATACTCTAGATTTAACCTTATCATAGCGTTACCAACATTTAACCAACCAGCTTCCGCTTGCTTTATGTTGAAGCCCGGTTAGAAATACAGAATAGACTTTGAAAAACGAGATACAGTAGGTAGATAGGCTCTCTCGGAAAACTTCAACAGAGGCAGAAGATGAGACATAGAGTGGGGAAGCAATAGAACGGTTCCTTTTATTTATATATATATATTATATCTGTATCTTTTGTTTTGACAGTTAGCTTAAAGCCTACAAGGAGCTAAAAGGTAGATTTATTTAGCATATTCTGCCTTTGGGCTTCCAGACATTGCGAGGGCCACGGCGGGAGCAGCTGTAGCTTCTGCCACTCATAAAGACTGACACATATTTACTTGCATACACATGTGGAGGCTCTCTGTCTCTCCCAAACACATACACAAATATGTACTTGGAGAGCAGTGCAAGAATAAGATTCCTTGTAATGGAGGGTGCAGGTGTGAGGATGTTGCCACGTGGAAATTCCCAAAAGCCATGAAATGTGCAGGGCTATAATGGTAGCCTCAACTTAACAACGTGTGTCCAGAGGAAGGGGTTTTTACTGGACAATCAGCACACCTGCCCTGTAAATATTGTCTTACCCCACTCACCTATCGCTCTCTTCTATGTGACTCCACCCAACTCATCCATCTCTACACTGACACCTGTTTAAACTAAACAGCTACTTACATTTTAGAATGCATCAACTTGCATTAACTCAGTGAGCTTGTTTTTGCCTGTTTGAGGATAATTTATCAGTGATGGATTTATTTATCCTGTAGATGCTTCTCTGATCTTTTCTATCTGTCCTGTAGGCTCCGATTGGCCCTGACTGTGTTCAGCTTCGTCAGTATCTCCCCAGTCTTTCTCATTTCATTAGGAATCACTTAGCACTTCAGAGAAACATTCAATTATGCTCCAATAGTAATTAAATGTTCCTCAAATGAGTTCATTTAAATCATTTTCATTTGGGCTTCAGTCAGATTTTTAATGCCGAGTGCTGAACGCAGGGCTCAAATGAACATTAAGCGCCTCACCCACAGGGAGTGTTTGAAGGGCCATGCTCACAATCACAGTCAGATGACATTTTAACCAGCTTAGCAGCGTAACAATTGAAAAGATATCATTATTAGGAACAGACACAGACTGCAGGATTCAAACACACAAAGGCCTCGATAATATTGGTAACACAGTGAAGAAAAGTGATGCACATTTGCAGGTCAGAAATAGCCCTGATTAAGATAATTCCATAACCTTGCAATTTGAATGTAGCGATAAGTCTTTTTGCCACAAGACCAAATGTGACATTACCCATGATTACTTAGTTCAGTATGTTAGATTATGTCTGATTTGACATGGGTAATAGGAATGATCTGAGAGGGGACAAAATTCATCCGCTCACGTTTCATCGTGACAAAGGTTTTCATCATAAAGGTTCAGATTGTATGACGATAAAGCACTTAAATGTCATTGCAAATCCTACAATTAGAAATGGCTAGAATTTAGGACCAGAGTTTTAAAGTTGCAGGATATAATGGGAAAGTTGAACATGATTAGCCCGAGCCCATACTAAAACTCTGTGTTCTCTCACTCTGGTCTAATAGGTTTTCTTATACTTATCAGACAATGCACTGTAAATGCTACAGGTTTAGTTTCGTATTGGCTAATGCAGCGCTCCAAAAGCTGTAAACTTCTTTCTTGTGATATTAACTTCAGTGGAACATAAGTAAAGTGTATTCATGAAAAATAAACTTTTAATCACCTCTATTGTGTGTTAAAAGGTCCACCTTTTGCCACAATGGCCCAAACCTGTACAGTCCAACATAATAAATGTAATAATTATGTGTTGGTGAAATAACTGTAAATCATTTAATGACCCTACAAGGCGAGAGTTATTTTTAAAAGGGGATTCATCAATATTCTCCAGGGGTACTTGAAGAAAGGTCAGAAAATCTCTCATTAGGCTATGAGCATGCGCATGTGTGCCCCCTTACATGCAATTGTGTAGCCAATTGCCACTTCTGTGTGTTCCTTTTACTTACTCATGTGATCGATTTAGAACAAAGACAGGCTCAAAGTATCTAATCATAATATTATCTATGTTAGCAAGATTTGACATACTAGAAATAATGCAACTTTTCTCAAACTGTGGTTAAGGACAGCCATGGCTCCTGTATCTTCCTGCGTGTACTGAATACAGAGAGAATGCAGTGTTATGACCCTATAAGAGGTGAGGAATGAATTGGAAAACATAATAGATAAGGTAATATCTGTGAGTTAAACAAGTGAGATGGTGGGATTTTTTACTTACTAGACGTGTGGACATGTGATTAGTGTGTTATCTTCCACCCCTACCACTCTACATATAGTACACACAAACTCAGCACACTTTTTTTCTACACATTTTCATGTGCTCAACAACAGATGACAAATTACAAGACAATTCAGCTAGGGTGGACAAAAACTATTGTTCTCTGATAGTAGTAGACTAACCCTACTGGATCGCTGTAAATGTGAAAATTATACTTTATTGTAAGTGTCAGTTTCAGGCTACAGTAGCTCAAGGGCACAAGAGCAGCTGGGGGTGGAGGCTAGAGATTTGCCAGACCCCTGTAGGAGGCAACACCTCCTGCATACATTGCTGCAATTCCTATTGGCCCTAGCTTTAAGGAGGTGGACACAATATTATAAATGCATTTTGCAAGCCAATACAATATCCCTGAAACGGACACAAACTCAAGAAGGATTTGTTTTGTTTTGCATCAGAGAAGTGTTGATAACTTAATGATAATGTGTGTGGCCCTATTAAGTATCGCTATTGATTTGCATTATTGCACAACACATTTTGCTCCTGTACACTAGTTCATTTTAAAACACTACAAAAACAATGACGCAATCAAAAATGTTTTCCCTCTTACAAAATGTGTCTCTCAGACTAAATTTGTCATCATGTAAAGTATACCTTTGTATACTCAAGTAGTCATTGAACTGTAAATATTTGTTTTAATATTAAGTCAAAACTCAAACACAGACACTGTACTGACACACGCACACAGGCACACAAACGTAGGTGAAAGGGTTAACAGGCACGCTCAAGCACCACACGCACACAGTTAGAGATGGAAGTCTCAGACGTGTGAAAGCATCGAGGAGATAACCCTGAAAAGCTATCCAACAGTTAATATACCATTAAATTGCGGGACACATTAACCTTACACATGACAGGAAAACCAATACATTATGTTCATGTGAATGTAATTATGGCTAATATTCAAGCCACTCTGCCAGCTCTCGTGCAATATTGACCAGTCTTCTTCGATTACTCTACATGTGGTGAACCGAGTAGCCTACATTTACAGGCCACGCTGTATTAATTAGCAGCCAAGTTATTTAACGTGACAAATATTCAGTTGGAAAGAGAAGTGGAATAAATATGGCAGATTAAACCTCAAAACTCTATGTCACTCCATGTCATGTGACACTGAGTCTAGAAAACACGAGTGACTGCTGTTCACAGGACTGTAATACATTCACTGGTTTACTGCTGGTCCCTCTGCCTCAAGCAGGACTGATGCTCGCTCAGGGTTGTACGCCAGAGTTCTCCAGTTAGACAAAGCCCACTAGCTGCTGGCTACCAAATACTTTCCACCAGTGTCATTGGCCATCCAAAGACCATCCACCTTAGACTACAGATCTGCTCTCTTCCTGACCTTGTTTTGTCTGCTCTGTCCTCTGTCGCACCCTTCACAGCCTCACCCTCCTTCTGACTAATGGATTAAGGTAATTATGACATGGCTGTGCCCACATTCTGTTGGTGGGGTGAAAATTGATATTCCAGCTTTTTTGTTCTCACTAAACTGTTTATGAGATTGCTTTGCCCCAGAGCAATACCAGCTCTTCACATTAGCAGATATGTAAAGCACGGGTATTGTTTCTGTCTACTTCGTCCTGAAGTTAAAAGTGTTGCTCAAACAAAGTGTTTTTGTCATATTAAAATATTTTTTTTTACCTGTTGTGTACAGGTGCTATCAGGTTCCAGGTACTCACCTAGGCAGACATGGATACTGCAATAGGCTCAGGTAAAGGGCTGCTTACAAAGGTGTTGGAATGTAAAGAGGCTGATTAGATGGCCTTATCGAGCCCTGACTGGAACCAAGCAACCACAACCACAACCACACACACACACACACACACACACACACACACACACACACAGCAAACAACTCACTGACCTCTGCTCTTTCCACTCAGTTGCCTCAAGTGCTCACCATAATGAGACGAGTTCAGACTGATAACGTCACTTGCAGTCTGATCTAAATGACGCTCTTCATGTTGTTGCTGAGTTCAGGTTAAAGGATTGAATTTGTTTACATTTCAAAGTATTTTCTGAGAAACTATAGACAGAAGTCTTGCTTATCTCTACAAACTTAAAAGAAGTGTAAATATGCACAAGCAGTCAGTACAATGGAAGTGGTATGTTAGTGTCTTTCACCAAGGACTAGGAGGACATTTTCCTGGGAATTTTTCCTGATGTTTACTTTTTACAAGGCTCAAATTGCAGTTGTGTTCTCCCACTTCATAAATAAAACACTTCTGTTGAACCAAAGCACGTATTTGGAAGTCACCATTCTTCCATCATAAGACAAGCAAGCACACACACATAGTGCTAGATACCAACATGTGAATATATAGTTAAAAGGAAATATTATCTTGCCCCTTTCTCTTCTTTGTTTTTAACAATGCAATGTTTTAGATTCAGCTTACCACAGTATGCATTGTGTTTTTTTTTCCCTTAAACAAGTGTAGATATGGAGTAAAATAAAGTCACAGAGCCCTCAAACACTTGCCAATTTCACAGTGGGACAGACTGAGCCCTTACAAATTAATCAGGAGTGTGCATCAAAGTATGTAAATGCATAAAGGGAGACATTATAACTCGGCCCTGCTCATTTCAAAAGAAAGACTTACAGTCTTAATAGTATCCCTTTTATGTCAATAAACTGACAAGAGGCTGGTGAGAAGGGGGTTTCTCATTGACCCAAAACCACTCAAGGAACAAAACCATAAGTTATCTTGTAGCTTCAGATTTATGACAATATGATGTTAGAAGGAAACTCCTAAGAGTGTTCTTAATATTTTGTATTTGCAAATCTAAATATTCAGTCAACACCAGATGCTAATTTGTCATTAGTCAGTCCAAAACCTGACAGTGTGATTTTAAATACACTGGTGCATGTATCACACTGTAGAAATCTTCCATTAACTCTGAATTAGTAACTCTTAACCAAACCTAATCAGCACTAATGCTGAGAACACCATATTTGCTCCAGTGCTCTAACAAACACACTTGTCTGTTTCATGGGGTTGCTTTGGTTTAAAAAATCCTCCATTTTTTTATTGATTAAAACAGTCGTAAAATGGGATTGATGATATTGTCATGTTTAAAATCTCAAACAATCTGCATCGCTCTTTGACCTCATCACTTCTTCCTTCCTGGTTTGATAAGTTCTCTTCACAGCGGCCAGATTCCTCTCCATGTAGATCTCTCTCGGCTCCGCATCATCAATAACTTCAAAGAAACAAAAGCAGCTAAATTAGGTCCGCCACTTTCTTCTGTCATGACTAATGAGCTCTCCCTTCGTTTGTGTATTAGTCTCGCTCTGCTGTGGCTGTACCCCAGGGAATGGGCCACTGCTGTGCCTTCCCATGAACAGGTAAGCCCAAACAGATGACACGGCAACAGAATGGAAATAGAAACAATAGGGTTCTATTTGAGTTTTGTTTGAGCCACACGCACAGTGTTGTATTAACTTGCAAACAGATGCATCCATTTACCCCTTTACTGGAACATTCAGCAACTGCTATCGAAACTTGTGTGTTGGGTTGACTTCATTTTTGTGTCTTTACTGAACAGTCTGCGAACTTGTCTTCAACACAAGTAGCAGAGAAATATTGAATCCCAGATGTTATAATTGTGAATCTAAATTTCAAATGTACTTATATATAGTATCTGTCAGTATATATGTGCACTTACTACAGCAACATTTAAAACAGGGGAAACTGAAAGACTTAGCTACAGTTTTGGACAACCATAGCAAAGTGTTGAACTCCTTATGGTTATGAAAGTATCTGTCTGATTGGCAGGATCATCTCCCAGAGCTTTTGGCAGTAGGGATGTGACTGATTTGTACTATCATTAAATAGTGTGCACCCAGGAATCTAAAAATACACAACGATGAGATCATACACTTGGAGGGAGAGAGAGGGAGAGGGAGAGAGAAAGAGAGAGAGAGAGAGAGAAAGAGAGAGAGAGAGAGAGAGAGAGAGAGAGCCTATGATTATAGGCTTTTGTCACAGGAAAGAAATGGTTATTTGTCAGCACCATGTCAAAAGAGGCCGCAAAAGAAATCAACACTTCGACTGGCCAACGAGACCCAGCCTTAGTGTAGCTTACATCACTCTTTCCCCCCAAAAGTTGCATTATTATTGAATGAGTAAACTGCCACGTGTTATCAGTTAATTACATTTTGCCATTAATGTAAATGCAATAGGGAACTCAATCTTCAGGGTATGAGTCCCAAACTAAAGATATATTTGTTGATGAAGCCAGGCTAATGCATAAGAAGCAAGCTAAAATAAATTATCATTAGGTGGCTCTATACAGGGGCTCCCTCATAAGTCACACTCACAAGCCAGTCTGCTGTTTGTGTCAGTATCACTTCACACCAACAGTGAACTAAGTTGTCTGTTCGATAAATGTATGAAATAAGAATCTAGAAAAAGTATCACACGGGTCCTTGTATGCTCCAGCAAAATCAAAAGATTATTTACAGCGTAGACAAAAAAAAAACACTGTTTGATCCACATGGTTCAGCCAATACGACCCTCTAACTATACACGACACACAGTTTCATGGAAACTAGAAATACCCACACTGATTTGTTTTTACTGTTTTACGTGAGTCAATTAAAAGTAGGAGACCTCTGAACCGAGATAAAGTGCAATGTACGAGAGTGGTTTATATGACTCCACAGCAACGCCTGGACCAGTGCTTAGATAAAGTGACTTTTATGGCAGTGGGACATAATATCAGTTTGGATGGAACACTGGGTTCATGGTATTTACTTCCACTTTGTTACATAACTGCTTAGAGATTCAGAAACATTGGTGTCTTTTACTTAATGAATGAAGAAAATAAAGATACACTTCAATTGTGTGCATGTTTCTGTATCAATAAATATTTGTTTTCATCCCTTTATAACATCTTTTATTCTTCGTTTGGAATGTGTGTGGACTTTTGTAGTGATTGAATGGGGAAACCCGTGCACTGTTATGTCCAAAAGGTGGCAGTGTTGAGTTTTATAATGGTACGTAGAGGCATGACGAATCTCCGCACTACACCTTTCATATTTTTGGTCAATTGTCTCAGAAGTTACCGCTCAACATCGTCATACATGGCACAGAACAGAAATATTAGATGTCACTAATACGTTTAAGTGATTTTTCTAGGAGAGAAACAAATTGTGTATCATGCTCATCATAAAGGCAGCCTATTTATTGCAAGATATGAAAGTTACACCGATAACAGTTATAATATCTCTATTCCATAAAAGGTGAGTAATTATGATACACGGTAGATTTTTTAAAGGCTCGATGCATCAATTTATCTATTCAACTTGTATCTATTAATCATCGTGTTCTCTTCTCTCGCTATGACCCGCACAATGATTCATACGTTACTTACTTTACAGCGTGCACGCGTCACGTAATTTCACTGATTTTAAACTTGGATCAATGGCTGCCCCACATAAAAGAGCCGATTGAAATAGTATTTAAAGAGTTAAGAGTCTGCGTCCCAGCTGACAGTCAGCTGATGGTCTTTGACAGTTGCGAAAAGTTTTGTTTCTGTCGGGCTACTAATATGTTAATTAGCTCTCGGAGTGTGAGACCCTATTGGCTCTTCGTCCGAGTCAATTTCCTATTTCCAGACTGACGTCAGGGCAGCTACAATGCTCTTAAACTCATCTGCTGTGTGATCCCTCTAAAATATCGCCCTACCAGTGAGCGCCGTGTAACGCGCGAGGCTGCATTCACTCCCCTACTTTCGTCTTTGCTCCCTCTCCGCTTGCGCAATGTATTAATGAAGAAACCGTAAAGTGTTAAATGTTTGAAATACAAAACCGCCGAATTCCAAATGCTGAGAAGGGACCCCGCTACTCGTGCGCGCGGCACTGGTGTGTCTGTGCAATAGACTCTGCAAAGAAAAACTACTCTCGCACGCCTGCAAGTCCGCGGCTGCAAAAAGGACGCTGAAAACCTTTTTTTTTTTTTTTTTCAGAATCAAGACAAACGCTTTAAAATCAAACTGGCTCAGGTTCTTCCCAACCAGCCCAGTTTGACAGCTGCTCTTCACCCCACTTGGAGGACTGTCAGCAGCAAGAGGATGGCATCAGAGCTGGCAATGAGCAACTCCGACCTGCCCACCAGTCCCCTGGCCATGGAATATGTTAATGACTTCGATCTGATGAAGTTTGAAGTGAAAAAGGAGCCGGTGGAGCCCGATCGCAACATCAGCCAGTGCAGTCGCCTTATCGCCGGGGGATCCTTGTCTTCCACCCCGATGAGCACGCCGTGCAGCTCGGTGCCCCCTTCTCCAAGCTTCTCGGCGCCCAGTCCGGGCTCGGGGAGCGAGCAGAAGACACACATAGAGGATTTCTACTGGATGTCCGGTTATCAACAGCAGTTGAATCCAGAGGCGCTGGGCTTCAGCCCCGAAGACGCAGTCGAGGCGCTGATCAACAGCAGTCACCAACTCCAGTCCTTCGATGGCTATACCAGGGGCCAGCAGTTTGCTGGCGCAGCCGGAGCAGGAGGCACCATGGCCGGGGAAGAGATGGGGTCCGCCGCGGCGGTGGTGTCGGCAGTTATCGCTGCAGCAGCCGCTCAGAACGGAGGGCAGCACCACCACCACCACCATCACCACCACAGCAACGGCCACCACCAATCACCCGGGATCCAGTCCAACGGCACTTCTGGGACAATTCACCCACACATGCGCTTGGATGACCGGTTTTCAGACGACCAGCTGGTCAGCATGTCAGTGCGGGAACTCAACCGGCAGCTACGGGGGGTCAGCAAGGAAGAAGTGATCAGATTGAAACAGAAGAGGAGGACCCTAAAGAACAGAGGTTATGCTCAGTCCTGCCGGTACAAGCGAGTCCAGCAGCGGCACGTCCTGGAGGGGGAGAAGACGCATCTCATCCAGCAGGTCGATCACCTAAAGCAGGAGATCTCCAGGCTGGTCCGGGAGAGGGACGCGTACAAAGAAAAGTATGAGAAGCTCATCAGCAACGGCTTCAGAGAAAATGGATCCAGCAGTGACAACAACCCTTCATCCCCGGAGTTTTTCATGTGAGTCTCGACATAATCGTGAAAAAAAATCAGATGGGTTACTCACCCCCCACTTACAAAAGTTTTCATGAAACATTTTTTTTTTCATTTGACGCAAAAAAAACTACTAGACCAAGAACTAATTTGTCAACTTTTTACTTTTTTATTTTATACATTTTGAAACGTCTGCGACTGTTTTTAGATGTGTAGGGCTTTGTCCTCCTTGTTTTTAATTTTGGAGAGACATATTAGGAAAACTTTCATCTACGTTTTGCTATCATACTCAGTATATTATGCATAGCCTGTTTGTTTTTTTCATCGTTGTTCAGATTTGAAGTGTTTGGGTAAAATCAGATTTTTGAAAGTTGATCCAACTTTATGCTGCAGTATACGAGGTGTGCATGCAAGCACTGAGTATACTCCAGTGTACAGTGTACATATTCAGTGTACAGATTCCTGTCAAACTGCATCCATCAACAATATGTTTTTGGTCTTTTTTTTACCTTTTCTTTTTTTTCTGCCAAACTTGGAGGATTGCGAACCTGCCGTTTGACGCCACCTCATCTCATGCGTTTGCTTGCTTTTGTGTTGAGCAACAAAAGACTATATTCATTACAAACTATTCATTGTTTTTAAAGAGATGTCTTATTGAACTTCCCTGCATGCTGGACATGTATGGTTTTTTTTTTTTTCTTTCTGTGCTTGAAGATGTTCTTCTTGTCGGATGACTCCAGCATGGCATTCATAACTTCATTTATGGCCTCCTCACTTTTTTGGGACAGCAACAAAAAAGTGACAAGACTTCCCAACCCCTCATTCAAGTGCATTTCAGCTGTGTTGAAGTGCACCACCACCGGCTGTCATTAGGCTGCAGTGAATGCCCTATGCGTTCCGGAAGCTGATCGGCGCGGATCCTGGTGCGAGAGGAAAAAGAAAAGACTTCACTGTAAAGGAAATCACCGATCCCTTTCCTGGAAGTGTAGTGTGATGCCTATTGCCTATATTGTTATTTAAAGATATGCCTATTTGACAGCCATTAACCATAAAGCGTAATTTAAATACAAAGTTGAAAAGTTGCAAAAGAAAACGTGCTACAGGTTGAATCATATAGATTAATATGATCATTATTAAAGGCGATTGCTAAACAAAAGTATTGAAACAATGGTTTAGAGAAATTGGCTCGGCTCCAATTTGTGCAATTGTGCAGTTCATAAACAACGCTTTTGCGGCATGTGCTTCAAACAGAAGTGTGAAAGCTCTATTGGTCATCGCCACACATTTCACTATTGTATTTCAAAAAGTATTGTTAGAGAAGTCAAAGTAAATTACCATGCTTTTTGGAAATGTGTGTTTTCAACGTACTGACGTCTTTTGGACTGAAATGCACTAAAAATCATGTGGAAGTTAAGAAAAAAGTTAGTATCACACATTCTTTTACGATTTGATCGTAACATTTTGATACTTTACTATCAGTTCAGGAGAGACTGTTGTTTTGTGTGAAACGAACTCAATATTTGCAAAGCAATAACAATTATTATAATGAATAATGTCTGGACATTGTTTAGATTGTCAGGGATTGACACCCTGCACGTACAAAATGAGGGAGTACCATTCGCCAATAAATCTTGAAAATATGTTAATTAATATTTCATATTATATATAGTATATATATAGAGATTTTGCTGTGCAAAATTATTTCATTCACTAACCATATGTGATGTTCATATGTGCTCGTTCTTTTCATTTCATACAATTAAATGATATGCAATAAATGTATATAATTGTCTTCAATAAGTTTCTCACTTTTCTTTTGACTTGTCTTGAATTTTTTTTGCTTTTGTGATTGAAACACAATGAAAGTAGAATCAAAACGTGATTTTTGCACTACATATTAACACTTTTTATATGAGCAGTTGTCGCCCTTTTGTGTTTTCTTACGACGCTAATTTTAAAACGCGCCATGCACCCTGAACGAAACAGAAAGTTTTACAACAGTCATTTGTTAAATTTACCCAAACCCATAAATCAAAAATGAAAAAGGAAAAAGGAAAGCAGATCAGGTCAACACACTTTCTCCTTTCTCCGCAGCAACAATCCGGTCCGGTTTTACTGAGTTGATGAAAACTACAAACAAAGATTGGCCCACATTTTACTTTTGTTCTAACACGCTATTGTCTGATACAGGTTAAATAATTATTTTTCATTAAACTCCCCAAATTAACTGTTAATCCCTTTCACAATACAATGATCCCAAATACGACATGAAATCATATTTGTTGCCATTTTTTTATTTAAACTCAATTTCAATTCTAAATCATCGTTGTAATCAAACCATCATGTAGGATGAAATAATATCTCATTTGAAATATTTTGGGCTACAAATGACATGCTCATCTGTGGAAACCTAATCCATTTTTGTATCATATAATTACATTATGTTAATTTTATTGTAGAATGTGACCTGCGATTGGTGTATGTGTCTGTGAGTCACTCTCCTTCTGTCTTTGTGTGTGCTTGTGTGTGTTTAAGTGCATGCATGTCTGTGAACTTAAATAGTATAATAGTGTTCGTGTGAATGTCTTTTCCTTGAAGGATGTAGTGAGGATGACATGTGAATTTCTTGTGGCTATGCATGTTCTATATTTGCACCATCCGCTTGTCCTTTTTCACATTGCTTGCTTCCTGATCTTTGTATGTGTAGTGTGCCCGCTGGCTGTGTTATTCAGACACTGTGTGCTCACTGTCATTCCTGTCATCGTCTGGCTTTCCCAATTCTAGCCCGCTTTATCCTGTTTGTTAGTGGGCCTGGAGAAGACATGCTCTCGGTGAGGGGGTTGCAGTGAGGGCACAGCCATGTCAGGCATGTGAGGGGGCGCTGGAGAAGGTGCCAATGTAAGTCAGCCGCTGCGGTGGGCAGAAAGAGGCTCAGCGCCTGCGTCCAGTCGTGCATTGCAGTTGGTTGTTTAGTCATCTGACTGTGTCTTCTTTCAACATAACTTTTGCACTGTACTGGTGCACAAACTGAAAAGGCCACTTTTCTGAAAGACAAGAGGAAAAGTTATTTTATAAGTTCTGGGACAAGGAATAGCCTTGTGGGCATCTTGTTTCACTGTTCCAGAACAATTTGTTTGTTGAAACAGGAAGACCAATGTGCCAAAATCCACTTTGAAGAAACACTAAGGTTTCTGAGGACATATTCAGTCTGGATTAGTTTTGCAATTTAGCCACAGTTTGTGTGTGCACGGCTGTGAGCAAAGGATATGCACAAAGGGTACCTTTCATGAAAATTACCCACACTGTCAGTTTGTTAACAAAACACTAAGTGATCAACTGTTATTCTATGAGTAGTCTTTGTCATTCTGAATTTAATACTTGTTAAATCTACACAAAAAAACAAAAGCAAAACGTGTGCACCATCTGCCAGGCATGATCCTCGAAAGAAAAGAGAGCCAGTTTTGACCCAACACTTGCATCCCACTCTGTTTTGTGTTATTTCCTCTGAGGTGCGTGCTGCTGCTGTGGTGGCTGATTTGCCCAGAGTGAGGGAGAGACTGAGACAATAGTCAGGCTTGGGCTGAATTAAATGATTTTGCTGATGATTAATAGTGGTGTGGGCCACTGGCTCCTGCGATGTAGAGATGATAAATCGTGAGTGCAGCTCTGTGCAGCTGTGCCAGTGTTGGGTCTTAGCATGCACACACCATGCAATTTACAGCCAAGCCGTTCTCCTTCTTCCTCAATTTATCTAATTACATCTATTTGGTCTAAATACTAGCGCTGCTATATTTTGATATTTCATATGAACCACAAACATGTATTGAATGCCTTTGAAGAGCATACTTGTTTGCCTTTCCTCTCTGTACTTGCCATTTCAAAAAGAGATTTTTTTTATCCAAGAGTTATGCTTCACTTCTCTTAAGGATATACATTTGTGTGGTGGTTTTTTTTATGTGTTTAAAGTGGCTTGTAAAAAATGAAAAATTGCTTTCTGTTTAAGGCTGTCCTGTTTGACTCTTTAGCTTGTTTATTTTGATTGTTTCCTTATTGGGATAGACCAGTTAGATTTCTAATGTGCATGCATTAGAACTGAATACACACTCACCACAGGGACAAGAAGAGAAAACACACTCACCAGCCTGCAGGCACCAGCACAAAACACAAATCCGCAGACAAACAATAAATGGCCCTGCATATGTTTTCCCCAGCTGAATGACATTTGTTTGAAGACAGATCTGATTTGCAAAAGATGTTTCCCGTTATATCTATGGCAACAGTGTGCAATGGTTGTGTAAGCGATAAATCTATCGATTTTCCAATGATGCACTCATATGGAACATTAGTGCTATACGGGCTTACTGCATAAGATGCAGCATAATGTTCACTCAAGTAGCAGTACGCCAGTTTACAGACCCCAAAACAAGAGCTGGTTGGGGGTCTGAATTCTTCCAGGCGTTAGGTGGTGCCAGGGAAAGGGCTAGAGAAGAGCTGTCATCTTGCTGTTTGTGTGTGATTCTGCATCTCTTAACTCATGCCGGCCTGTGTGCAAGGTCGATTAGTCCCTGTGTGGCTAATATGTGTGCTTGTGTGTAAATGTGTGGGAATATGTCTGTGAATGTGTGTGTCTCTTTTTGTCTTTTGGAGAAGAGGATGAGCAGAGGTCAAAAGTTGCAGAGCACAAGGCTGCTCTCAAAGTCATTAGAGTAATCCGTGCCCAGGGGAGCTCAAGCTCATTTCCTCTCCCCAGAACTCACTGAATGAGATGTACATGCACATCCGACATGGGACGGTACACAGTAAATTCAAGACTAGTCACTGCCATTTTTTTTTTTACCCATTCCCTGTATTTCACCAATGTCTTAGAGAGTTACACTCTCGCAGTATACTTTTCCTTTTTATTACACAAGTACCTTTCTGAGGATCGGAACAAAATTGAATTACTTTAACACAGGACTAACTTTTAATAGAAGTGATACTTGTTTTTGTGTGTGTAAAAACAATGCTATTAGGTAATGTGTTAAAATAACATATAGCGCCTAGTTGATGACTAGTTGATGACTCATATATACGGTTTACATATACAAAAGGTGTTGTGTACTTACATGTATGCAGCACAAGCATTCCCTAAAAATATGTAGCGCAGGACATACGTGGCACTTGTCCATGATGGTCACGGACAGTAGTTCATGTTAGTCTCACACACACATCATTCAAGGACTGCCTTGAGGGTGTTTCAAAGACACAACTAGTGGCTGGTAAGCTAAACTCATTGTTCTTCCTATTAATATCCAAAGAGTCAGACTGGGAGTGTTAAACTGGGATTCTCAGTGGCAGTCTTGAGTTGACACTTTAATCAAGGTTAAAAAGAACATAACATAGAAAAATACTTTTTGAAGTATTTCTAAAGAAAATATATATCAACCCTTTCTCTTGTATAGTGCCAATGAGTCCAAAAGTAGAAAAAGAAAAGAAAAAAAAAAAGATTTTGTTCCTACTTGCTTGCTTTTCTACTTAAAAAAAGAAGTTGGCAAAGTAGAAAAAAATATTTAATTTCATTTAATTTAAAGTGTTTTTTATACAGTTAGGATTTTGTAAGATCATTTTTCATTGACATATCACAAAACTTTTGATGATTAATGAGTTTGGATCTGAAAAACAGCAATGCAGATAAATAGGACATACTAGATGTGCAACAGTAACAGAAGTCAGGTGTCTCAGCACAACCAGGTGGTAGCCACATCTGTGTATGTGACCAGACACAAAGACAAAAAAAAACCTCCTCTCACTTACCAGTGTACAGTATATGAGAGGTCGATACAAAAAACACTCACTCCGTCAAAAATTAAACTGACATCAGGGATCAATTAAGCTGCTTATTTTATCAGAGTACACTTTGCTCTTTCTATACATTTCTTTCTTTCTTTGTGGCAGAGCGTCTCAGTGTGCTTCAAATAGACATTAAGCGGAAACGCGCAGTGTCATTAGAGAGTTGTCCTTGAAAGACTGGCAGCAGGTTATGATGGTAATGAGGTGGTCGGGACTTGCTGGGGTAATTTTATATGTCTGTAAATGGACCCAAACCAAGAGCCTGTGACTTGAATAAATGAAACACCATCTTTCAGCAGTACTATTGCACAGTGAAAGAAAATGTATGAGGGATTATATTCTTTCAAAGTAGCATGTGTTTTTCAAGTTTCTAGAAATAAAACCCAGATATATGATCAAAATCGCAGTTTCCATACATACATCTTGGGTTTTATTAGTATAATAATATAATAAGTTAATTATTGTATTATTATCCTTAAATCATGCTTTTAATTAAATGTGGAGCTGCACATTCAGAAAACACATTCAATGAGGGTTTAGTCATTTATAGAGAAGAACAATGATCAATAATCAGCTATTTGTTTTATGCTTTATTCAGCTCTCTAGTACTTGTGTGTGCAGAGGCCGTTTTGTCTTTTTTCCCAACATGCGTTCTTGCCTTTTCTACACTGTTTATATAGTTTTTAAATATCTGTGACTCTAATGAAAGACTACACTTTGTGATCCAAATGCAAGGGCTCTGTTTCTGCTGTGATACTAATATCACCACGCTGCATCGCTGCTGTTTTCCTGCAGGTTCTACTCCATAGAACCGAGTTATGTGGCATTTATTTGAAAATCCAGTTATTTAAAAGTTCCTTCACTGCAGTGTACGGGCAAAGTATTTCCTCAACTGTCATTTTCCACAGCGTTTTAAAGGGACCCTGCTTGGCATCAGCACACAGAAACCGAAGAGCTAAGCAAATGTTTTTACTTGTGCAGCAACATTCATAGGGAATATGAAAACGCCTATTTAGACGCCTTAAGCAACATGCTTACTTGTGAGTGTTTTGAAGGTGGTGCTTATGACAGTGTTCGTCATGGGGTAGTACGCGTCCGAAATTAACTTCCTGCACTGTTAATTTCTTCCGTACGTTAAATTCCCTCCCTTTAAGAACAATTAGTTATGTAATTTAATGAGATTAGCAGGAGTATAAAGGCCTTTGCATAGAACTCCTTTGCCTTTTCTGTGCGACGGCACACTGTGTGCTTAGATATTTTAGTTTTGTCTCTTGTGGTTACAGTGTTTTGATGCATGAGTTCTGCCTGTAGAATCTATTTGCATGCAAATTTTTACATTTCCCTCCGCATCAAACGCTTACTATGATACATGTACTGTGTTTCACAAGACCGACAATGTGAGAGTGAATCTCACTCAGAAAGGATCTACTTGTTTCTTTGTATGATTGTTTGTTGGCCTGACAGGGTGGCAGAGACTGACACAGTAGAAGAAACGAAGGATGTAGAGAAGAAGACAGCATGTGTGTTTGCCTTAATATTCATTTATCTATTCTTATATTTTTGTCCAATCTGATCTGCTCCTTTAGGTCATCGAGAAAATTCCTCCATCTGTGATTTCAAGCCCCAATCCTCCGTGCCCTTCCCTCCCTGAGGTAAAACACTTGTTTCTTTATCTCTCTCAGATATTTGTTTTTTCTTTCCCCTGTAATTTCAACTTCATAACAGTGAATGAAGTCACATTTGTTAAACAAGCTTTGAAAAACCTATCGCAGCTGATTATAATATACATAATTATTACTGGTCATGTTGTTTCCTATTATGCACCTACACAATGCAATCCATATTAATTATTCATTAATATTAGACTCTCATATTAAATAGAGAGAGGATACAGTCACCACATATAATATTGAGTGTTTTATAGCATATTGCAAATGTCTGTAAGGCGTCCATAATGGATACATAATATACCATAGTTTGTCAATTCCTATTCATATGCTAAAGTGTACACACCTTCTTTATGATGCCAGTATCTCTCTCGATCACATCTCTCTCTATCTCCCCGGTGCCATAACTTTGCACAGTACTGTATGCATTTTACCACCTTATTTAAATACACAAAGACACACACAGTACACCGATATTACGTTTTCAGTCGTCCCGGATCAACAGCAAAACCAGCACATAATAGCCACTCATCCAAATGTAAATCACATGTTACGATTGTGTGTGAAAAAGGCAGAGAGGAAAAGCAGAGTGTGTTGGACAGCAGGAGAGAGGCAGAGTGAAGAATAAGCTTCCAGTACTGAAATCAATTCACAGAGACAGAAAGGAAACTGGGCAAATGTATATTGCAAACCCAATTGTTCCTGTAATGGCTTCACTGATTGTTCCATGGCTAACGCCGTGATGTGCTTGGTCATGGCACATAAGGATGAGAGAAGCTCTGAGCTTGTAATCATGACTTCGAACCTTGGTGAAGAAGAATGTACGTATGCACACGTGTTTACATGTACTTGTGTGCAGTGTTATTTACTTGATTGTGTCTAAGTGAGGCGTGGGATCAGTAGCTGGCCTTTCTCCAGCTCCACTTAACTTCAAGAGGGGAAGCAGGACAAAAGCCATCAGGGAAGACAAGGACAAATCATCTTTAGATGAAGTGTTTTAAGTGCTCTGTTTCTCCTCCCACGTCATCACTGTGAATTAGGTGCCCTCTGCTCACTGCTGAGGGGTGTAGAATATAAACAATGCCAAGGTAACGGATGTTAAACGAATGAAAGTGGAAAACCATGAGGGTGTCTATCTTAGTCAGCCTCGTAAATCTCAGCTCCCTTGCCACGCTGCTGCGCTATACTGATGTTGCGCTCTGACAACCTGCCAGCCGAGCTTAGAGTGGCTGCGTGTGGTGTGGTCTGGTCGATCCTGCTCTTAGCAGTTTCACCCAAGGCAGACATTGCAGGCAGAGCCGTGTCTTTGTTTTATGCAAATCCATGCATATGAGGGGGTGTGGGGGGAGATGAGCAGTCTGGCCACGTAGCTCCAGGAGGACAGGCTGAGTGATGGAGACGGAGAGCCAGGTCTCCATGTCCTTGCCTGGGGAAAGAGTGTCCTGACTCCAGCCTGGGATGCCTAGACATCACAGGACACTGCGCCTTTTCGCCACCAATACAAGATCAAAATTATATTCCAGGCACAAATATTTACACTGAGATGTTGGTGAAAAAAGAGAGGTTAACGTTGGTATGAGGCTACCAGTGTGTCTTACCTGTGACTGGTGTGTGTGTTATGAAGGCAGGCACACCTCAGGGGTTCACCATGCAAAGAGACACTGGAGTTCAGAGCCCAGCAGGGAGGTGAAGGACTCAAAATATGCTGACAAAGATAAAACACCAGGTGTGTGTATATGCACAGTAAGTGTGTGAAAGAGGCTGTGAGGAAGAGAGCTGAGTGCAAATATAGATTGGGAAAGCAGGCTTGTGTGTGTGTCTGAATGTGTGTGTGTGTGTGTGTGTGTGTGTGTGTGTGTGTGTGTGTGTGTGTGTGTGTGTGTGTGTGTGTGTGTGTGTGTGTGTGTGTGTGTGTGTGTGTGATCTCATACGCATACTGTAACAGGTAGGCCACAAACCATGTGGCCAGTGTATGGCAGAGTGGTTTAGGTGAAACTTGCTGAAACAGTCACCCATACACCACATCTAGTAACAACCACCCATTTCCCACGTCTTTTGCTTCTTTATAGCAATGTAGTCCATCTGTGGAGTAGATTACGTCGTGTGAATGTTTTCCAAATGGTTATGTCCCCCCATCCTCTCTCAGTCAGCTCAGAGCCGGGTGCTAACGGTAATGCTTGGTCGGAGGCTCTTCTATCACGGAGAGCTCTATTTCTGGGTGCCAGGATGTTGGTCTCAGTCATCGAGGGCAGATGAAATCGATCCAGATTGACCTGTCATGTGGAGGAGAAAATGAATAAGATAGAGGAGGGGAGCAGAGGCCATAGAGAGAAGGGGGGCAGCGCTAAAGTACAAAAACAACCTCTTGCTCCATATGGGTCAAAAGTTGAGGGCTGATTTATTCCCCCCTCCTCCTCCTCTCTGCTCCACCTGCCTCTCAGAAAGGAGTGAGAAACTGGAGACTGCTCAGGAGGCGTTGACTATATTTAGCCTTGGTGACCAAAGACACTGTGGTCTAACTTTAAAGTTAAAAATATAGATATCCATGTACAGTGAGATGGGCACGGTTTGCGTCATGGCACCAAGCACAAGTTTTTCAGCTTGAACCGACTCAAAGAAATATTGCAAAGCAGCTTGTGGCTGTTGCTGGGCGCTTCTTTGTCAGAAGAAAATACTTACTGGTAGCCTCATTCATTGGAGTTATCTTTAATACTACAAATTATTAAATTGAAATGTGTAAGCATAAACATAAAACGTAAACATAAAACTCCTGATTGTGAGAATGACGCTTTCCTAGCAAAGAAAGGAAGACAGGGAAAGATTTATGGTTACATTTGTATGTGAAGTGGTACTAGATTTAGCCCAGTGTGTTTGGGCAGAGCTCCACTTTGCTAATTATTTTCCTGTGGCAGAGTTCTCAGCATGGCGCTCATCTCTCGCTCTGAGGAGAGAGGCTCAGCAGTAAGTGCTTAGTCAGCCCTGCTCTGGGTGTGAGATACTGTTGGGTCTCTGGTGGACTGTCGGGGAGGCAAAGCAGCATGGGACTGATCCATCGCAAGGGCGAAGGCTTTGAGGAGAGGGCAGGCCTATCATCACCCATCAGTGAAAGGAAGGGGAGTAAAATACTACTGTTGGAGACGGTGAACAAGAGCTCTGTATTGTATCTACGTCAATCCTCATCATCATGTGGCAATATTGCTGTCGGAGCTGGTAGTTTGCTGATTGTTTGTGGAAATTGGATGCCACTTGCAGAGAACTAAAGAACATAGTCATTGTGGACATAGTTGTTAGGGAAGTCTCTGTAGCGGCAAGATCTACACATTAGCAATTAGCAAAGCCATGGACCTTAAATCGCTTAACATCATTGTTAGTTTCTATGCTGCCTCGGTGTCTGTGCAAATCCCTTCGACTAGAAGAAACTCTCTGTGTTCTCTGTTTCTCTCCTCCCTCTCTATTTTTACTCCAATGTCAAAGTTGTCTTTCTTTCTATCTCTACCCCTCTTTTTAGAGTGGCACACAGCTCCTCCTCTTCTGTCTGCCCTGCTATCCTCCAAATGACTCTCCTCCTCCTCCCAAACAAACTTAGCTTCCTTCCCCTCGCCTCTGTACCCGACATCAAATTCCCTCCCCCCTCTGCCTCACACTGCACCTGCTTCCCTCCTGCTCTCTGCTCCCTCTCCAAACGTCACTTTTCCCCTCCTCTCCCCCTCCACTCCTATTCTCCCCCTCGTTAGCTTGATGAATGGCTTCACTGCAGGGAAAGTGCTGATTTTCATCCCTCTGTCTGATTTCTGCTGGCTGTTATTAATTTCAAACACTCAGAGAAAAGCAAGTGAGTCAATAAATAAGGAAATGAACACACTTCATCCTGCCATGCAGCAGCTCTCACAGTCATTCACCCAGGATGCGGGTCCTCTGTGGAGCCCGTCCCTGCATTTATACTGATAGAGTTCAACTCCACTCTTAAATCACAACATGTTTCAGTGTTTTTTACAGCGAAAGATAAAAGTCAGCCGGTACCAGTGCATCATATCAAATGTTTCTGGAGTATTTTCCGTATCTTGCTTCCCTCAGACAAACAGGACCAGAGGGACAGAATGGTACAAAGCAAATAGCTCCAAAGAGACCTGCAGCGTCCCCTCTCATCTTTCACACCAGTTGACCATTTAAGAAATGTGTACAGAGGGTGACAATCAGAAGAGATATAGAGGAGATGCAGAGTTAAAGAGAGGCAATGAGAAACAGCAGCCTAACAGAGTTATTGCTGCACATTAAACGATGCTGTCCACAGAGTGTGGCTGGGGCTCTGTGTCTAAGTGCACATTACTTACATTCCAGGCTTAATGCATTGTGCTTGCCCGTTAACATCAAACACAAATAGCCTTTAAGACGTTACGATTCCCTCACTTTGGTGCTGTCAGACAGGAGCGCTTGCACCAAAAGTTGTTATTCTCTATTTTATGTATTTAATTAAAATGAGTTAGGATGTCTAATCAAAATAGGATCACCATAATGCATGCACAGACACAATAATTAAAGCCTGGGATATCATCACGCTGTTTACAAAGTGTTAAGACAAACAGTCTGGTGGAGTATCCTATTAATACACGTCTGAGACACATTCACATGTCCTCAGTTGTGTGGTCTGTGCTCTGCAGCGACAAGGCTTATGTTTCCCTTGGCTCAGACAATTAAAAAAAATTTGGTATCACATTAATAAACATAGAGATTTACATACAGAGGCCAACACTTCCTAAATTTGCGGGTATGTCCTTGACACCTCACTAATTTGATTTCAGCTTCCTTGGACTGCCCTCCGGAATCAGTGTACAACACAAATATGTTTCTGTAAAATAGTTATGATACAATAAATTAAATGTAGGTGATTTGTATGTATAAACCTCGGAGATCGCTGTTTGTGTCCCATGTGAAACCAGAGGTCATTGTTGACTTATTTGTTGTGTAACTTCTGTACTTAAAGGTGCTACATACGTGATTGGAAGCATTTCTATTGACTCTCAAAGGCTCTCAACATGGCGATGGCTGAGCAGCCCGCAGCTCGCAGCTAACAATGCTAACAGCGCCAACCATAGCAGAAGTGTTGACAGAGCGCACAAAAAAAATGAAATAACTTTTCATAAGATATCATATGCACTGTTGGCAGGATTTTACAACATTGGCTGGTAATGGATTCCCAGAGGGTTCACTGCAGTCTCAATATGCAGCATGTGACAATACGTATTGATAAGTAGGAAAGATACTAAGTTATAGTTATATAGAGTTTTTAAGACTTTATTAAAGGCAATGTGTCCAGTGACAACGAAAAAATTTAATACAATACTGGTACAAAATGGACACTGCTGTAAATATCCCATTGACTTTCTGTCATTCCACATTTAATCTATAAATTAATCAAATATTTTGAAAGACGAATGTTAAGACACCAAAACTTTGGCTTTATGGAGTGGTAACATAAATACAGAGGATGATGTGAAGAGAGGAGAGGAGAGGAGAGGAGAGGAGAGGAGAGGAGAGGAGCGGAGCCTATATTAGTAGTAGCTGCAGGGGTAGTGGAGCCTGTATGTCTGCTTCATGGCTCTGTGAGCGCAGACATAACTATTGTGTTTACAAGGCTGAGTTGCTCTAACTGTTAAATTATTGGGGTGGGGGCGTGTTAAAGGAGGAGGAACAGAGGGAACGGGTGGAAGGGGGTAAATATTTGTCCCTCTCTCTCATAGTTCTGGCTAACCAGACTGAGGAATGCTCTTTGAGTTTTATAATTACAGAGTTTGGGTCGTGTCACCCTTGGAGAGTACATGGCCTCAGAGACCTGGCAGAGGAGTGCTTTTGTATACCCAATGATGTAGTGACTAGGCTTCAAGTGTGGTGGCTGAGGAGTGGCACACTTCTGCATGTCACTACTGTAATGAAGAGGCACGTTCAGTTAATGGCCATGTGTCGTGAGGTCACTCTCTGAAGTGTAACAGAGACACGCCAGGCCAGACCAAGCCGTGAACCCAGTTGGTCACCTCACGGTCTTTTTTTTTCGTTTGGCTTGGAAGGGTGTGTGACCCCTGGGAAAGAATGTTGTGGCAAAGACAAAGACTGAAGCCAAGAGACTCACAGTCCTGGTTTGCTTACTTGTACTCAGAACTAAGGAAACCATCTTCTCTCACACAGCCTCTCATATAAACACACAACATCTTCACTGTTTTGCAATGCTCTTATTTTTTCCCCTCTTTGCGACCTGGCCATTAAAGGAGAGCGATGAGTTCACAGCTGATAGTCTCTGGTTGCAAAGAGCGGAGAGCAGTGTAGGATGACATTATCGGAAGCGGCTGCATATAGATACTAGAAAAAAAGACACAAACAGAAAGAGAATACTATGGCGCACTTCTCTCAGTATAAACTTCTGTCTGCTTGGATTACACTAATGACCCCTGACAAACCATAATAAGACACATGCATCTCTATGGATACTAGCCATGACCAAAGGAATGGCTATGTGTTTACTTTTTAATTTTGCATTCTGCAGTAAGAGGCTCTTGTTAGCAAAAACTAAAACATCATAATTTTCCTGTTGTGTCCTTAACCCAATAGGTCATGGTAGAAAAAAAGAAAAGGATACAAGTTAATGCATTCTCAATATACAACCCAGTATGCCACAACTACCATTAGAGAGAGGGATGTGAAAGGAGGGTGATGGAGAGGGACAAAGCTTTCCCTCTATCCCTGCGGCTGAAGTGGAATAGTTGTGGTGATGGGTTGTGACAGCTGAGGGAGCGAGGGAGCAAGAGGGGAGTATCACTCCAAAATCCCCAGGAAACGGAGAGGAGGGACGCGTAATTTAGGATCAAACGCCTGCCCTAGCCTCTCTCAGGCAGGCGGTTTCTGCTGTCTTTCTCAGTTTTTGGACATGCACACACAATCAAGTCTCTTTATCTCTGACACACAAACATGCTTTGGGTAATAGATATTTTATTAATTAACTCTCTAGTCACATTACCATAATGATTCAGCCAATACGTATTAATGCTGGCTCATTGGCCGGAACTCTGGGTCAAAATCAGACATACGTCAAATACATGTGCCGTACCAGAATTAGATGCACACAGGACAAGCACACCGACTCTCATTTCCTTTCCCCGTCTCTTGATAGTATCCCTAATAGACCACTCTCCCAGTGGCACACTGCTGTTGCAACATTCACCTACTATTGCTTTAATGAGATGTCTGTGTCGTTGTGTGTATGTGTCGGTATGAGTGAGTGTGTGTGTGTGTGTGTGTGTGTGTGTGTGTGTGTGTGTGTGCATGCGTCTCTGTGTGCCTGAGAAAGAAAGATGTTAGCGATCCTTGTGGCCCTGTTTATCTCCACCCTTGTGTTGGAGTAGAGGGAGGTCAGAGGCAGGGCTGCCTGTATCCATCTCCATTCCCACGGCTGCTGTCTCACAGGCACAGTGGTCACAGGAGGATGAAAAGACTATGGATTTTTTTCTCCTCCTCCCTACACTCACCAGAGCAAGAAGATTAGACAGAAGATGAGCACAGCCTGGCCCATTCAAAGCAGCTTTAAGCCCAACACTGGAGGCATCTGACCCGAGCTCTCTGGTTCATGGAGCACAAGACCTGCATGCATGCACACAGAGACATGCACACACACACACACACACACACACACACACACACACACACACAAATCAACTAAGACAATATTCCTTGGTTGACTTTTCTGGTTCAAAGCTTGGTCATATAGTGCCTGGGTGTTAAACATCGTCCCTATGACCTCTGTATATTAGCACGCTCCAAACACACACCGCTACACACACATAAAACACGGACAGAAATAAGCACTCACACTCACACTCACTTACCAGCAGCCCCAGATGGAGGCTGACAGCTGCATTTGTATAAAACGATATTTTGGGGAAAACTTGATTGACAATGAGGTGAAGAGAGTAAGGAGGGAAAAGGGTGGAAGCCACATGGGGAGGGATAGTGAGAGAGTTGATGCAGGCAAAGAAAAACAAGGAGATACAATTCAAAGCTCTGCTGCTCTCACAAGCAATTAAAATAATTTTGGTATAATTTGAGAAAGGCCTGAGCTGTCTTATCAATTTCCAGATAAGTCTCCTCCTCCTCCTCCGCCTCCTCCTCCTCCTCCTCCTCAACCAGAATGCATGAGAGGCCCTTATGACTGAAAATGGACACAGTGTACACTGAAAGCTGCTGCCATATGGCCCCTAAATTCCGTTCAGTTGCTTCAGCACAAACACTTAAAGATGCATGCGCTCACACAAACAAACATGCACATTCTAAAGGGGAAGTAGCCACTTTTAAAAGGGAGCATCGACTCAACTTGTCATCTTCCTTGTCGTTTTTTTCAATGTTTTTTGGGGAAATGTACTTTCTATTTGCACGAGACTGTGTGTGCATGGAGTTTTCACCATGTAGTAGAACATGCTTTTTCAAAAACCATGAATGTTTCGGCTTTTATGCGTATCCTCTCGCTCTCTCTCTCTCTCACGTCAGCCAAGAAATAATCGTCAAGCGTTTGGCTTCCTAATTGAAACCAGGGATGGAAATTTTGATTAACAGTACGCAAGAAAGAAAGGAAGAGGAGTGTACACTTGAGAACGTGTGGGTGAGCAGCACAACTACACATGGACTGAAACTTAAACAACACTAAGGTAGTGGGCATCAACGCAATAACTAACAAAAAATAGAATGTGTCACGATAGGTGAGGCATCTTGCAATTGTTTTTTATCTGTTTCATACAAATTAGACTTGATCAAGTCGTGAGTGCGCAGCCTGGAAACAGTGGAGGGAGTACCTTCTCAAAACAGAGGGACAACGAGACTTTGACTTGAGCCTCTGTCAAACCTACTTGAGTCAGTTTGTAAATGGGTGCCTCCCTTCCATCAAGCAGCTAAGGATTCCAACATAATAGAGATGGTTTCACAGTGACTGACAAACTGAGTGTCCCCCTTGAGAGACAAGAATCATGGAGTTGTTGTTGAGGTCAAACTGTTGACATTCTTCTTGGTACTTGATGTGACGTGACAGACTTTCTGCCGTTTAGTAATATAAACAATCGTGGCAGAAAACGGTCAGTGGCAGTCATGGATGAGTGCGTGCGTTGGTTAATGACACTGTGCCAGGTAGCCTGCTTTCAGAGCGTTGGATAAAGTATGAACCAGTGGTCTGCTACTGTTTTTCGCACAAGGCTCCAAAATGCCACCATCAGCATTTTGATGTAGCAAATTCTGTCTGTGTAAGAAATGATACAAAGATACAAATAGAGCAAGACAATCATACAAGGAACGAGCCCTTTCCAAGACGAATGTGCTCAAATGAGACACTGAGAGGTGTGTGTTGTTAAAAAAACAATGTGGAGGTGGGACCAAATGAAAATGTTCTCTCAAATCTATGGAATAACCTGCTCCTTTGCACCGTGATGTAAGACTTGTGAATCTGTTTACCTTTACCGGGCATGTCCAGAGCAAGACGGCAAGGTGGCGATATGTTTACGTCATTTGGGAGGTTTGCTGGTTGTCACGGACACACAGAGGGCAACGTTCCAGTGAACAGGAGGTGGGTGCAGGGAATGGGCTATAAGCAAGGAGCAGTGCCCTTACTATACACAAGACTCTCACAACACATACATATGGAGGGGTCAAGGACATGTACACACACACACACACAGACACACACACACACACACACACACACACACACACTTTGTGATGTTAAAAATGTTCCACAAAAGGATATTAACTGTCTGTGCCTCTCATTTTAAGATGATTCTACTTTCTTTATATGTCATATTGTATGTTTTTCAAAGCGAAGACATATTTCTTTCAGTCTGTGAGCAGATACAGTACAACGCAGAGTGCGTCTGGTTCCATACACTTGGCAGCATCCTGCGCACACACTGTGTGAGTGCTGTAAATAGCCAGAGTGCGTCGTGCATCTCTGCTGTGTTTGGACCTATTTTAGAGCTGACACAGGAAACAGGGCCATTCTCTCAGCCACCCTGCCAGCCGGTACTGCACACAGCAGCCCCGGAACCTTCTGTCGCACACACATATACATACACAACATACGAACACACACACTCAGACATGCAGGCATACACACAGACGGAGCAGATTTTTCCATGTTAACAACCTACCAGTGCTTCATCCACCTCATAGACTTTCACGAATCATTTCATTTCCTTTTAAATCAACACTTCACTCATCACTCTGTTTTATTCCAGTTTTCCACAACCCCTGACTGGAGAAACCTATAACAAAAGCCCCCTGCTGTGTCGCTTGGCAGCCCCCTGTCCCTCATCTTGTCTTTAGTATTGAACATTTCAAACCTTGCAGTAAAGGGGTGATTTCACTTCTGAGCCAACTAGAGAGAATCTAGCTGCTTTGCTGTGTTACATATCCCTGCATAATAAGCAAAATGATAAGTCTGGCAGAGGGGAGCTCAATTACCCAAGACACAGGTTTCTGCTTTCAGCTACACAAGACAGCTGGAGACCTGCCACAGTATACAGAGTTAATTTAGAGTTCATTCATGTTGTTGTTCTTTTTGCTATTCTGGTTTATTGTTACTGTACTTTTACATTTCTTTTATCTCATTTGTCCACCAAGTTGATGTAATTTAATTCAGCATCTTTGTCATTTATTCCATCATTCAATAAATATTTTGAGGGACTCGGAGAGTTTACACCTAAATGAAGCTGCATCTCATTGGCATGACAGTGCTTGCTCATTTAGAGACAGTTTGCATACAGACATAAATGCCTCTTTAAAGGCTGTAGCAGCCTCTCATGTTTGTGGTAGAAAATAAATTCTGCAGGCTGCTCCTGCCTTCCTATGTAATTATGTGCATGGTGATGTGCTTTTACAGCCTGCCTAACAGTCGGAAATTATCTCCTGGAAATGAAGTCCAATTAATTGTGGCACTTTGGAGGCGTATGTGTGTGCAGAAACACTGTAATGACACTTAACAGGAAATTGGCTCCTGTTGAAATATTTAATAAATAAGTTGTGATACTGTTGTATGATACTGACAAACGTAGCTTGTTCGTTCTGTTTTTTACACACACACACACACGCACACACACACACGCACGCACACACGCACACACGCACACACACACACACGCACGCACACACGCACGCACACACGCACACACACGCACACAGAGACAACTCCCTCTCACTTCCCAGATATAAGGAGCAGTGTCACACTAGCCAATAGTTTACAATGCATTGCATCTAACAATCACAGGTTCAATTCCAGCTGTGGACCTTTGTGCATGTAACCCCATATTGGGGGTGTATATATATATATATATTTATATATATAATTTTATTTTTTTCTTAAACAGAAAGGACCAAGTTGGTATGAAAAAAAATAGGCAAATCAAATTATTTCGAAATATGGGTGCAAAATACCCAAACAACCTAAAATGGGAAAGTCTATAAAAGGAAACAGCAGTCTTTTAGGGTCAGTGACATATTGTGCCACGCTGCAGTAGTTCTCTATTGTAGGACGCACTCTGATTAATGTGCTCTTCCGCAGAATAGGACCTTTTGTTTTTGGCCCTGGGAGTGTGGGTGTTCTGCCCAGATCTACAGTACAGACACAACCCATTCATGGATTTTATTTTTCTTTATTTTTTCTTTTGCCATATACTAGTGGTATTCTGAATATATTAAAGGTTTCTCATTCAGTTTGCACCTATTGAAACAGGTTCTTTTAAAATGCACATGTCAGCTTTGAAAATGTAATCTTTACATTGTGTGTGAAATACTACATGTAGTCAGAGTTTCACATGAAATGGGAGGATTTGAACATAGAACCATCTGATCACAAGCTTGAATGTGAGACAATTAGGCCTGTGAGCTGAAAAGTCACCTGAGACAATTGTTATATCTAGACGTTGTCGATTTCAATTGGCTGATGTATAATGTATCACTTGTGAAGTAGTATGCAAAAGCTATTTATTTACACTTGATGTATTGCCAAAGCTAGAAACCATCTTCGTAATGCAGGGTTATGTTTGAAACAAGTTATTGAAAACCATTTATTTAAAAAAATCACATTCTACAAGACAAGTTTTCTCAGATTTGTTCAGAAGGCTGTGTGTGTGTGTGTGTGTGTGTGTGTGTGTTTGCATTAACCTCCAAATGTATATTTATTTCCTCATGTTTGTAACACTCACATCCACTTGTTCATTACCGTAGGTCATTCTGCTCTGCTTGGTTACACTAACAGCTCCCTGCTCTATATGTGTGTGTGTCTGTGTGTCTGTCTGTCTTGCTATGTTAAGGGCCTACTATAGAGCCATTCGGCTCAGCAGTATGGCACGTAAATGGCAGCAGAGTGGTGTGTGTCAGCCGGAACGTGTGCTTGGCAGGCAGTGGCTATGCTATTAGCAAGCGCTAACAGTTTTATTATTAGAAAATAAACGGTGCGCTGCAAAACTCTGAATGTTATTAGCACCTCACCATCTGGATCTGACAGCTGTGTTCAGCCACCATCATGGCTGAACTGCTAACGGCTATATCTGAAATCTCTACTCTTTATCTACAGTACTTTCACACTCATTCTCTGTGTCTGTCAGCATCTCTTCCTCTATGTCTCCCTCTCGCTATCTTTTTTTTTCTTCGTCTTGCTGGGTTTCTTGCAGACATAAAGATAAGTGAGCGGATAATAAGCGAGCAGAGGCAAACAAACTATTTCATGGCCTCTCTCACACACACACAAACACACACAGAAATAATGATTTTTTTTGCGGCCTATGAAATGAACATTTTGTCTTATATGACTGAGTATAATTTGTAATTGTAAACTCATGCTTATTGCCCTAATTAGTGGTAGAAGTAAAAAAAAAAAGAAAGAAGAAAAAAAACTCAAAAGGAAATCTGCTCTCACAGAAACTCAGTACTTAACTATTGTTCAACTCTCTATAAAATATGTTTTACACACAACAGGCAAGAAGAGCACAGCATCTCTAAAGGGTGGAATAATAAGTCATAATACTTAAGGGAAAAAAAGAGACATGCTGTTTGTGTTTACTTGCATTATAACTTCTGAAATGTGTTGCTTTTTATGTACATGCTTGAGTGTCTGCACGGATACCTAAAAAAAAAAAGAATTCTGGATGTGTGTTCTTCCTCCCCTATCACACAGCTTTGCAGGGCTTTATTTAAACAGATAACCTGCTACTAGAAGCCCCCAGCATCCCTAAAACCTCCGAACTCCTCTTCTTGCCTCCCAGTCTTTTACAAAAAAAAGAAGAAAAAAACCCCATAGAAAGGAGACACCTCCAGAAACGAACACTTATTGCAGACACTGCAGAAAAGCCATACCCTGGAGTGCTTCACTTTCTCCAACAGAAAATACTTTTCTTCACTAAAACAGGCCAACTCCTTCTAGGGGTGAATCTCAACCTAATCTACATGCATACTTACTTCCCTTATATTTAGGGATGTCGCTACCAAGCAGTGTGAAGGACTCTGGATGGCATAGAAAACTATTTCACATAAAGATGCACAGGGCGAGCATACAGGGATAGGATATAGAGCACAGACATGTATTGTTTTCAATTTGATTGGCCCTCCTTTGTATTGTGACATTGTTATCCGCTGTCGAATTATCTCTTCGCTGCCTAATGGGTTAAGGGAAAAGTGTTAAAAAACATTGTTTTTAAAAGCTTGACGGTATATAAATGACTTTATGTTTATGTTTGATTACTTTTGAAGACTCCAGAGGAAATACACTGTACGGTTTTAAATATATTTTCCCCCTCTTTCTTTCTTTAATGAAACAAGATATGTTTCCTTGCTTGCTCACATTTGATGTATGAATAAGATCATTTTTCTATAAATTAGTACTAATGCCACCTTCACACTAGCCAAGTGGCAATAAAGCCTAAATTCAAAATGTACACTACAAAACAGATTCAGCTGAACGGAATCCTTCTTATAGCATAGCAGGACAAATAGTGACATAGTCTGTAATCATTGTAAATAAGCAAAATTATGGATTACATTTTTTTAAGCACAAAGGTAATTTGAACATGAAAGAATAAACATTGTACAATGTGACACAACAACCTCTCAGTGTAGTGCATTGTTAAGGGAGCCATACTTTAACCATTGCTTTTGATCGACAGATTACAGCTTCTGTTCTCTGTTTGGGTAAAAGTAATTACTTTTTAAATCTTCAAAAGAAGACTTTTTTTTGGTTTAGAACTTTTCTCTTAGTCGGAATACTTATGGTATAGGGCATTTGGATGCAAGAAAGGGAGCAATTTACAGATTTGTCTCAGAGTGAATACCGAGCAAATGAGTCACTGGTGGAAGAATAAAACTATTGGGCTCTGGACCTGCTGAAATACGTCACACATCACTGGCATCATGCTAGTATTTTCTTCAGCAGTCAATGAATACAGACTACACAAACAGTTTCTGAAATGGTATCAAACACCCAGCAAGCAGGCCCATTCATTTCATTCTCCCTGAGGTTTGCAAAGGGACCATTTCTTTTTGATGGTGTGTGTGTGTGTGTGTGTGTGTGTGTGTGTTTACGCAGCTAAATGTGCACATCTGTATACTACGTGGTTAATGCACTTGACTTGAGCCTGACCACAAATCAAAGTGATGGCTGGTGAGTACCACATAAGAGAACAGAAATGAAGCAGATAAGTGTCGAGATCAAACAGACCTTCCCCAGTCGAAAGCTCCCCTAGAGGAGCAGGAGGACTGCAAAGCACTGCTCAGTGTACGTCTCATTTACTGGAGGCAGCACCGCAACCACTAACGAGGTGATAACACGGACAGACGATAAGTTATTAGGGGAAAAAAAAGATCAGCTTTGTCACTTTTCTTCGCTCTTTCTGTGTGCCGCTGTATGGTATTTAATGGCATCTTTCCTAATAAATTCTACATGTACAGTATATAAATAGAAAATATGATTCCGTTACTTCAGTGGCTATGTTACATGTTAGTCTGAACTGAGATCAAAGCTGAAGTGATCCAAACACAGCAGACAATGGGACTCTGAGGACAGATGAGAAATGGCATTGATGAGAGGTTTCTGTCACTGAGCTGGCCGGGAGCCAGAAGCTAATGTGGACTGTGGAGTGTTAGAGTTTGACAAGACTGAACACTGTTTGTCTGACAGCCAGCTTACTGCTCTGTATCTGAGACCAGATCATAACCAGACCAGAGCCCTTCTGCCTCCACGTCTCTCCCTCCTCCCCCCCCCCCCCCCTTTTTTTTCAAGGTTTTAAGTTTTCTTCTCCCCCTTCTCTTTAGCCAGACATATTTAGTCTTTTATACAACATCTTAAAAGGCAGTACTATATTACTTTTTCTTGTCACTCTCTTGACCTCTCTGTCCACAGGGGTTCCCATGGGGCACCTCTACAGTTTACAGGGGGCATGTGGAAAGACTGTGATGTAGCTCATACTAACAAATAGGATTTCATTAACACGGCATTCTCCTCCCCATCCACGCCATCTATTCTGCAAGGGCACTGTTGCTGTATCCTGTACGTAGCCCTGCCTAAGATGATTGTGATTGGCTCAAAGGAATTACAAACAAGTCAGAGCATTTTTTACCCTATACCATAATGATAATGCATGGAGCCTGACCTTTCTTTTGCGCTGTGTAGATAGATTGGGCTTTGCAAGACTATAATAAAATAAACGCCGAAAGTGCATTACAAATAGGTTTGTCTTAAGTAGATTTATTGTTTTGAGTGCACAGGAAATTCCTTAGTTTCCTATCAACGTGAGTAAATTAACACCATAGAAAAATAAGATACAAAAAGCCAGACCTAAACGTCAGGATCACTATGTCTTGTATGGATTCACGTGTGCAGCCACAGATCCGCCACAGCAACTGTGTTTTCTCTGCTGTGAAGTATTTTTGAATGACTACATGAAGCCATGCCATCTATGGAAGTGCTACGCGAAGAGGTACTCGAGTCCTTCTAAAAGAGCTCTGGGAATGTATCAAAGCGAAAAGGTTGGGAATCACCGTATTTAGTCTAACAAGCTACTGTTGGGCTCCCACTTTCTCAAACTGTCTACTTCCGTCACTGCCTCATTCATCTCAGGTAGTCACTGTCCGTCCAGGAGCTGTGTTTTAGCTGGCTTTAATGACAGTGTGGCAGAATCAAAGACAGCTTTATAATAGTAATTCCTCCCTACCGACAACAAAATTGTTCTGAGGGAGAATTATTGACTTATCTTTACTATTGTCCCTGCGGTACAAATTCAACCACAAAGCCATGAATACAATAGCCCATTTTTACACTCGAAATAAGGCTTGTATTCAGCTTCCTCTCCTTTTGTGTTTTGTCAGTGTAATACTCCAAAGTTATTTAGGTTTTTGAAAAGGATAGATTTGATAAGTTACGACTCTACTGGAGGAAATGTGCAGAGTGTGTGGATATGTAGGGGGGTGTATGTCGTGAGTACTGCATTGAGAAAATGTTATTACATAAATGGACTATGCAAGACAAAGACTTTGATATTATCATAATTAAAAGTGAGCAGCACCATATGGTGAGGGAGAGGAGCTGCACAAAAACAATCAAATTGAAAGCCTTTCAGTGAACAGAAATACATGAAATGCTCATTTTTCAGGCAGAATAACTGACAAAGTCTAAACATACACTTTACTATAACCTTCTTCTCTCCTCTCCTCGTCCTGTATGTGTGTGTGTGCCTGGTCAGTGCCCTGGGCCCTGCTAGGGGTCTACAGTATGCTCCAGGAATAGTCCAGTCACGTGGCCGCTCTGTGGGATCCGTTCCCCTGGCAGGAAGCTGTTATATGGTTACAGTTATTTTTGTTGTCTGTCTGGGGATAGTTTTTACTGCGCTCCAGAGGATCAATAATTGTCATAAAAAGACTGCGTCACTCGGTGCCCTCTTTGAGCAGGACAGTAAGGTGGTGTGTGTAGGTTAGGGAGGCGTGTGCGTGTGTGTGTGTGTGTGTGTGTGTGTGTAGTGTACATATGCAAGTGTCTGCATTTAGACGTGTGAGCATGTAGAGTGAATATTTGGGTTTGTGTGCACATTTGTGCGAGTGTGCATGATATTATCTTCAGTTTCTATATGAAGATGAGGTGAGTTTTCAAGAAGTGCTAGTGTTTTTTTTTTTTAACATGTCAGAGTTTGTGGGAAATGTGAAATATGTTACCTGAAAGGAAATGAGTTACCGACAGTGTGGTATGACAGGTTGTGAGGTGTTTTTAGATGCGTTACAAGATTTGGTATAAGGATGTGGTGACACAGGTCAATCATAGATTATCATTTAATTTAACTGCAGCCTGCATTGTTTTTATTTGATATGATACTACACGTTGCCCTTTACCGCTTTGACCTGCTATATCTGTCTGCTCGTCTGTTTGTCCCTTCCTGTCTGGAAGGCCACACCACATCCCTGTCCATAGCATGTCTGCCGGGTATCTGTGTCTCTCCTATAGCTTGTCTACTGTATACAGTATATGTGCCATCATATCCCCGAAGCTGCAGTCAGCCCTGGGGACTCAGAGAGGAGGTCCTATAACAGCGCAGGCAACGGAAGCTGGCTCCTAGCTAATTGGTTCCTGTGTTAGCAGCACACAGAGACGGTGTCGGAGTCAGCACTTTCCCTCCCTCTTCCCACATTCCCTCTCCTTTTCCCTTTTTCCATCCCTACCTGCCTGCCAACCATAGATGCCGCAGGTCTGATATCCCTTCAGGACACACGCCTGAGCTAATATGTACATTGCAGGATGTTTGTGTGTTGACAGAGGATTTGAACATGTTGTTGCTGCTGATGCCAGTTTGAAGCAGAGCAATTAGCAAAATCTTTCCCCTTCGAACATATGCCCCTCGTCTTCTTCTGTCCTTTGTACTGTATCTGTCCACTTCATGGGCAAAGCAGATGAAGGTCACTGTGTTACTGTGTTTGTGTCGCCACCCCTCCCCCACCCAAAAAAAAAAAAACACTGACCCTCCTTCAGCTGATGGCCCCAATGACAGAGAAGCAGTCCAGGTAATCACAGCTTTAGGCTCTAAAATGTGCGTAGGGATGCTTCCTCTGTGTGTGTGTGTGTGTGTGTGTGTTTCATACTGCGAGAGGAGATGACTATAAAGTGTATCCCACTGAGTTGGAGTGGCCCTGAAGAAAACAGGCCTTTTCCTGCTCTGATCACAGAGTATGTGTCTGGTCAGCCACAGCCTGGTGCTGTGTGTTTATCATTGCAGGATGTCCTCTCACAAATGGGCGCAAACTTTGTGAGCCTTGCGTTAACTCTCACTCACAGAAGTATTATCTTCTACATTCTCATGCTCCTGCCAAAGGATAAATACTGTACCTCTGTGCTGTATTTCATGGCAGTTCAGGTTGTTGGGAAACAATTTCATATGCACTCCTGGAGTCACGTATGATTTGGAGTCAGTTTTGAGTGATCATTTGATTTGACCCATTATTTAGTGTCTGTGCTTTGGATTACGTTCACTGGCCGTGTTTTTTCAATCCAAGAGGTGGATCCATGAAGGTCAGGGTGGATGGTCAAGCTTTGACACAGGGACCAAGAATTGTGTACTGCGTCTCAGCTGTTGTTATGTTTAGAACTAAACTTATTGGTTATGGAAAAATATGTTGTTTTTATGGTATTAAACAAATTAGCACATCGCGTCTCATGCTTCAAGTCAGCAAGATATTTAACCAAGAGCACAATATTCCCTAACCTTAAAGGGGAGAGTCAAATAATACCCAGATGCCAATATGCATATGCCAATATGTACATTACAGCATTAGTGGTCACCACTTTGTGTTACTGTCACTTTGCTGTGGCCAACCTATCTTGAACTAAGTAGTTTGAGTTGTTCAAACTCCCAAGAGATGCCTTGTGTGGCAGACCATTGTCTCTCGTCACTCTCCTCTAACATTACTGTAGTGTCCCTCCATGACTACTCCGGTGCTGACCTCCTCTATGAGGTTGACAGCCCAGGCTCGGCCCCTTCTCTGCCCCACTGCATTAAACATTGATGGAGCTGTAAGGGAAGGCTGGAGCCTGTCTCCTACTCTGGTCTGGCCCTTACCTATAGTAGGTATCTTCTATGGCTGCAACATGTCTCCTTTCAATTTATTTTCCTCACTTTGTGATTTACATCTTCGCTACTGCTGTGGTTATTTGAATGCGGCCGGACGAAGTTGTCTGCAGCAACTGCTAAGAGACACATCACATCTCAAGAAACGAGAGTGATATGTGTCTTCTGCTGCCTGTGGCCATTTCACAGCAGTGAGAAGTGACTTCCTGGAAATGTCTCTGTGTGTGTATTTGATTCCTGTATTTGCATCTCTGTCTATGTGTGGTGCATTTATGTTATGCATTATGACTCTTACCACATAGCACGGTTATATGAAAGGAAGTGGTAGGAGACACAAAACAGCAAGACTTTCCTTCCTTTATCAGTGTGTGTGTGTCTGTGTGTGTGTTTGTGTTTGTTCCAGTACTGCTGCATAACATCAGAGCATGGTCTTAGCACCTTACTATCACTTCATTTTCATGTTGGCTTAAATAACACCTTCATATAACTAAATATTTGGTTTAAAACCAGAATCAAAATAAATGTACATGCAGTAGGTACCAAATCTTAGTAGGCTACTAATAATGGTATGTTAAATGTGTTCTGTCGTTGCCAAAAGAAATTTACACATGGCCAGCAGAACAGCTTATGGTGACAAATTCAAACACTTACAGATCCAAGAGGGATTTAGTTGCCTCCACCCTCCCTCACCTAGCCTTACCCTACAGAGCCCTGCCCTGGGAGATCTGCCCCACAACCAACAAGTGGTGGAGTTCAGCAGCATACCAGACCAAATACTGTGTCCTGTTAAGACGAATAATGTATTTATAGAGTGCAATGTGAGCCGGGTATGGGTATTAGACCATGGGAGACGTTGTAATCTAGCATTTGTGAGAATCGATGTGGTGTTTGCGCATGTGAATTTGCAAGTTCAAGAAAAAACATTTCTGTGTTTTCATGTGTGTGTGTTCATGCAGTGTTTGCATGAGTAGATGTTTATACATGGCTGTGGCAGGCTTGTGTTAATCAGGATCATGTCTGATTATGTAGCCATAGGGAATGGAGGGTTTATAGACAATGCTTGTGTTTTGTGCTGGCAGACTGGTGTGTTGGGTCCTGAGGAAGTCTGCTGGCGGATCTGGACTGGCCCCGCTGCCATTCAGCCCTCAGGCAAACTTCTATGCAACACGGCAGAGTACAGTAGGGCTGTTCTCTCTGTGCTGAATTACACATCCTGTGACCTCTCTTTAACACAAGACACACACTTTAGAAAATACGATCATAGTGATAATGTGCAAATGCAAAAGAGATAAAAAGGTGAGGATTGCAATAAAAGTTACTTCAATTGATTTTCAGTTGTGATAAAATCATCTGAATTGGCAAAACTAAGCTTAAGGTTTCTCATTAATTTGAGGAGCTCAGACCAGTTGTCTGCTTCAAGGAGTGAGAAACGCAGGAGAATAATCCTAAGTGAAATAATCACAGCTCTGAGCAACAGCAAACGGGGATGAATAAATAAGGCTGACTAAATAAATGATCAGTGATTGTTTGGCTCTAAGTGCTGTTGCTGTAGCTCAGCATCCTGATTTAGTCGAAGCCTTCAGCCATCCCTCAGCGGAGCTATGGTCTTAGCGGAAGAGAAACGGCTAAAAAGCCCCATTCTTCTTCATACCTTCAATATTCAATGAGAGCACTAATTGCACCGTGCTGAAAGAAAAAAAAAGAAAAAAGAAGGGAGGCGGAGTGGGGAGGTGGGAGATTGGAGGGATCTACTGGCTAATGGTCCGTAGGGGGAAAATAAAGGAAAGGAAAAAAAGGGGGATTTAAAAAGTTAGACATATCCTCGGGATGTTCCTTCCTCTGTGTTTTTACCTGTGCGTCTCTTAGCTATAATGCTAATGCTCATTAGCCAGTCTGTGTGATATCCGCCGAAACACGGCTACTGTTAGCGACCGTCACCGGGAGCACTCTGGCGAAGTGAGTGCATCCAGTGGTTATGCACACGCTCTTCTGTTGTCAGCTGGAATCCAACTCTGGCATTTTTTTTCCTTTTTTGTTTTACCTCAAAAGTTAGTTGGAAAGATATCTCGGAATATATTCGCTCAAGGTGCACCCATTTGTGAGGAAGAATTGAGGGATGCATATGCATTACAAAGTCTTTGTGTGTATAAAATGCAAGCGCAGCACTTTAGCCTTCCCTCATCCTTCCACCCCCGTTTCTCCCTTTAATCTTTGGCTGAGTTATAATACAATAAGTCCCTATAATCATTGGATCTTCTTCTCTCGACTTACCTGGGACAAATGAAAGGGTATAAACAGGGAGGCAGTGGAAAAAGGGAAAATATGTGTCCATTATTTATTTAAAATAAAACAATGGTAAAATGTCATTGTTTAATGAGTTTTACAATTGAACATGCTACATATGACCACAAGGGGCAGTGTACAAGACGTCTCTTTAAGGTACCAGGCTGCAGTGTCTGTTTCTCTTCTCCCCTACAGTCAGCCCTTTAACTGCCCCCTGGTATTCGGCAACTGAAATACTGCTGATCTGAAGTTTTTCTCATAAATCATGGCATCCACCAAACAAAGCAATAAAGATGTTTGTTTGCATTATTGAAGGAAAAGTATTGGCTTGGGTCAGCTTTAAGCAGTGGTGTGTGTGTGTGTGTGTGTGTGTGTGTGTGTGTGTGTGCATGCGCACGTCCTTAAAAATACATGTTCACTTGAGTGTGTGCGGAAAAAGTAATTTGCTTAAGAAAAGCATATTTTGTTGAGTTGACTCCCTTTTTCACACAGGAATAGTATTTTTGATTGCTCAGCCAATCAGAATTCAGCTGCCTGGGTGTATTTGAGAGTAAAGTGGTGATGGCGGAAGGGGGTACATACTGGGTACACTGGGTACATGCACGTACTGGAAATATGTGATTGGCTGCATGTCTGTGCTTGTGGATACGAGTTTGTGCTCTTTTATATTCCAGTTTTGTACTGGGGATCATTTACAACTCTCAACAATTTTATAACAGCCCATTTGGTGCTATTTATATTGATCACACAGGCTGCCAAGCGCAAGCTCAGAATACAAGCTTTTCCTGAATTTAACTCTTTCTCTCTCTTCATCTGCTTTACTTTTAACAGCTTGACTTCCCCCATGTTTCTTACATTGACACAGAATCCCTTTTAAAAACCTTTTTTTTCTCACTGCGGTGACACGCTGACTTAAGTGTATTAAGTGGTCTCTTTCTTTCTCTCTGTGAGTCACACAGATACCAAAATAAACACATGCAAGTGAACTATGTTGGTTAATTTTACTCAACTTTAATCGATAAAATAACTTGAGAATCACTCTGAAAATGATACAACTTTTTTACAAGTGCATTGGACACAAAATGTTGAACGCGTATAAATGATAACTTGGCAAGAGTCAGGTGACACACAGCACCTGTGTAAGATCATTTCCACGTTCATGCTAATTAGAGACCACTCAGTTGGTCAGTCAACAGCATTCCAGTTTAAGCTTCAACCTGGTACACTCATTAAAACCAAACCCAAGTATTTGGTTCATGGCAGCAAGGCTTGCGTGCGATTCATCACTGTGTGTGTGCGTGCGTGCGATGGAAGCCTATAGGCTCGTCTCCAGTCGTGCTTGAAACTTAACCCGGTCCAACCTGTTCTGGGCTATTGGCTCTACTCTTGTGGCCTTCTAGCATTCAGCACTTCATCTGAGGAGGAGTTTGTGAGGGGTTTTTGAATGCTTCGCATGGCCAACACACTCCTTTCTAATTGAGATCGTGCCTAAGAAGGCCAAAGCTTCTCCTGTTTCCCCCTAGAGAAAGTTGAAACACATATAATCAAGCGACAGGTCACCAAGACAGAGCCAAAGGAAACGGGAGTCATTGCAAGTAGAAAGTGTGCATATAAGAAACTGAAAGACATTTAAGAAGGACATTACCGTTTGTTGTCTACCTACTTTTAATACCTTTTATGATCCTGTTTACTCTGCCTCCTCACCCTTTCCGCTCCTCCCTCTGTGTCGCATAGATGACTGATAGTAAATGGCTTTCTAGAGGGCTGCTGCAGAGTGAGGGGGTGAGAGACTACCTGCTTTTGTTATCTTAACACCCAGCGGCATGCAAGAGACAACCATCAAACATTCAGCTCCTCACTTGACATGAGCAGACTGCGCTGATGTGGAGGGAGCTGGCAGTGACATGGTTGGTTGAGTGAAAGTACGCTGCATCCTGGGCCTGGCAGCTTTATGAGCCCAGGGGGAACCATAAAGACACAGGCTTTCAGGCCCTCAGCTGCTCTTCGTGTTCGGGTTAGAAAAGCATGGGGGACAGGGACAGGATGTCTGTTTGGTCAGAGTTCATTCGTATCTAGGAAGTGTCTTTCCATTCACAGTAGCAAGAGTTAAAGTGGGTTACTTCTATAACCAACTAAACCTTCGATCATTGCATTCATCAAATTACGGCCATATACATGTAATACCACAAACGTCCCTCTTTAACAGACACAATTAAAGCTGTACCTGTACAAAGTCAAATGAATAGGCGACTACAATGTAATACAAACCAGTGGTCAGATGCAGACACAAACGCACACATGAACACACTGGGAGAAAAGATGAGTTCATTCTTTTCACGTACCTGTGGCATGTCGCTGACAGATGGATGGGTCAGTGTTTGTTTTAACAGCCGGGTCTTTGGATGACAGGAGGAAGCTCTGGGAGAGCTATATCAGTGTTTAGACAGATACTACTGGGCCTGGAAGACACACGCTATCCTTCCCTCAGGACACTGCCCACAGAGCATGGCAAAGGCCACAAAAGTGGCATACGTTTTGCTTAAACGTACCATAGTCATAATTTGGGAATATTTACCCTGCTCAATCAACCAGCTGGGTAGTTGTTCAGTTAGTGTAGGCTCTAAATTTTCTTTTAAATAAGTCTCTAATTTCCTGTGGAGCTTATTAAGATTATTGGACCAGCCGCTGGTAAACCCTGCCCATTTAATCGCTAACAAAAACCATTAGGCATAGGACTGTTTTAACATGGCCATGATTTTTTTACTGTGTGTGTTTGCCCTTGTTTTCCAAGCTTTCGTTGTGACTGGAGGTGGCCCACTTGGCAGGAAGTTTAATAGTGTTTTACAGAGTAATCCTCATTGTCCCAACCTCCTCGTGGTAAGGAGTTAATGGGACCAGGTTGAGGAGGAGACAGGGATATGGTAAGGAGCACAGACAGGTTTAGACACAATGGGAACACACACCCAGGTCTGCATGGGCATCTGTCCCACTGATGGAGAACAGAGACCTCACCATCTGCAACTCCAAGGCACTGAGGTACGCATACACACACTTACAGGTGCACAGAAACACACAACTAAGTAGATAAGTCACAATTTAAATGCACATTAAAGCTAACAAAACTATAGGAACAGGTGCTGAAAGACATTTTGTTTTAGGGACACCCTGCAGCAATGTTAATATAAAAACAACAATGCTGTGTACCCCTGTTGTCATAAATAAATGCAACTGGCTGAGCGACAAGGTAGAGGAGGTGTGAGTCAATGCCAGCCACAATGGTGCAATCGCACGCTGTTTTTCAAGGCGTGTGAGCGAGTGTTCCCTTTACAACCTCTGACAGTAAAGTGTGAATCATCAGTTGTTTCATCATCATCACATTCTGCCTCCCTCGGGAACACAGTATGGGGGTTGTGACCACTCCAGCCTTGTTTTCTAGTGATGTGTGAGCCAACCAAGATACATGCTTTCTCCTCCTTTCTCCCCCCTCTTCAAACCAACCCCGCCTTATCTGTCTCTGTCATGCTTCTCACGCTCTCTGCTAGACATGGTTGAGAAAAAAAAACAAAAAAAAAAAGGATTCAGCCTCATCTTTCTGTGCATTTTAAAATTAAATCACTCTATTCTCACCGTTCAGTCGTATTTAGTTTGCATTGTTACACATTCTCGAAGTTGAGTTTCAATTAACGGCAGGCTTTTTGCAGATTTGAAATTATACAGATTATGATCAGATCTCCTCTTTAAAAGACAATAGCATTTTATTGAAGACGGTGTACCGTCAAACTGCGTTTGTACTGGAAATGTTATTGAATGAAAAAACCATGTGGAGCAGTGAGATGTGGTTATAAATGCTCATATCTATATTACACTTAACAAGAGAAACCACAGCTCCCCTACCTGCTTTTCCAAAGAAAACCTGTGGTAAAGGTGGTCACACTGAGGTTCACAGATGTGTGCATGTGCTTGATTGTGTGTATGAGTGCGCACCTGCAGGCTCAAACCTTACATCCGTGGGGGGCCGAGAAAAGGGCGAGAGAGGTAGGTAGTGAAGTTTCTGTAGCCACAGATACAGTATCATTTCTCAGCTTCTGAAAAGTCACCGGAATTGGGGACTGAAGCTACTGGTGCTGCTGTGCAAACGAAAACACTAACAGACTCCTAACATCTAAAATGCCCGCTGACATGTTCCGCTGAGCGAGCTCACATAATGAATGTTGGTTTTCAGCAAACTGTCTTGACAATAAATTAACTGGATTTATTGCAATAGTACATAGTGACCCAGGCTTTCTGCTGTTGGTGACAAAACAACTAATACATCCAGTTATGTAGGTGCTCTGCCTTTGTTGTCATGTGTGTTTGTGTGTGTTGTGGGAAGGTGGTTTATTTATAGTTATATTGTTTGACATTTCTAAAAACGTATTACTTGCAAAACAGGTGTATTTAATGGCCTTGGAGGTACTGCTTTCGAGCCCATAAACAAATGTTGACACATGAGAATTAGGATGCAGGGTAGTATTTTAGGGTTAAACATTGCAAGTTGTTTTGGAACAAACTACTCCCCCTGTATCACGTACAAATGAAAATAAAACATCCTGTTCATTTTGTAAGTGCGTGGATCAGATCAGGGGATGCACAAGTGTGTGTAACTAAAAGCAGAAGTGGGGATAAACAATTGATACAGTAAAGAGAGACCACTGGGCTTTAAAAAAAAAGAGACTAAAATAGAATAATCACTTTTATAACCAAAATTAAATATTTACTCTACTCAGTTTCTTTAATCCTCAGATAACAGCAGATGGTAAATAGTGACTGCAGTCTCTGCTGGTGGACTTGAGCTGACACAGGTTGCAGAGAAAAGGAAATCGGTGATCACCTTCAACAGAAGTGTATTGGTATTTTATATATATTTCACCTTTAAGGAAGAATTAGGATTACTTAATCAATGTGAGTCTAGAATGTCTTTTTTTCTAATTTCTGGTCTTACAGTTGTGTTTGTTTTATTCGGTACTGTGATTGTCTGATATGAGCTGCACCTTCCCAGCATTGCGGAAAGAATGGTATCTATTTCTGTTCCTTCCTGCCATGGCTTCGAGCAGACATCCATATCTTACCATAACCCCATCATAGCTCTCTCTCTAGACCCATATCTCTGTCAGCCTCACAGAGTGAAACGCTGCTTCCTGTTTGGTTTGTCCAACCAGTGCCTCTTACTGGCTGCTCTTATGTTCCTATCTCAACTTTGACCCTACTTAACTGAAACCACTGCTATCAGCCTGCTTCGCCCCAGTAACAGGAAGTTATGCTCTGAACTCATGGCCTCAGAGACGGTTACGCAAACAGGTAAAAAGAATGAAAAGCAAGAATACACTGAGCAGGAACATAAACTGAAACACAGTCACTTTGTAAATGCTTTTAATGGAGGTGGCTTGCATACTAAAGGGAAAATAAAAACAGAACAATAAAAAGTAGTGATATTAGAAGGCAAATTGATGTTGGTTTCACTTGGCTATATATAATTGATGTTGTGCAGTATGGGTTTGTGCATTGTATTGTAGTCCTCTTCCCATTTGGATTAAACAAACAGCTTAAGGTTTCGATCGCTTCTGGAGTCTATCTGCGGTATAATTATCATCTTTCATTCACCCTTTCAGAGATGTTTTCTATTTGACTGCGTCCTCCATCCTCCTCCATTTCTGGTGTGCTCTAAACCACTACACTCCCACACAGAGCGCTGCAGCCCAGCAGCAGAAGGGTGAGACGAAGTAAAACATTTAAAAAGACAGGCCTCTTTTGGCTCAGATACAGCAGCAGTCTCACACGGCTAGTAGGCACTAAGTCTCACGCTGAATCTCAGGACAGAAAGCGGGAGCTCGTGATAAAGCTCCATCTCCTAAGTTATGCTGTTGCATGTTTGACTGCTGTTACAGATCCAAAGTTGAATGAACTGACAAAATACCTGCTGGGACTCTTTGAGGAGTGAGTAATGTTAAAGCGGAGGAAGAGGAGGAAGAGAAGTGGCGAGAACTTGCATGTGTGCATCTCTATGGGAGTGCATACGGGAGAGCAGTTGAGATTTGAAAAAAGATGAAGAGACTGAAGATATGAAGGAGCGACAGACAGCGCAGCAGACCACTGAGTGTCTAAGAAAGTGAGCGTAGCACAGTATCCATCAGCCTTAATAGAAACACGCACCAGCCCATTATGGAGTGGTGTTTGAGAATAAATCATCTAACAGGCCCCTTTTCAAAGCATTACCCTGTCAAACCTAATCTAACCTACCTCTGTCTGCTCTCCCCTCCCATCCCACACTGCACCCCCTCTCCTCCCTTCCTTAGTGAGCAAAGCCATTTGCCGCCTCAGGCAAGGGCTGGAAACATAAGAGCAAAGTCACAGCAGAGCCGTAGATTCTAGTCACCACCACAGTGTCTCCTCTTAGACTGCACGCTTTGCTTCGCAGGAAAAGGCCCACATTGTGAACCAAACACTCTGGATTAACTCCATCAATATTTGTTTGGTCCACCGTCGCAATGTTTAGGCCTCAAAAACGACACCATTTTTTCCTTTCCAAGCACATTGTGAATGCGTAATTTGTAAATTAATTTGTTTGCGAATTTGTCAAGAATTTTAGAATAAGAATGCCAGAGCCTTTGGAGAACAAAACGAAAAACAAGTTAATAGTCTTTGATGTGACCACTGCTGCAGTGAACATGGATGAGAACTGCCTTCCTCATGTCTCCACTGTGTCTGTCACACAGTGCGGTTTTCACCACAAGACACATCCCCTATCCTTCTGGGAACCATACGGCCAACCTCTATGACAGCGCGACAAAGCAACAAATAGACTAGCACAGAGACTCTGACCACGAGAAAGGAGTTTTAGAGAAGCCTGCAGACTGATTGTATCTCTAATGCTGCTTAAGGAGGAGCGTCTACTCGTCTCTGCATGCACAGAAGCCTGTCTCTTTATATCAGATTCATAGCCTTCACACATTCGCACAGTATGACTCTGTGTAGGCTTTTTCAAATTTAACTGGAAGTTGGAATGCAAATTTGTATTCATTTATTTTTTTTTACCTGCATATTCAGAATTAACATCGTAATGACTTGGTCGGGGTTTCTGATACATGAGAACTGTTTCGCACAGGTTTGCACTTCCGTTCTCACTTAAGGACAAGCCCCATTGATCGGTTGGATATGGGGCAATAAGCCTTGTGTGTTTTTCCATGGCTCCCTCCAGTTCTGAAGCAGGCTGATGCTCCAGGCTGCTATATGTGCGAGATGGCTTGGCCTGCTGACTGACAGCCCTGGATAAGGGATAGTGTGTCTCCCCTCAGTGCCAGCACAGCTAGAAGTGATAAACACTGGCAACCTGATCCAGAGACAAGAGACGCCTCTGCCTCCGACAGAGTTCAAACTTAATGCACTTCTATTCTTCTTAGCCAAATCCAGATTTGCTTGGCTCAACCCTGCTGAGTCTGACATGGCTTGGCCATGTGGAGGTCAGCGGTGGCCATTCCAGCAGTTTTTCTGACCACTTCTGATTGGCTCTTCCCTTTGCCAGTCTCTCTCATCCCCAGTTTGACAGAACATCACAGTTTCAATCTGTCAGCTGGCTCTACTTTATAGCTGGGTCTTTCAGTCTCTATTATTCCAAAAGCTTCTCCTGTTCAATATTCCTATTGCACCAACAGGACCTGAGCATTCTCTCTGGTCTGGAATATTTATGGAAAGTTTATTTTATCTATTTTTTATTGCTACTCTTGTGCAAATAGGCCCCCATAGAGTCCCTAGTCCCTGCCCTTGCAGTAATGGCAATGTAAACATGGGAAAGTAATTTAAATTCTAACAAAGTGGAGATTAGCTGGTGACAGTTTGTGGCATGGGCGATTATTTCTAAAATAATCCTGTTTTGATATGCATCTGCGTCCCGGCAGGAATTTTCAATTTGTTTTCCCATTGCCGCATGTAAACAAGCTCTAGTGTCTCCTTATCATGGCGTCGCACGGACAAGGAAAGAGCGTATGCCTGCCCCCCCCCTTTCCTTCTTCCATCTCACCACACAACCTTTCTCCTCCATCCTGCTTCTGGTTAGAGTTGCTGAGCAGCCGCGCTTGTCTGAGTTTCAACAAGTCTCTTTATCGAGAGCAGGTAGGGGGTTTTATGTGTGTACCTGCAAGTCATTTGCAAACATGAAGTCCTCAAAACGCACCCCGTGAATATGTTCTGCTTGAGGGGTTCTGCCCATTCCCCGTCTGAATAGGCAAATATGCAACATGGCAAAATGGCCCATCCTACCCACAGGCCTGGGGCATGTGATAAATGTTTACACTTTTGATTGTCAACTAGGAGTTATGGAAATAATTGACTATTTATTTGGAATACTCGCAAAAGAAATTCACTTTAATTTAAAGTTACAGACTTCATCTAAAATATTCCTAAAAAATGCAACATTACAAAGACGTATTGTTGTGAGTGTGATTTTGCTCTGTCGTAGTGAGGAGGTATTCAGCTATTTCACATGGTGCCTGTAGAGGTGGTAAAGCCACAGAGTCCTGAGCAGCAAGATATTAGCTATTTGCTTACCCTTCTTTCATGTGGATAGAAAGCCAGGGGGCTATTTATCTCTCGCTGATTGATTGCTCCTGCCTGAAGCTAATCAGCATGTAGCTTGTTGTGTCTTAATGTTTATGGGGATTATGCGAGGATAAACATGGTAATCCCCAATGTTGTGCAGGACTTCCAATTATCACGCTGCTTCGCCAAAAATAAGGTCACCATAGATTTAACCTATTAATACAATATAAGCCAGCCAACATCCCTCTGCTGTTAATTTCACCTAAACTTGACTTCATTCCGACATTCGAGAACCTGACTGGATGTCAAAAGTGACTCATCTCTGCTACAGTAGGATGTGATTGCAGCTGACCAGCTAGGTTAGGTTGTGGTCACTGCCGTGACTGAGGCAGGCTTCCTTACAGATAGAGATAACAGGCAGAGGTGAATGTCTAGTCCATGCTGACAGTCAGGATCGATTAGGGATGGATCACTTACACGCAGCGATCGTTACAACCCCACCCCAGCACTCAGGTGGAGCCATTGAGTGACTCACAGGAGCGCAGGGAGGTGATGGTCCTGCCTGAATTGTGCCCTTGCCCGGGTGACAGCTACATTAAAGAGTTATGAACAAAACTTTTGGCAAAAGTATCCTGCAATCTCTGATTGACAAAGACCACATGATTGATAAAGCTCCTCTTTCCACGTCATTAAGGGTGAATGAGAAAAGAGGATGCAGAATGGCCTGGCTCTCACTGCCATCCACCTCCATATCCCCCCCTCATTAATCTACTGTAATACATTCACTGCAAAGAGCTGCTTTCCCGGTGAAGAGCAAGCAGGCCTTAAATTACAATACAGAGGAGTGGAATCATTACTACCTTTAATGTTCCCAATCTAATTGAGGCATTAATTTAAGTAGAGTCTCTAGTGAGGATTATTCATAACTGCTTTTTAATTTAGAAGGGTGATCAGCAGAAATATTCCCCAGATTAGACGCAAAGTCCCTCCTCTGGTTTCCCCTTTCACTGCGTTTTAAAGCCCCTTGACGTTGGGAGGGTGACATCCCTGTTATTTTAACAATAAACACAAACAGTGCAGCACCTCTGGTGTGTTTCCTTTGCATGTAATGTAATGTTGTTGCACAAAGAGCCGAATTACACACCACAGTGATAAGGAAAATGATATATTATGTATTAATTATATTATATATTATATTTATCCAGGGCCCCAGAATCAAATTGTAGCCCGCTGAACTATACTCTATTATCAGCTTTTGTGAATTAGTTTGTAGTATTTTAAATAAATATAAATTATTTTGACATATTTTTCACATAAATATCAAGAAAAAAGGTATATTTGTTGATAGTTTGCCTCTGCTAAAATTTCACCCTGGAGGTTTACACACTTAACATTTGACAAAAGAGTCCATTTGTAGAGCAGGGCCTCAAATATTTGATAACAAGACAGGGTCCCATAGGACACAACCTAATTTTTTATTTTTAGTTAAATGCCGCATCTTGCAAAATATAGATGCACGTGCCAAATTCCCCCAACAGAAACTCTATGATGATAAACTGACCATTTATTGTAGACAGTAAATCAGTTAGATTTCAACGAATTTGAGCGAAAATGAGAATCCTCACGTGTACTACACACAAGTAACAGTACAGAAAATTCAGGTAGCCACACATTTTAACATATCAAAGTCATGATCACTAGAAAAAAAAGCTCTTACACAAAAGAAGGAGCAGGTGGGGTGGTGTAAAGAGCTGCACCTGCAGTGCTGTCGACATGAAGAAGGGTTGTAAAAGCTAACCTGAACAGAGCGCTTGTATAAATATGACTGGACGTCAACTGATAGCAGATCAGGTAATGTGCCAATGAGCCTCTGATGAAACAGCACAAACAGCTGATGGAAGCTGGACTTCAGTGTTCGGCCTGGATGAACACAATACTCCACTAATGCACAGAGAAGCTGCATGGGGACAACTACGGCTGTAGACAGACCGGTTCTTTAAAGCATACTGTGGTGATTAGGTGTGATGATGAATCGACAGACGCCGATTATTGTAAGTTAACAACAGTTCCACAGCCATGACAATGAAAACAATCCTCTTCAGTCGTCAATGCTATTTGCAAAGGTTGTCTGCCTATTTCTTCGTTAGACAGGCTAGCGTGAGAGAGTAAAGCAATAGTGTCTTTATATTGTGTACGTATACCTCCAGCAGTGACATTTTCACAGGCTGTATCTTCCCTTTGAAATCACTTCCTGAAACAGTGAGAATCAGTGGGGAGGATTATGAGTGAGGGAACTCCATATTGAACCACAGCAGCTAAATTTGGCCAAAGGGGAGATATCAAAAGCCCACAAGACACGGGCATTTGAGTTTTGGGACTCTTTAAAACACACAACCAAACAAGAGCACTTAAGGGACAGGCACATACGCTCACAGAGCCATGCACGCATACCCACACACACGTGCACACACACATGCAGACGGACCATGCCCCAAGGGACTTGAGTCACACTGATACAGTCGCAGTACCCCTGTGGCACTAGAACCAGGCACGGCATGCCATCTGGAGTTGGGAGGAGGGTTTGTTAGAGGGGTGTTGAAACCGACCGGTACATGCTTCGACCGTGTGGCTGACCATCTGGCTTGGCATACTGTGTACCAGTAACTTTGAGCAGTCCTGCAAGAGAGAGGAGGGAGATGGATGGGTGGAAACGGAGGGGTAGATAGCTGTAGGGTTAAAAGCAGTCAGAGTTTAGTGGCAGCGATTTGATTGATGTATTCGGTATAGCGCTCTTTCTCTCTCTCTCTCTCTCTCTCTCCATCTCTCTCTTTTTCTCTATGTAGAGAAAGTGGGCTCAGTCAATTTCTGCAAATGAGATACTTTCATTAACAATTAATCTTCCACCTTATTTTCAGATTAATCATTGATCTAGAAAAGTAAACAGTGAAATATGCCAATCAGTTTTCCAGAGCCCACAACAACGTCTTCATATTGCTTATTTTGACGATTGACAGACTGAAATAAATGTACAGATTCATATTTTGTTGATTGAATAATTATGTAATGATTGTTTCAGCTCTAAGTAGTTTCATCACTTAATTGTGTGGCATTAGTATAATCTTTTAAATAATTAAAAGTTTCCCTTGCATTTATTGAAGCAGAGAAGGTTGAAAATCAGTCAAATTACTTGATTTGTGGCTACTGAAAGGTCAAAATTGCTTTACTGCAACAGAACAAAGCTTAATTTAGGTACTAATAAAAATAAAATAACTAGAGGAGCTGGTGTTTGTAGGGTGGAGTGACTGAGGAACTTGACCCCCTGCCTGTGGGACGACTGCCAACAGACACACTCGAAGCAGTTGTAGCGGAAAGCTCCATGGCCCTTTTCTTAGCGCACACAGACACAGAGAGAGAGAGAGAGAGAGAGAGAGAGAGAGAGAAAATAAGAAAAAGAGGATTTATCTTAAGAGCCAATGTGTGGCCTGACTCATGTCTGCATTAAGCCAAGTGGTATCCGCTTCCCCTTAATATTTTATAGTTTCCTTCAAAGAGTTCCCGCTGCCCGTACTAAAGTCGCTGTATGGGTTCAGTGGAAGAATTCTGACTTCCTACCTGGTATCCTGGACCGGTATAGAGTTACTCCTCACTCCTCTACTGATCTCCTTCCTGACACACTTTCTCTCCGCAGAACAGTGACTGCAGAACAGTATTCCCTCTGAACACTTTCAGTGAACACGGACATGTTGTCAGCTGCTTTAGATGAAGGGAAACAAAAAAAAAGGATTCAACTTTCAAAATTAAAAATGTTTAGTCAAATTGGCACGATGAGTATACAAACGAGCTGATTTTTCACAACTTGTGGCTCCTTAGACTGACATTAGCACACGAAGGTCCAGCTAGAAGTAATGGAACAAGCGCAAATTCGCAATAACTGCGACCATGTACGCATATGCATGCATTCACACACCTCCCACGAAGGCAGGGCTAACCGTCAGTCGTGAAGAACGAACTCTGTTGAGTGCAGTGATGCCTCCAACAAGAGTCCACGACAAACGCTTCACGAATTTGGCCATGGTACGTGTCCCTTTAGAAGTTAGGGTGCCTTTTTGTTTTAGGTCACTCTCACTTCCACACCCCCTTTTGCCAACTAGCATGAACACAAACACACCTTCACACCTACACGCTTGACCTCGAATCCAAATTTGAGCCTCCTAGGGCGAAGACTGTGGCCACCACCGGGTGGGAACGTTTTTTGTGGCCCGACCGACTGACCGGCCGACAGAGTGAGCTATAGAGCTGCTAATCACAGCAAAAAATATGTACAGTGTGTACTATTCGTATTTATATTGGGGCCCAATTACTGACCAGTCAAAAAGACGAAGAGTTTTCTAGAGATGGATGAAATCTGGTACTGCTTTAACTTCAAAGGCAGGGAAGGGGAGAGAGTTCCTAAACACATCATGAATATTGAAGTTAGTAAAGTCACTCTTTCTGATCTGAAAGAGAAACTTTTGAAGAACTCCACCCGCCTCTTCGGCCCCCCAACTTACAGTAGCCAAGCGGATGGGCAGTCCATTAACTATTTAAATGCACACAGAGATGTGAGAAGAAGTGGCCAGCATTTTAATGAAAAACAGAGCAGATTGGCTCCTGAAGGGACCCCTCTGTTTGTGATTACCATTACTATAGCTCAGAGTTACATTTATAGGTCTGGATGTGATTAAAGTTACATTGATATTTTATTTTAGTCTATGTATGCAGACTCTTTTCTCCTTACCCAGATGTGTGGTGCAGAGCCTTCTCGGCAGCTCCATTTTTATGTCTGCAAGTCAAGACAGTGACAAAGTGCTACTAAATCCAAATAGGTCTGAGTCAAAGCCAAAGTGTCATCCATCCTTCCCATTTCCCCTGAGGGAGTTCTCACCTATCCAGATTGCATGGTCCTATCTTGGGCACTGTGCTAATAAGGAACACCCCGTATTTAAGCTGGGTGAGGCTCTGTCAAGAATTCTGGTTCAAGGCTATGGGTGCCTACACTCAGACGCACTGCCAGTTTGAGATAAGAGATGGGGGTTAGAATATATCACTCCTTGAGCCATTAACTACCTATAATTAGGCAGGGTACTGTGTAGCTACATTGGTCTAGATGGCTAAATGCAGTAAGAGCTAAGGGGCATATTGTCATACTATACATGTCAATCTCAACCCTGCCTCCAACCTAATAGATTTGCCATAGTGTAAACTAACTTAAATTTGCTTGAGAAAACATAATTTCTGCTAGGTTCACTGGCAATTTCACAGAATCAGAAACTGTATTTTTATCGACTTTTTTTATTATTTCCACTGAGGTTTTTTATGTGCAAATTGAAAACAGGTGGATGAAAGGACAGGCACAAACACACAGTGGACATTTTGTTATATTGATGAATACAAAATCCAGCCAGCATTCAATTTCTTAAATAATTTACTGAAATAATTATTTTTAAATAATAACATCATTTTTAGGAAATAGGGATGCAAATCTGCATATAAAGCACATAGATGTGTAAGCTTTGAGATCCAATGTGAATCTTGAGTTACTTTTGGTAATTTAAAACTCAAAAGCGTGACTGAAAAAAGATGCAAAGAGCAGAAAGTTGCTTGGTTCTTGGAAGCAGTGTTTGCATATCTTCAAAGCAATTCTTTACAGCTGATTCTGCCTCTCATCTTTTCATCTGAGAACAGAGTCTCAGCAAGTCTTAACCTCTATGAATATGTGAAAAGACTGCACTGATTAGTGTTTCATTAATAAAGCACTACTGCAAAAAATATCTATTGTCCCTTAAGATTTAAGGATACACATAAAGCTAAAACACAGTTCTGTTTTTGGTCTTTCTAAGTGTCTGGCTCTTTAGTATTTTTACCCCTGAGACATTGCGACAACAGTCACTTGAGCTCCCTCGGGCAGGGTGCTCAGTGGCTGAAAGGACTGCGAGAGGCTTTTGTAAAAGACTGAAGACATGCCTCTGTAAATACGCATGCATCTTTGCACTGCTCTCACTTCACACACAAGCGCTCCCCGGCAGAGTCAATAAACTGTTTGTTTTAAGTGTCTCTCTCAGTTTCATTCACTCTCTGTATCCCTTGCTTAGCTCTCTGTACCCATGATATGAAATGCCTCTCTCTCTCTCTCTCTCTCTCTCTCTCTCTCTCTCTCTCTCTCTCTCTCTCTCTCTCTCTCTCTCTCTCTCTCTCTCTCTCTGTCTCTCTCTCTCTCTGCTCTTCTGAAGCAGTGCTCAATCTTGCGCTGCAGCGCAACAGGAAGCCGTTTAGAGTATTGTCCCCACCATTGTTCCAGACTGTTTCTCTCAAAAAGCTTTTATCGCTTCTACTAAGCGCTCTGCTAGGGAAGAAACAAAGATTTGTTGATAGTTTGCCGCTGCTAAAATTGCACCCTGGAGGTTCGCACACTTAACATGTGGAACATGTAATAAATTAAGAAGAACGAGATGCAAACTTGGATGATGGAGGATGTTCCTGTGAGTGATGACAGCAGGGTCGTGTACCGTGGCAGGGACACTGCAGTTTCCTCTTTGTTATCTCAGGGCCCTCACTCGAGCTTTCCTGTTGCTCTCAAATGTTTCTTCTTTTCCTTGGAACCAACTGTGCTTTTGCTCTGTAGATATGGGGGGAAATAGATGCATTATTGGGTTGAGTGTCATTATGTTCACATTTGAAACATTATTATGCAGCACAGTGTTGTTATAGGTAACATAATATCTAATCAAAATATATAATAAGTGGCTTTGACTTAGCCATTGCATGTTACAAATCACTCACCAGAACCCCAGAAACAGTGCAACTATGCAACTTTCTCGTCCAGTAAGACTATTTGCCATAAACCACCGTTCCAAGAATAAACCACTGTAACACAATAAAGACAATTTTCAATTCTTCAAAAATCTTAAAATTTAGATTTGAAAGTCACCAAGAGCTGTATGTTATTTTAATGTAATCTTAATGTGGTCAGTCCACTGGCTCAGTCCTAAAAATGCATTAGCCTGCATTTTTGTGCATACTATATGAGTTTTGTTGGCAACTTTTACAGAAATACACAGGTTAAAGGCCTCGACGTGCCTCGGGTGTTTTTTTGTGTGTGATTAGTTCACACGACAGTAACGTTTTTTACACTGTTGTTTTTTCTATGAATACTTTCACACAGAACGCAAGTATTAAGTTAGCAAAAAGCAACTTACTTCTTTGTAACAGGGTTGATTTTTCTGAGCTTTCGCGCCACGAATAAAACATTTGCTGGCAAGTATTTAGCATTTTATGTCATTGATTTGTCATCCCAGCGGTGTGTAAACACCTTAAGAGTGAACAAAATACCCCCAAAAAATCACCAACCACCAACAAATCAGTATGGAAATTACAGAGAAGCTCCAAAGTACCAAGTCAATATTCCAGTAACAAAACTTTAAGACCAAATATAGATTGAATGCTTATGTTTATCAATAATTTAAATATGTAATTTAATATAACGAAAGACAGAGAGAAAGTAAAAGGGAAAAGACATAATGCCACTGCTCGCTTTTCACAATATCTGGCTTGACACAGGTCTAATGCACAGAAAGCTACAGAGACCTAGATTTTGGTAACTAAAAGTTGTATATTCAGTCAGAATAGCATGATGATACAATCTTTCTTATTGATCCATTTCAGCAGTATAATTATTACTTTGTCTTATTTGAAGGTTGAACATTATCACATTTGTGCATGAAATAAACCTTATTATTTTGTTTAGAATTCATACCAATATCAAAATATTATATTCATATATATTCTCATGCGTCACTCGGACACACACTTCATCACCTTCATCACATTATTTTAGGTCAGATTCTGAAATGTATATAAATATTTGAGTGAAAAACAAATGCACACTGTCAATGTATTTGTGGAGTCATGTATCTACTGTAGACACAACACAGACTCACACACATGGTCATGGTCAGATGGGTGTTTGCGCCCCTTGACCTGTCTTCTCTTGTCTTGTTCGACGCTTAAAGTTTAAGTCTGTTCCTTGACCCTTGCTGGGCTAAGCTGCTTTTGGATAATCAATGGACGTAAGTTAAAGTTAATTGCCATGTCACAATATCACAGACACTATAGACTCACCATTGAGGACAATGTGTGTGGGGGTGGGGGGTGGGGAGTGGGGGTGGGGGGGGGTATATAAGAGGATTACAGAGAGCAGATGTCTGTGTGTTCAGTTTGGGCTTTAGCCCAGACAGGTTCAGGTCAGACGGGCAAGTTCACAGAAAAAAATAAAATATAACATTTCTGTTTCTGAAAATTGCGCATCTCATTCTATTAGAAGCCATGGTGTTCCACGATGTTGATAGTAACGGTATGAAAACCATATCATAACAACAGCTAGAGCATGCATATGTTATCATGGAGGGTTAGAAAAATCCCCCCATAACTTCAAGACAGTACTACACTAACAGGGAAGCTAGTTTCTTTCTTTTTTTTTTTTGCATAACATTATACTCTAACCTTTATGTAAATAATTTAAAGTGCTACCTGAATTATTCAGCAAAATTGGCTACAAAGCCAAGGGAGCTCTCAATATGGCCGTATTCCATTTTTCTATGTTCATTATTGTTGTGACTAAATGTATTTATTGTATAACATCACTGCATTGGTTTGTTGATGCCTGCTGATGTTGTTGATGAATGTACAGTCTTCTGCGTGAAGATAAGAGCTAATAATGTTGCCACTATGTCTACATGGTGTGGATGCACACTGTACAGTAGAGTAGTGAGAAGCTGCTGATGATGTGGAAAGATATTATCTATAATCTGAACTTGTTCAGTTAAAGGGACAGGTAGTGAAGGATGTGTATGTGCAGATGAAGCAGCTTCTCTTGTTTCTGTCTTGCGTGTCTGTCTTGTGGGGAAGAGCAGCTAAGATCAATCTGGAGGCTACCTGCTCACAAAGCAGCATGTAGGCCTGTGGCTGGCATACTGGTGACAGGGGAGAGACAGAGTAAGACATTTTAAATGTACACTGTAGCAGTTGAGAGGCCACACAGGATATTGCAGATGTGCTCCCTATTTAAACCCCGCAAACCTCCAGCCGTCAACTTCGTAACATCCATCATACAGCCCTCCTGTCCTCTCTATGTGATGAGGGATGTGGCTAAGGACAGACCTGAGCTGGTTACCACAAAGGATTTGGGACTAGAAATACCTCTTTGGGCCTGTACCTGAGGCTGGAGGCACCCAACTGTAGCAAGCTTTTGTCACCCTGTCACCATCTCTTTTCTCTGTGACTTATGTCCCCTCCGGCATCTTTGGGACTCCATTACCCCTGCGTGTATTGTGGGAATGTCAGGACCTCCCTGTGTGGAGAGCGTGTGTCTCAGATTGATGGGCAGAGGTCTAACTGTGACCTGGCTGACTTTCACTCTCACTCTTAAGAGACAGATTTACATGGTGCAGGCATGAAGCTTTTGTGCATTATGGGAGAGGATTGTGAGGTCCCTGGATACAGGGCCTTGGCGCCAGACATTTCTTGAGATGAGCACTACGTCTTAAAATGCACATAGGTGCACAAGAGGTGAAAAACCATGAGATGATGATTGCGATGATACGTGAAGAAAAAAAGAAAAAAAAGAAACGGCGTAGGTTGGCATGAAATAGTGGGGGTTACAGTTAGGATGGTGGGTGTGTGTACTGTGCACATGCCTCAACATGAATGAGCCTCAATCTTTTAAGACACAACAGCATTGTTGCTCTGATGACTTTTGATCTAAAGTTTCAACTCAGTATCCACTAGTGTGGGGTTACAGCATGCAGTTTGGTAAAAATGTAAACTACTAGATTAATACAAACAACATATTTAACATGATTTATTGTGGTTGATTCTACACTGTCAAATTCCTATCTTAAATTGGCTTTTAGTTGCCTACTACTCAGCTAATTAATCTCACATTGTCAGTGGTTAGCCTTTAATGACGCAAAGGTTACAAAATAAAAGTAAAAAAATAAAAAACATTTTGATGTAATGCGAACATAATTAACATCCATATCACTTTATCAGAATTATTTGTTTGCTTGTATTTTTCCAAATGTTATGAGTTGGTAATGGATAAACACAGGGACACAACAATGGTGATATCAGTGAGATAAAAAAAAGTCACATTTGTGGACTGTTACCAGCACATCCATCACACACACAAGACCTGCCTGCTCAGGGTTTGTGTATGCTGGTTTACTGTGTGGTTAAACTATGTAAACCTACCTTTACAGGGAGGGGAATCCTTCCCACTTCCCTTCTACAGCGCCTGTACATATCGAGTTGTCAGTTCATTGGGTTGAGAAGGGTAGTGGTTTTTTTTCTTCCTCTAGAGAAGAAGTACAGGGCCCAGAGCAGAGAGCTGAGGCTTTGTAATCACTGTCCTGTCTCAGCCTCTGCATTTCTCAGTCTGTGTTTTCTGTTAGTATTGGAGCTGACAGCCTGTCAGTGGAGGGAGGGCTTTGAACCTGAGGGCTCCTCTCTCTACCAAAGGCTAATCGCTACTTCAGAACAGGGGACTGCCCCTAAACAAACATTTACTGCTGTAAAGACAGGGTCGGCCCCTAACGATGTAGGTCAGCGGGGCTTTTTACAGCAAGCCCTTTATGGAGACGGATGCCAGAGATGGACAAATAGCAGGACATTAGCTGTCAGCAGCACAAGTAGGAGCCAGATCTGGCCGCACTTTAATAGCTGTTTGTTGGTGGAGAGGAAGAGGCTCATAAAAAGGAGACTCTTATCTTCTGCGGACCCCGTGTGTTTGTGTCACAGCCAATACTGACCACGATGAAAAACAACCCGAACAGTCCAGACCAGAGAAGGACTGCACTCCATCTGATAATTGCAGTGCATCCTCCGATCTACATGGACCACAGGGCTGAATTATAACACTACACTGCCACAGGCGTCTTTATATCATACACCCCCGTACATGATTTCATAACACAGTATATTCATCTTTCGAGGAGAGTGTAATGTAATGCTAAGATTTTTCTGACAGGATAATCAGTTCATCCAACAAGGTTTTATTTGGTGACAGTGCTGAGGGTCTTTCTCTGCCTGAGGAGCTACGCTCTCCCAGTCCACATGCTCACACCTTTAACGACTTCTTAAATGTCACAGAATGTCAGGCGGAGGGATAAAAGCAGAGGACCTCCTCATGCTTGCCAGTGATCCTCGGTAGTTTTTACTACGCTACAGTGCTGCTGGGCAGGACATATGCACTCAGGTGTGGCCCAGATTTCACCGGACGGACCGGTGACATGATTTAATACACTTGTTTCTAAGGAGCCAAGTGAGAAGAGCTCCTTGTCAGGGGAAGAGTTCTGATTGAGCACAGCGTGCCCTTACAAATGTCTCCTTTGTGCATTCTACTAAGAAGAAAATCATCTATCACATGCAGTTTCATAAACTATAACACTTCAGATTGTAAAGCATTCTCTGTAGAGAGCCAACAGGCTCCCTCACTAACAGCACAGTATATTTTTTTTCTTTGTTCAGAAAGATTTAAGATCAGTGTAAGTTGACTGTGTATTCCCTACGGAACGGACCACTGCTGTGATGAAATAAGCATCAACTCTGCTCAATTTTCCGTTGAGCTAACCAGGCAGCTCATCTCCATTAGTGTTAGTCTAACCAGCTCTGCTCTGGATCTCTGTAGCTGTGATCTCGCCAGAAGCCAGCTGGGTGTTATGAGTGTGTGTGTGTGCCTGCACACGCTTGTGTGATTTTGTGAGAGCTCAGTACTCTGAGCCCTACAGCTGTGAGAGATCTGAGTGTAAGGCCATGATGGGGCTCCGTTAAGCTCAACAGCGTGAGCCTGTATCAATTACGCTGCAACAGCGATACGAACACAGCGTGCAGTCTTCAAAGACAAAGACTTATGACCGCCCAGTGTCTCCTAAGTTGCTTTTGGCCAAAGAGTCAACTAAATAACCTTCAGACAACTCACACTTAGTAGGAGGAGAATCAGGGTATACACACAACGATTCAAAACATTATGATAACCACTTTTTTGTAATTCTGTTCCATAATATACTCTGGAAATAATGCTGTGTGTGTACCGAACATTTTATTTAATTTTAATTGAATTAATTAATTGAAAGAGAGCTATCATGCCTTGTGACCTGCTTCACCTCTTGGTAGAAAATCTCTGTGGTCCAGCGCTCCTTTGAACGTCATATGGATCTAGTTCCCGGGCTGGATACTTGTGGTATAGATGAGCTATAATCCATGTTGGTCTATCTCTACTTCCAACCTCCTTTCTAATACCTTTGTACCTCTATATTCAATACCACTCCAAAGGCAAGCCAATGCCTTTGAGGACTCCACCAAAGTTTGAGAGATTCTGAAGGTAAAACTGTCATGCATAATAAGTGTGGTATTTTTCTAGACTCCTGGTTAAGTGAATGACTGCCATATCAGCCAGTCAGCTGTGGACTGCAGCGAGATAGAGTGTGTGTGTGTGTGTGTGTGTGTGTGTGTGTGTGTGTGTGTGTGTGTGTGTGTGTGTGTGTGTGTTTGTGTGTGTGTGTGTGTGTGTGTGTCTGTACGATGTGGTAATGAATGAAGGTAAATGGCAGGGTATGAAGCATTTCCTATCGTAATTTCACACTTGTCAGCTCTTGTGAGGAAACTTCACCTTTACACAAGGATAGCAGAGAATGTGTCTTGATGTTGTGGGATAAATTATCTATGCAAAGAATTTCCCTTGCAAATATATCCTATTCTCAATTGTACTAAAAGAAAGTGAAGAATTTATAGTCAAATACTAAAGTTTAAAAAACATACAGTTTTAGTTGTGAACTCCTAAAAGGTTGACACATGCAATGAAAGCATCATACATTAATGATAAAATATTATTCTAGGATAAATAGAGTGAGTCAAAATCACTTGCAATTATTGTATAAGTGAATATATTTGTGTGCATAATGTGAGAGTGTGAATGTGTGTGAAAGGGAGCGTTGGGGGAGGTTAGGGCTCTATATTAGAGACGGGTGAAATAGGGGCAGGTTATCAACAAACGCCTCACACAACGAGTTGGGTGGTATCTAATTAAATTGTGAGGTGTAGACATGAAGTATAAACACAAGAAATTCATTCAAATTACTTCTTAAACAGCACCTTTACCACTTTGATGGAATTCATTATGCCTGGATGTGGACTATTTTTCAGTGTTGATTCATTTATAAGTCAGATCCACATGTGGGATGAAAAGCTGCTATCAAGTTGGCCCTGATTTTCTCCAGCTTAATGTTACTTTTTCTTCATGAAGTTTTGAGGCCAGGCTCCACTTTGCAGCATGAATGAACATAATTTGTCTACAGTTACCAATTTAGATTGTTAATTTATGGAAATAAACACCTGTTGAGTATTATTTCCTGTATTAAAATTAGTTTAGCCATTGTTTTATGAATTGTTGTATTGTTTAGTAAACCCAAAATAAAAATGTTTGCTCAACATGAATTTTAGCTGCAGTCTGATCAAAACCTAACCTCATCCTTAAATGTTCTACATTCACAAACACATAGTGCTTACTCAAACCTTTGCATTTAATGTCGTGCCAAAGAGCTGCTTTTTGAGGACGCACATTACACATCTGAATCGCTCTCTGTTGGTGCAGCACCATCAGTATAGCTCCTTATATACTGTATGCTTCTTATCAAAGGAAAACTAATTCTACCATAGATTCCGAATAGAAAAATCATGGACTCATCTTCCTCACTACCCTTGTATTTATTTAAAATACAAGCGTAACACAATAAGGATTAAAAAAATAAATAAAATAAGAATAACATGAAATATGACAAACTTAAAAAATGATAAATTGAGCAACCTACACATGTGAAGTTCATCTATTTCATTCCATGTAAGTTAGGGAGTGTGAAGGTGGTTCTGCGAGTGTGTTTGAGTGTGTGAGTACGAGAGAGATGGAGCAGGGAAAAGGAAGGGGTGAGTAGAGGGAGGATATGAGAGCCTTCTCGGGGGACCTTAAACAAACTGACTAAAGTGGTCCTGTTTTCTGATCAGGCACAGAGAGGAGAACACTTAGCACTGCTGGAGACACTCTAAACAGCCACTGAGGAATTAGCCTGTTACTGGGAAACTTCACAGCTCCTGCACTGGGCCATGTCCCTGACTAAGTAATACAGAAAATAGAACAGGCAATAAACAGCAACAAACAAATGCATGTATGCACACACCCATCTATTCTCCACCCACCCACACTAGCTCACCCGCACTTACACAGGTGCATAAGGACATGCTGTATGTATGCCAATAAGCACATCCGCTCACGATAGCTGCTCAAATCAGCACAGATAACGGGAAAACACACACACACACACACACACAACGCAAGATACCATATGCGCTACGGTCTCTCTGAGGAAAAGTGGTAGATAATGAATGGGCCCCTCACACACTCCAGAAAAGTGTCGCGAGTGACTTGAGACAAGGAAAAATATGTTTTCACTGAGGAAAAGCAATGACCTTATTCCTTCTCCGCGAACAGTATTCTTTTAGCTGCATCGCCAGGTTTGGCCAAACAAAGATGAGCTTAAATTTAGGCCCCATGATGTCAACACAAACACAGGATAGAAAGTTCATGTTTAATTAGGTGTCCCCCCTTTTCTAAAGTTCATTTCAATTAGTCCCACCTCGGCCCCACTTTCAGGTCTCAGTGATTTGTCAATGCCTCAACTTCTATGAACCGCAGTGTGGTCATAATGCAGCATGTAAATGTGTATGTGTGTATGTGTATATGTATATGTGTGTGTGTGTGTGTGTGTGTGTGTGTGTGTGTGTGTGTGTGTGTGTGTGTGTGTGTGTGTGTGTGTGTGTGTGTGCGTGTGCGTGCGTATATGTTTTTGCATGCGTGTTACTGTTTATGTTTTGTGTGTGACCTCGACAAAAAAGGGACGCATGTGCCCTTGACATTTCCTTCTTGTTCTTATGATGAATTGCAGGGGTTATTTACTAGTTCATAGGAGGGATTCACAGATCCCTGCTTTGTCCCCAAACACTTGCAAAGAATGCAGAAACATCCATAAAAATAACTGCTCAAGGAACTTTCACCGTCATTCCTATTAACTGGGATAGCCAGAAATGCTAAATCTACACAAAATAACCTGAAGTTGTTGAACTACCCAATATATAACCGTATTCAAAACATTTTTGAATTATTTAAATCTTTATCGTATTAGTTTATCTTTGTCTCTTTCGTAGACAGTGCAAATTACATTTGGAAATAGTTATGTTTAAAGCTGTTACATGGTTTTGTTGATATCATTTAGATGAGTTGTCTCATCTGTTGTTTTTGAAAAGACTAAAAGAATAATAATTGTGAGCATGAAAGTAAAGCATATCAGCATTTGAGTCATTGCCTGTTGTCTTAATAGCTTTTGTATGAATGCGTTTACTCTTTTTGTGAGTACTGTGTGTTTTTGCTTGTGAGCCATGTCAATAGACAAATTCCCATGTGGTTGACAATTACGTTGTTCTCATTCAAGTATCGTTAAAATGTTAGGTAGCAAAGTAAAAGCCCTCTAAATACTGTAAAATGTTGATGTACGACATCAAATATTTCAGATACCTGCAGACATATCATTCAGAGGTACTCTACGTCACAAGCTTACTGTATAGGGTGCCGTGGTTAGATGGCCTATATGTCCTATGTAGGATCCTGAAGGTGTACTATGTCTGCTCTGTCCATTTTGTGACACCCTCACATAAGCCGATCAATCAGCTGTAATGAAACCCATCAGGTCACCTTTGAAATTTATCATTTTTTTTGTGTGCGTAAAATGAAACGCCCCATGATGGTATGGAAGCTAAATTTAGATTACCTATATGCTAACATATCTCTACCCCTCCTCCCCCTCAAAAAGAAAGGGTGAAAAAAAAGGTTTATGGATTATGCTGAGATGCAGAGTCTATGTGCTCGTGCTTTTGTAATATCAAAAGCCTGATCTTGGTCATTTGACTTTGTCTTGTTCGTTCGTCCTCAGTCTTAATGTTTGTAGCAATGTATCTAAATTGCATCCTTAAATTGTTGCACATTTCTTCAAGAGTAAAAACACACGGAATCCAAAAAGTTTTAAAAGATACACATAATGTTGTTTTGTTGCTCATCAGCAAATAAAAATTGAGCAATCACCTGACTGTTTGACTTATCGCTTCCACCCTGTGGTGTGTTTCTCTGTGTGTGTTTCTGCCGCTTGCAGAGGTTTGAGGTGCTTAGCATCTCTTGTTTGCACACAATCCGTTTGTGATTATTGCCCGCTCCAGGCTTCATGCACAGTGATGCGTCTTTTCACAAAGCAGCTTCATTTGCATAGATTTTGCCAAGAACCTCTCAAATCTTAAGGAGTGTGCTTAAAGACGAGTTAAAGATGAGCAATCATGACGACAAATCGCCTTGCTTGTGTTAAAGGCAGGCAATATCAGTATCAGCTAAACTAGCGCTTCAAGTCAAAGACGGAAAGCATAAAAAATCGTATGAGTTTGTTTTGATGTGGATGGAAGGATTTCCAACCTTTTAGTGGATTTTCCACAACAGTTAGGGCTTTTTTGAATAGTCAGGCCAAACCTGTGCAACTGCAATCAAGGTCCAACTATACGGTTCGTTTTCTGCAGATGGCACACAAAAAGTCCTTATTCAAGCATTTGCAAAGAAATAAGCTTTTCTTATGTGTTTGTTGATTTATTTATTTATTTATTTATTTTGTTGTTGTCATTTTTTTTCTGCTGAACACAGCTGCTTGGGCCCCACCATGCAGAAAGGCCCAATATGGCTCTGTCTGTAAATCGGAGTCCGGGGGCCACAAGGCAGAAAACAGGGGAGAACCACCCGGCGAAATTTAGCGCACGATGGCTCCCAGCGGGCATCATTTGGGGACCAGAGAGATTCTTTTTCCTCCTTCTCTCTTTTCTTTTTCCTGCATGGTGAGCAGGTTGGAAAGCTCAACCCTAACATTGCTGCTGACACAACCACTCAGGGACGGCTGTAACAGCTCTCTTAGCATGGCACCTGTTATTGAGCCGTCAGAGAGAGAGAGAATGAGAAAGAGAGTGTTTGAGAGGGAGGGAGAACAAGGAAGGGAGAAGGAGGAAGGTGTGCAAGCAGGAAAGAGTGAAACTCAATTGTAATTTCAGGGCTGTCACAGTTCTGAGAGCCGGTACTTCCTCTGCCGTATCGGTGAATGGACGTATTCAAATGCCTCTCTGTGCTGAGACTCTTCCCTCATTGTCCAGACTACCTATATTTATACATTATGAAACAGAATAAATAAACTGATTATAATTTAGAGATTCACATCAGGTTAATTCGTAAACAGAGAGCAGAGTCTGTGTCTACATGACGGTCACATTCCTGCTCCCTCTATTTTATTGTGTTTCTCTGGTTTAACACATTTTCTTCCCGCCGTCTCTGTTTTAATGCAACTGAAATTACTTGGACAATCCAGTGTGCCTTTTATGTATCTCTTTATCATTCGTCTTCTTTCACTGAATGAAATAGGCTTTCGGATTTTTTTTTAAAGATTCATAATGCTTTCGTCAAACTGATAATGATTATAAAGAGTCCCCAAGTGTTACCAAGACAAATGACCTACAGTATAGTAATAGAGGATGTACAAATAGAAGATGAAATGTTTTCAATATGGTGTATTTTGCATTATGATTTATTTTCTTTTGAGCCGATACCAGGAAAGAGGATGGAGATATTTAAAAGACACAATACAAATACTGGTAGAAACAAATACTAACAAACATGGGGGAACAAAAGAAAGAAGGAAAACCACTCCGGTTTATTTCCTCTCTAAGCCAATCATCAGAGGTACACGGCTGTCCATTCAAGCAAAGCAGTGGCATTCCTCTGCAGAGCAATCAAAATGGATTAAACCAACCACGCTCCAGCTGCCTCCACGCAAATCAGATATGCCTGTGATGATGATAATCAATCCATAATAAAATAACACAACATAAATCTGATAGTGTTGTTCCAACAATTTTAATAACATAGATTTAAATATTGCCATGTGCACTGGAGTGATTTATTGAGGAAAAAGTGCTATCAAGCTTATATACACCCCGTTTCTGGTGGCCCGCCAATAATGCCATTAACTGCATTGTTCAAACTCATTATGTGATGAGAAACACAATAATAATCGCAGGACTACAAACACACAATTTCTCCCATTGAGCTAATCACTTTTGCTAGCATTATTAGTCTCTTATCCTCTCCCTCTCTCCCTTCCTGCTCTCATGCTCACTTCATCATAAATCCTGAGAGAGGAAGGTGTATAAATCCCTAGTCCTGAATTAGTATTGTAATTTCTGGTATCTATGCATGCTTTGCCAGCGCAGACCTCAGAGTTATTAATCTGGGGGGACAGGTGCCATAGAAACAATATGCTGAGCGGTTGGCCTGTATACTGGGCCGACCCCACCCGTGCCAAAGCCCTTAGTGCATTCAATTACAATTACAAGAAATGGACTGAAGCCCAGCTTTAGTGAATATAAAAAATCTGAAAGCTGAAGGGATTTTACATGTTTCATAATTACAAGTTTAAATTTTTTTATTTTTTTTTATATAACATTTGTATGTTTGGATAGATCAAAATATGTATTCGTATAAGTTCATGAAGAACAGACACATAGCCTCGTCTGAATAATCAGAGGTCTGAGTTGTTTGGAGTCTCACAAAGTGTGATATCGTGTGGTTTACCACCTCTCCGATATAAAGGCTGGTACGCCGCACATATGGCCAACTGACAAACATGACAGATGAAACACTTTGTTTGCTTTTGTTTAAGCACCGGCTCTTCTACTAATACAAGCCTTTTAAGTGATCAAAAAGGCCTGGCGATATTTGATGTTGTCTGCGGAGAGAGGGGGTAGGCAAAGGAAATGTCATCCGGTGAAATACAGCTCCAGTCCTCTGTCACACGGCGCAGTGTCTGCTGGGAAATAATCTGACATCTTGTGCTCGACACATCCAGGCGATGAGTAGAGAAGGAGGCAGGGAGGGGAAGAAGAGATGGAAGGGAAGAGAGTGATGGGACAAGGAGGCGAGGGAGAAGAGAGAGGCAGAGGGAAGTGGGAGTGTGAGCGGCAGAGTGAAAGGAGAGAGAGGACGCAATCAATTCAGCAGCCCCTTCTCCATCATGTCATCGCCTGTCAGCATAGATTTAAGAATAAAGCTTTTGAGAGACCTTCCAGAGCTACAGTCTGATCGATGCTCTGGCAACGTTGGCCCAGATGTCACTGACACGCATCACACGGCCGCTCAGAACACAACTTCACCGCCACCACATGACTGGGAACTACCAGAGACCTCCGTCCTGGGTTTGTCCTGGGACACGGCACCCTTTCCTTAGGCCACAGTTCTGTCTTATGTGTTGCCCTCCCCATGCATGCCGCTCCGCACTCCACAGAAGTTACTAACACGGTGCCCGTAACTTGAATATGCCAATCGGGATGGAAAACTGGAAGTGCATACGGGCAAGACCATTAGCGAAAACAGAGAGCCAAAGATGAAGATATAGTGACGGGGTGAATAAATCGAGTCATTAAGCATGTGTTTGTGGGAGCCCGGCTCCCATATGACGGCGTAGGGTGGCAGGATGCTTCTGCTGCCGTTCCCCCGTAAACAGACAACAGATTGGCTCGTTTGCCTCTCTCCTCTGGGCAGCTTTTGCCTCCTGCTTTCTGGGGAACGTTTAGAACTTTCCTCCCCTCGGTCTCTGAAGAGACTCCTTCTTGTGCTGTAATTTCAATTTGTAGCATGGCTTCTTTTAATTAATCTACACCACAGTCAAGTGTCAAACTATAATGTTGAAAGCAGATCTCACCCAATTTGGTGTGTAAGTAGCTGGGATTCAAAATGTAACTGATTTAATTAAAACTTTTACTAATCACAATGTTCTAAATCATTTAAAAATGTTTAAGTCAAAGAACTGTACGCACGTTTGTTGGTTCTCAAGTGGTTGCTCTCTTTTCTCTCACTTTCCTCAGAGGAGCAAGCTATGCAGCACTTTTTTTTTAAGCCTGCGTGATACATGTAGATAAGTAAATCCATCCTGTGTCCCTGTGCAAAGAAAAACAAAACAGATGAGTCAACTACCAAACTGTTTCCTTGGGTGTGCCTCTTCATGGTGCAAACACTCTAAATGATGATTTTTTTTTGTTCTATTAAATATAAAAAGGGTTTGGCAATTCAAACTTCATTTTCCTAAAACCAGCAGGTCATTTATATCCTAAAACTGGCAAAAAGTAAAACTCCAGACTCAAAAGTGCATACTTGTGGCTTTCTGCTGACACAGCCGTCCAGGACATGTGCCATCAGGTTCGACAGTTTGACTGCTGTCAACTAGCAGGTGGAAACAATGCCATTGAAATGAACTATTAGGGCGTGTATTTGTGGATAGGATGATTACATGTGCCATCTTAGATACAACTGAAAAGAGCGGCAATTAACAGCAGTGTCAAGCTTTTCTGTTTGTTTTTTTCCGTTACATTTCTGTGATTTTCAAGAAAGAAAATACTGCTTTGAATACATATTACATTATTTGGGGTTTTAAAAAAAAAAATACTCTTCAAAAACATTTAAATGACTGGGCCTAATAATAATAATAATAATCCAGGACAAAATGAAGTGCTAAAATCATATCTGCCAGCAGAGTGGAACAAATTCTTCTCTGGCCGGTGGAAAAATAAAACCCAACGTGATTCCATCTCTGCAGAGGGGAAAATCTACCTCAGAGTTCAAAATCTTATGAAAATCTATAAAGAAAGACAATATAGTTCCGTCGATGAAACGGAGATAAAATTGGTTATTTTTTTCCTCCAACTGTTATTTTTACTCAACTGCCTTTACTTCCTTTTCTTCAATCCTCTACAACCCTCTCACTCTGTCTTGTCTTTTGATTTCAGTGTGGAGGGCAATCGTTATGTGAGTGATGGTACCCATCAGTGTAGTGCATGTGTTGTAAAACTGTCAGCTTCTGACAGATTGACTGAGATGTTCCACCCTTCGATCACCAGGGTTAGAGGGAGAAAGATACAGAAAGAAAGATATGCAGAGAGAGAAAAAAAAATTAGGCAAAGCAGGTGCATTTAGGGAGTCATGTTTTATTACGTTTTTGCTCCGTGAGCATTGAGCAAATCTGGCACCACACTAAAAACAGTAAAACAAACATGGTTAGTTTTAAACTGAATGCAAAAGACTGATGTATAGAGAATGAGGGTTCTTGTGTAATTTCCAACAGCTGTTGATTCAAAGGGAAAAACTTTATTTGGTCCAGATGGTCTCAGTCAGTGGCAGAATGAGAGAGCTGACTTCATTGGCTCCAGCCATGTGTTTTTCCTCCTGATAGAAATTAAAATGGTCGTTCGTTTGTCACCGCTCACTACACAGCTTAAAATGTAGCAATGAAACGTTCCTTGGCGATAATGCACCATAATTACTCAAACGCCTGTTCTTTATCTGCAGCAGAGGGAGGACAGAAGGAACATTTTCCTCAGATGAGATTTTAAAACACAGAGAGCTTGCAAAAGATGAAGCACACAGTCAAAAGTATTGTTTGTTTTGAGGCGGAGAAACCCATAAGTCTGTCATCTTCTTTCTTGACACAACTGACAATCCTTGTGTCATGTGACCTTTTTTATTTTTTAGAACAGTAGAGGAGAGTTTGAGCATGCTGTGGTGGCATGGTGGAGCAAGTATCAGGGTGTGATAAATGTATTTATTTTAGCAGTCTGATGGATATTGATCTCCTCAGCGACTCCACAGGCTAACATTATGGGACCCTGAAACGGAAGAGAGTGGGCGGCTGTCTACTACACATCTACACATCTCACACCTCACAAATGAGGTGAAAAACACAATGTTGCGGAGGTGTGGAAAGGTTAACAGTGGCCTCTGACTGACAGTTAAATGTAAAATCAGTCATTTATCGGAAATATAGTAAGAGCATCTCAGCAGTCACCGTTACGGAGATGAAATACCGAAGCATGACAGGAGTTGAGTCACGGAAGGGGCGAAACTGACACGGAGCAGAAAATATAGCCACATGCTTTTTTTTGGGTTTTTCAAGGCTGTGCTGCACATCCAAAGGCACACATGAGTAGGCTGGAGAGGTATGGGCATGTAAAACTGAGGCTGTGACCTGTGGTTGTCTGACTCAAACACCCACTACAACATCCTCTTCCCTGTAGCGCCGCATCAACCGTGAGTGAGTGCTGCGCAGTGAATCATGCAAGGAGATATTCTGGATGTTTGATTGTGAGTGACCTAAACTCGGCCGCAGGCTGAGGCCAGTCATAATGCTTTGTGAGAAATATCGCAGTTACTCGCTTCCAGCTCAGTTTCCCTTCTATATTTTTCTTCTGATCTTACCGTCTTTGTCAACACCTCTGAACCGTTCTGTGTACAGGTGATTCATTGAGCTTTTGCCGATTGAAATCGCAAAAATGTATAAAAAGTAAAACAGGTAACTGTTCACTTTTACATTTAAAATACTTTGCAAGTCTAGAAAGTGTGTTTTTTTTTTTTTAAAGGTATTTACATTTAGGATTTTTACTATTATATATGGAACAATTAATAAACTAATTAAAAACGATAAAAAAAACATAGCATAGAGTGATCATTTTCTACTGAAAACAAGGCATCTGTGAACAAAATGTAACGAGAGAACAATGAAAAACGAATCGGCATTTTGGCAGATGAGAGACAATAATTTACAAAGAAATTCGATTTTATGTCCTTTTTACATCTTAAGTGTTTTAACAGCATAATTATCTCCATACTCATGCTGAATACTTGCTTAAAGCAACTAAAAGGAGTGGGGGGAAGTGTTGGTGCTTTTTTTGTAGAAGTTGTTTGAAGTATGTATAGGTGTGAAATTTCATTAAACACACTTTTATGGAACTACATAAAACCATTTCAGTAGAGAATGAGCTCTGTTTGCACTCAAATAAAAAAATTAAACACAAGAAGAAAAAAAAGGACAGAGAGAGAAAAACACTCAGTCTCATTCGAGCTGTTTAACAATTGCTGAAAGACCGTCACTTCACAGTGTGTTTGGCTGTGCAGTGACTGCTAAACGGCCACAGATTGTGAAACACTAAATGAATGCGGTGCCGCTCTCATTGTGGCTATGTCTATAAACACAGGGTCTGATTGGGTAATTCGGCATCTCAACTAAATTCTCTTTAGCAGCAAATTTACCTCAGTGAGCTGGAGAGTTTCAGAATAACCTCAAAATATCTACAGAGATTAGGGCTGAGGGCTCCTTGACTGACTGCTAATAGTAATGGGGGATGTACACAGCAGCCGTGTAGGTGTAGAGCGCTAAAGTTCATCGTAATATGTAATATCTGTAATGATTGGTGATCATTTTGGGCTGGCACGGATTATGAATGTGTTTGATTAGAAAAAAAGAGGGATGACTTCTAGAAAGTCAGTCAGGAAACGAAAGTAAAATTCTCCCTGCAGTGTTGCAGAGTCACACTCGGCCCCACAGACTGCATAACTATGTTATCTCCAAGATAAGGAAACTTTTTACTCATTTTTACCTGACTGAAGACATTAATAACACAACAATATGTGAATGTATGTATACATCTACTGTATAAGTGAACTCTGAAGAAAAAAAATAACTATGTGGGGAAAAAGAGGAAAACAAACACTGCATGACATTTTTGTCAGCAAAAAATAGCAATCTCAAATGAAAAAGGAAAAAATACCTACATCCGTGTGAACTAATATTTTGTGTGTATCAGAAACTGAACAGTCTTTTATTTAGTGAAAGGATCCGCTGGAGGCCAGCGTTTTGTTCACTTTGTAGAAAAATCTATATTGCTTTGTTTTTCTGCTTTCTTTCAGTTTTTGTTTTTACTTGATCATGTCAATGATGTTGATGTTGGTCTCAGCTACTTCACGTAAAATGGTAAAAAGTAGAAGTTAATTTCTTAAAAAAGAAAAAAAAGGGAAAATATCATAAAAGAACCATACGAATCACAGTAAGTCACAATTATTTCTAATTACTTCCTTTAAAGCTGCACATATTGTTAATATTATAAGCATTTGCAGTATTGTTTTTTTTCTTGCTCTGCACATTTGGATGCATGTGTGAGAGTATAGCTGAGACAGAGTCAGTGAGACAAATAGGATAGAGAGAGGCTATGAGCAAATGAAGCACGAACATTTGCATCTCAGGAAGTGCGTCAGCCACACGGGACAGTCCCAAAACTAAGAGCCTTAGTACTTTTATGCCCTATTTCACACACACACACACACACACACACACAGTATACAGACGTAGCGTTGAGAAATATTGGCATTAACGCAACTTTGAATGAGGTGGTTAGAGAATGTATTGTCTCAATTCTATAAACGGAGAATACATTTTGGGGACAGTATACTGTTCAAACATCAGACAGTATCTAAGTCATGTCTCAAAGCTACATATTTTTGTAATCTTTTATTTTCCCATTATGTTACACTATGTTATCCGTTTTCCTCTTCCAGTAATATTGCATTAGATTTCCAATACTCGTGGTGTGTTTTTCCATCTTTCACAGATCAAGACTTCATGGGCTTTTTAGATGGAAAATTATCAATACAACATGAAGCATCAGCAAAAACGCAGTGACACATTGCCAACATGCTTTTGTTCCCGGTGCCAACATCAATAATTCAGCCACTAGCTCATAACTTTATTTTCAATGCATAATTGAGACCAACCAATGTTTTCTTCAGCCGTTTATACGTCGGGCAATTTTTAAACAATAAGAGGAGCGGTCCATTAAGCTTTTAACATCTCTTTTCCATACTCCAGTAGATGGCTGGAAATGATGGACAGTGGGGCCTGTTTTACTCTCTTTGTGCTCAGCAATGTGCGAGATAGGGCCTTTCAGGTATTTTCACACTGCAGTCGTAGCTTCTGTAAGCATGAAAGTCTTAAAATGATAACTGTGGGAAAGCTGTGGTGAGTAAGTGAAAAGGTGTAGACTCCACATTTAAAAAGTGTGGTCTGGAAAGGAAGGGGTCTTTAGAGTGAGCTGAGGTTTCTGTACCTGCATTTGTGAATGTGCTTACACGTGAACAGTGTGTGTGTGTGTGTGTCTGTGTGTGTGTGTGCGCATTACAGAATGCTACTTTGAAGAACCTATCCTCCTTCCAGTGACTCATTATATAACCTGATTACATTCCTCAATGTCTTTGTACTACTGCTTAATAAATATTGATTTACTATTTTAATTACATGTTAATCTCAAAACACATAGGTGCCAGGGTTATGACTCTCTGAAGTCATACTGCAAATTTCCTGTTTGCAAATATTTATTGAGGATGGCATCCTGAGAGGGCAATAAAAGTGAATAGCAATCATTAAACAGAGACTAGCTGTCTACAATAGCTGCACAAGTGCCAATATTAAGTACTCAGGTCAACCTAACTACTAATCAATTACTTGTAATCTTTCATTTGCATCAACAATAAAATAAATTCTTCAAAAAGGGGAATAGATTTCATCCATCTTTTATGTCCATTTCTTTGTTGTCTAAAAATAAAATAAAATATTTGACAAGCTGACGAGTTTTGATTTAAATGATGTTTTAATACTTTATATTACTTTTGACATATTGTATAACCAGGCTAAATACCTCTTACAGTGGCTATATGAATCTAACTTCCTCACTATAGTGCTTTAAGAATAGGAGGCTCAATGCAGATTAAATTGTTCTCCAAAAAAAATGAGACCTACAGGTTATGTTAAAATGCTACAACTTTCCTAATCTACAATCTCAGGTCAAATTGAATTTAGATTTGGACTTTTAATTGACAAAATGTTTTTGGGCATAAAACACATCTGAATTCATGATTTTCAAACTAATTTAGATAACAACCATCTATGTTCTATAGCTGTGAAGTGCTTGCTATCGCCATACCTAATTATTTCCCAAACTGATTGCTTTGTGAAGCATAACTTACCAATACACCAGAGGGGATTTTTCAGACTTCTTAGGAAGAGTGTTAAAATGGGGGCAAATAATGGAGCAGATCATTGGGGCTATTTTCTTCTTTTTGCAGATTGCTTTATCTCCCATTTGCATTAGAATATGTCATCATAAGTAATTTGACAGCAGTGTATTAAGGAAGGATCATACACTCAGTATTGAATCTGGTTAGATGGTAGCTACAATAGGTGACTGGAGAAAGTTTTTTTTCTGTTCAGCACACATGGGGGTTTACATGTAATCTGTAAATAAAGTACCACAAAGAAACCCTCAAAAGTAGCCATGCACTCGAGAAAAACAGAATTGTTCTTGGTGATCTGTTCATAGCAGGCCATCATGCCAGAAGGTTTTACTCCACCAACAGGCTACACTTTGTTTAAAGTTGTCATCATCAACCTTTGCCTCTATCACATACTTAAATTAATTCAAAGCATGTTTAGTATGTAGTATGTTCACACTATAAAATTGCCAACAACTTTAAAAAGCCAGTGTGCATACTACAATTGGAACAAATAAAAATCAAATTGAATCTAAACAAGTATTCTGTTTTCTAGTATACTATCAGGGAATCTAATTCTATAGTCTCTGTTAAGAAGATTATTGCACACAGTTGCCTGCTAAAAGGTTATACTTCAGCAATGAACCTTAAGAGTTTAGTATGCCCCCCCCCATCCCCCCCCCCCACACACACACACACACACACTTTCAGCCTTGCTTCCTCCTTTTCTATGGCACCTGCTTTTTCACTCTCATTCGAACATTTCAAATCATTCCATCACAAATACATATTGAAACTGAGAATGCATTAGGATGATTGGGAGACTGAAATATTAAAAATGAATTACTTTTCTTTTTTTGCAGGGAAAAACTGTGAGTGAGAAACAGTAAACAACATCATTTTAATCTCATCTGGCCTAAAAAAAATGGACAATGGAGTGTGTAATATTTACTTTAGATAGAAATGTGTGTTTGGGAATAATCCATGCAGCGTGTTGTGTTTGTATGGTTTGTTCCTGACATCAAGGTTGCTGGTTTAATTGAGCATGTACTGGACCCAGGTCTGAGAGAGCAGGCAGAGGAGCATCGATAAACTATGAAATGGTTCCAATATAGCCAATCGATGAGGCTTTGTGAGCAGCTCCCTTGGGGCTTTGATTTTCCTTTCAAACAACAAACCAGGATCTCTGCTCTTCAAAGGCAAACTCCATCTTTGCTGTTATTGTTGTTGTTCCTTCCCCAATGTTTGAGTGATGTCACTGAGGTCGATGTTATCCATGTCCATAAAGGCTCTCCCACACTTGAATCACCCAGGAGACGGCTTCTGTTGGTCTGCGCAATGGTAACAACAACCAATAAAGGTCAATCTCCCATGGTAATGGCCAATTGGGTTTGTTCCCATTATTGGCCCTCTGATCCGTAGTCAACAGATGGAGAGCTGGCATCACTGACACAAGTTACACTCCAACCTTAAAGAGGCTCAGCTCGGTCTCCAAGCGCTGTTGTGTGATTCCACTCTTTCTCCCCCTCAGCTTGTACTGGCCAGTACATCACTCCATCATGTGCAGCTCCTGTATAAGGAGACCCGTCGCAGTAGCGTCACAGGAGCGATGCCAGTGTGGGCTAACCGTCTAACCATTTCAGCTAATTGCCTCATTAATGATTCACCGGTGTTAGGCGGCTCTAGCACTTCGCTGTGGGGAGCAAATTGTTCTGATTGGTTTGCCTCTGTCAATTATTGATGAGGCAGTGAGCTGAAGTGCTAACACCTGGCTTTGGAGGTCCAAATGGCCCTGCATTCCCATCACATACTCAGTTATCACACACCCTGGGACCACATTCATTCTTGAAGGGCTGGAGTCTTGACTGTTGGTGTTCTCTGAGAGTGGATGTAGCATGCCCCGGGGCAATGGCTGTGATCTCAGTTGTTAGGATATTAGCTCATAGAACATGGCTCACTGCTGTGCAAAGGTGGACAAAACACAGATGTATAGCTTGCAGTGACTTGTGCTAAAAGTGGTGAAAGGCACACAGAGACAATGTCACATTAGAGGGGCCACTGAGAAAGGGTGTATGGATACAAAATGTTTGTGTGTGTGTGTGAGATGAGACCACAAATAACAGTAATATTGAGGAAAAAAAATCATAATAATAAAATATTTTTTTTGTCTTTTATCACCACATTGCACAACTTGCCTCTAGCTCTATCCTTGTCTTTGTGGAAAATAAAATTATGTTGTGACTATAAAAATTAAACATCTTAAAACCTTTGGATGAATTGAGTGTTTCCGACTGAGATAATAACTTCAGATTTTACAGGCCTGAGTGGAGCTGTAACGGTATGCAATGTGATGTCAATACTTGCTTTGTTTATGGTGATTTATAATGGGTGGAGGCTAGGCACCTTTACTGTAGGGTCATGTAATTGGATCTCTAGTAGATAGTAGCTGAATTGTGTCTAACGGCCCACCCACAAAATGCTCCTTCTGGCTACATGAATCATTTTTACACAGTGCACAAGCTGCTGAGGGGTGTCACCAAACGCTGTGCATTTCAAGATACAAAAACAATAAAGAATTGTAATTTTGTGAATAAAATAAACAGACTAATAGAAAGATGTAGACATGGAGTAGACTCATCCACACTGAACTTGCTCGTCTCTCCTTGGCCTTAATTAAAGCTGATTAAAGAGTCACCCCCCATGCTGATGCCACTGTCACTCTGAATCTCAGCCAAGTGGACTTGCCATGTACACTCACAGGGTGGTCATTCCGCCTTTGTTTTTACACTGGCACAAGTGACAGCAGAGCCTACCCCACCCCCAAATACAGTTGCTGTGACTCACTGTGTGTCACCATAAACTCTTGACTGGGGAACCAAGTTTAGACAAGGGTCCAGCTCACAACGTGGACTTCACTCACTGCCTCATGGTGCACTTTATATATGTGTGTGTATGTGTGTGTGTGTGTGTGTGTGTGTGTGTGTGTGTGTGTGTGTGTGTGAGAGTGTGTGTGTGTGTGTGTAAGCACTACACTAAGGTGAAAAGTGAAAATTGTGGTCTGTGTGACACTTTAATGACTTCTTTTTCTACTTTTTCTTTTCTTGCCCAACCCCTCCTCTCTTCCCTCTATTTCTCTTTCTGTTAACAGAACCCAACGATAGAGCAGTGATGACATCAGAGTGGCTGACCAATCGTAGGAAGACAGCTACAAAGCACAACATTCAAAAATGACTTCACTAAAAAACAAGACAAGACCCACTGAGATCCCTCGAAATCCTTACAGTGAAATTCTTGAGAGCCTCTTACGCTCCCTTTTCCTTCCTGATATTTTACCTCCAGCTTTTTTCTACAAAACATCAAAAAGAAGAAAAAAAAAAAGGACAGACTCGTATCCATGAGATGGTTGACAATGTCAGATAGATTCATTTGAAGGACTATTTTCTCTTCGGTGGGAAGATCATTGATGCATGCCTCTGTAAATAGATCATAACAAAACCCTATTCTTATTCCTAATATAGAAAACATAACAAGTCGCTCTCACCAACTTCATAAACCACCATGACTGTGGATAGAGTACTCATGGTTCAATATTTTCCATATGAAGTCAGTTTTCTTCTTACCTCCTCAGAGACCATGTTATTATCATTTCCTATATAATTTATCTACTCTTGGGAGTTATTTGGACTGTAAAAAGTGTACTTCCTACTCTTCTTATTCTCTTTACATAACGGCCTAGTCTTCCTCTTGAATAGCCACACTAGTAAATGTAAATAGAGATAAACGAAGACAACAGCATGGAACAGATTATAGTGTTTATTTACCACTCCCCTAGTAGATCACAAATCTCAATACGTGGATATTTCTGACAACCTTTTTAAAAGTTGAACATACTTCTGATAGTTATAGATATAGTCCCAGGTGTCTGAACACTTTCCTGTGTATTTAAATAGATGCATAAAAGCATTAGCTATAGGTAATGTTATTATTTGACTACCTTACGAGGATTTTAAGGCAGCAGTTCCTTTGGTATCATCAATCTGTTCCATCAGGAAACAAACGGTCACTCTGAAGAGGAAAAGACCAAAGCCACGAGTCTACCTGGGCACTGCTAAATATTGTTTTTTTATATTTTATTCTAGAATATTATTTTTTTTTTTTTAAATGTCCTATACCTACCAATTTATTATCTTCCATTGCAATAATTGCCCTCTCCCTCCCCATGTGTGGGTTGTAACCGCTGTAGCAAAGCTGCTGTCAACTTTTTCTTAGCATTGTTCGAAACGGTGCTTCGATCCTGAGCCTACACATGGGACAAAAGAACACCTCATTGATTGCAATGTAGACATGAGGACCCTCCATCTTCTATGGACTACGAAGATAACCAAATGGACTGACATATAATATGCCGCGCCAATGAAGGTACAACCGTCACTGGTGATGACAGAAAACCTTTGCATGGACAACAGGGAAAATACCAGGTTGTTGAACACCTCATCTCCACCATTGTGCATCCTCTACCTCTCAGCTTGTGCTGTGCATCTAGGGAACCATGACTTATCAGTGACCCCTCTACTGTCCCCACAGTCTGTTTCTGCACTGCATGTCCTCAGAGTCTCATGAGGAAAGTGTCCATTCTACTGATGGATGCACATGGCAATGGGGGAATACAAAACAAACACTGGTTCACTTTGACACACACATACTCACACATACAAGCGCATGCATACAGATGCACAATTATACACAGCGCCACTCCAATATGTTGCTGTATATATGTACAGTATATCAACTATGTATAGTCTCAGATGCTGTACTTTGCATGTTGACTTGTCAATGGAAAGTGACCATTATTCACAGAAGAGGTTGTGCAGGTAGGCCTAGTCACTGGATTGACTCTCTAAGCCAATGCAAGCTCTTCATCAGCTCTACATCTCCCTCTTTAATTTAAGAAAATGCATAGTTACATGACAGAATTTTTTTACCGCCCTCCTATTGTGAAAGGTCCTCTTCAGCCAAACCGCAGCGCTGATAGATTTTAAACTCTTTGAAGGAACAAATAACCTCGCCTTTGATGTCAGACAGAACCTGGCCACAGTGAGCGTGGGTAGGAGAAGAGAGGAAGGAAGGCAAACTGGGGCGCTCCAATTAAGTGGCAGCCCACAAAGTGGCATGGGGCAATCTGCCAGCAACTGTCTATTCATCCTATGTCAAAGGGATTTGCACATCTCAATGATTCTATGCACTGCCAGAGATGTCTGAGAGCAGAGCAGAGAAAGGAAGCAAGGCTCTGGAGAAAGGATAGGAGAGGAAAATATACCAAAATGTAAGGTTGTATACTTTAGCTTATCTTCAAGTATTTTCCTGGTCTTCCCACGTATATAATATTCTTTTCTGACCAGCAGCCACCTTGGAGAGTTCAATAACCCCTTAACCTAACACTGTTACACCGTCATGCGGCTCTCTGGGCTGTCATGACCTCACGTCCTGTCTGAGGTTAACTTTGTGTTAATGAGCATGGCCCTTAGCTCAACCAGATGTTCAGCCCTGTGGTTAAATACTTATACCCCTCTGTCCCAATGGTTCGTCAATGCCTGCTCACAACAGCTGTACACTTTCACAGACACTCAGAAACTCATGGTAGACCCTGATAAATAGGGAGAAATTAGATTAAAACGTTGTACAACAGGTGTTTCCTTTTTCACTAAAAACAATCAAACTGATCAAAATGCGCCCCCTATCAAAGAAAAATTGTCATTTCAGCAGAATACAGGTGCTGTAGATTACTTAATTTGTATGCCCCCTTGTACACCCAATTTATATGAAGAAATATTCTTAATTCAAATACTGTCAGAGCACACTGAATCACATGAGGGTATTTACAGTCAACATGTAAACAAACTTGAAATTAGGACTTATGACTTAGCAGTGATTATTTAAAGAAGATTTAAAATACAGGAAGGATGAAGATGTCACTCAAACATGAGACGTTATATGTGGTAGGAAACAAGACATTGAGCAAGTGCTGATCTTCTCTGAGCCTCAAGGCTTTCCACTTTCTTAGAAGTCAAACAAAGCTCCATTTCTGTGCAGCTGTAGGCAACGTGTGACAGGCTGATTTGTTTTTCTCTGCTTTTGAATGCAAGTACTACGTTGTTCTGCCGTGATAGTCGTGGCAGCATGGGTGCTTTTATTTGGCAATGACCCTGACCGGGATCAGCACAGGCATGTAAACACGCAGAGATGTACATATTCATAGACACAATGTGTGAAAGTGCACACAAATGCATAGAGGCACATCCTTGCTCTTTTTTCTCACACACACCATGCTAATCTAAACAGCAAGACTGTATGTAAACAGATCTTCGACATAATGGGATTGTTCAGTGTGCAAACAATAAGCTGTTAGCGTAATCACAGGTCAAAGATATATTACCCAGAGGGCCACGCTGTAGGTATATTAACATGATGGATATGTGGGAAAGAGAGGGGGGCAGGGATACGAAAGATATAGAGCACTACTGACTCAGATTTACCCCCTATTGGGCCCCGTCCGCTGCCTCTCTCTCCTCCACCTCCCTTGTATGGGCCCCACTTAATCAGCCTTTCTTTCTCTTCTTGCTCCTTCCCCCATTCACCCACCTCCTTCTTAGACACCAGGTTCCTATCTTTCTCTTCTCTGCTCTCACACCTCAACCCTGTCCTTTTCTGTCTTTAGTCCCTCTTTCCCCCACCCATTTCCCTCTTTTTCTGGACAAATATAATCTGTTTCAGCAAAGTGGTCTATACATCTCAGTGTGAGAGCAGGATAAAGCAGCTCCACAATCTTGTTTTGGGATTAAGTACACAAGGGTACACAAGAGTGAGCAAAAGAGCAAGGACTGGACAGAAAGACAGCATATTGTAGCATGAAGTTAGCATTCTGAACAATGTGATCAATATAACAGCTACATAGTTGATAGATATGCATCTACACACCCATGTCCCATTATCTTCACTTAACCATGTTGAAAGGACCATGCTTGTGCATCTAAATGAGTAGCAGCATACAAGTGCCATGCCAGTCAAGATAAATCCTGTGTAGCTTACTCCATTGCACATACAGCTTATTAACTTATCTCCGCTTTATTTGATTACCACCTAGCCCATTCTTTCAACTGGTTAATAAGTCTTTGTCCTCCCGACTAAACACTCCATTAATGTCATCACTGGCTAGCTTGTGTGTGTACTGTGTACGTCTGTGGAGCACTGAGGCAGATACACATCAGGGCCAAGTGAGTAAACACAGAGGCAGAACACTGGGGAGAAAAACAACCTGTAAGACAGACAATAGGTAAAAGGTGACCAGTCTGATGATGACAGTGACAGTCAAGACACTCTGCCTTATTGACGTTTGGCTTAAGATGTGGTCTTCGGCACAATACAGTCATATAGATGAGTCAATATGACTACAGATACAACGTGTAAATGTTTAAACATACAGTTATTCAATTTCAACCAGACTTACCAGGAACAATTTCAATTTAATTTTGACAAATAAGAATGAAACAAGATGAAAATTCTAAGCATAGTCAAAAAGCTAAAATATATCCACTTCACATTGCATAATAGAGTTGCAAAGTGGAAGGAGCTGTTTGAAAATCTCAAATTTTGCTGCTCACAATGTTACCTGACTTACACTTGGAACGCTTGTACCACTTCGATTGATATAAAACTCTCCCGCTTGAATCATCAGTGCAAAAGAATAACAACTGCATTTGAACATATCTACTACTTTGATAAAAGAGTAGGCAGAAGTCTGTGTACATAAAAACTTTAAGGGAGGCAATAACAACCACTACCGATGGACGTTTTTTGAGCAAGAAACATCCATGCGCCATGCTTAAAGCTCTGTTACGTGCACTGCTAAGAAGGCAGAAGCTAAAGTGTTGAGAAGACGGAAATAACAATTTCGGGAATCGAATTCGCGACCAGTCTGATTTGCACCTCTTGCTGACAACAGTGGTCGAGGCTCATGGTATTATCACATTTAGAGCCGTCGTCATGCCAAACTGGAAGACAAAACATGACTTCTCAGATTAAAAGTTGAAATGATGAAAACTGTGGCCATAACAAGAACCTATGTTTCTAAGTTAAGTAACATTGAGGATATTGTTTGAGTAAAATTTTAAATGGGAATACATAATGGGAAAAAACAGCAGCGCCTCACACTTACCAACTCTTTAGTGCAGGAAAATGCAGGGGCTCACACATCCATGCTCTTTTCCTCACTCTCTTACACACACATGCCCACACACACAAACCCACTACTGTTCCTATATGTGTCTGTGTCTGGTGGGGTGTCATGATTAACAGTGACCTCAAGCCAGACATGGTTGGGGTAGTGGGAGTGGGGTCAAAGGTGAAAGGATTACAGTGAGGCAACTTGTGTCAACTGCTCTTCTTAAATCCTGACCTCCAAGCCGACCCGAGACGCTTGAAAAGTCATTCACATGTATGAGCGCAACATATAATGTGTTCACACTGACATTACTCACATAAATACTATATTGTTGGGCTATTTTGACTTAAAAATAACTTGAAAAAATACTTGAAATGTAGCATTCAAAGCAGCATGGATTTGGATTTGGATGTAGAGATAGAGTGGATGAGGGTTGTTCTAATAGCCAGACAGCAGCAAAGATAGAACAGACCCCCTTATGTTACATAGCTAATGACATGGATGAATAATACAGCCTTTAAAGCCCTTACTCCCACCTCATTCTGACCTGCGCATAAGCTTGTGCTCTGGCTGAGCAGTTAGCCTTCAAGCCCCTCACTGAGATGAGATTGGCTCCCAAGAAGATTTGTTGGGGGAGTTGGAGAGAATCGGATTAACCAAAATGCCTCAATTGGAGTATATGCTCTGGGCTGGTCTCAGTCTAATACCATTTATAAATGCTGTAAACCAAAACTTTAGCATCTGATTAGGTAATGGAGAAAAACACATCCTTTTAGCAACCATTATCTGAGGTGGAATAGCCCAAATCTTCACATAAGGGTTGTACGAGTATCAAAACACAAACAGAATGAGTTTGAGTCATAAGCAGTAGGGACTTTTCCAAAAAAACAAGTCGCAATTGTAGAAATAAATAAAAAGGAAAATAATAAATGTCCAGAAGCTGTGGACAGGTGGCATTTCAGCCTGTGCACCGTTTAGCTGTGCAGTCTGGTTTCTGACAGCTTGATTTAGTCTCCTGCACCTGAGCCAGAAAAGAGATCAAATTAACGGCAGCTTAAATAGACTCCAATTCGCCTGTTTTGAAACACTATTGATGAGGCTAATGTATATGGAAAACACAGAATGGACTTTCTGGTAGCCATACCAAGCTTATTGTGATCGTGAAAATACTGCGTGCACTCAGTCAGGGTCAGATACACTGGGAAGTAAGAAAGACAATAGCATTGATTTGATGTACTCTGCCATCTGAGTCTGGTTATCCTTTGGGGGACATTAGGATTTGTCTTTAGGGTGTAAAATGGAGATTAAAGTGGCTCAAGGGGAGATGCTAGGATGCATGCTGTTCCCCCTGCTGTGAACAGGGTGTAATCCTTCAGTTTCAGAGAAGTGAAAAGTTTGCAGAGTCCAGAAAGTTACGCATACATCCCTTCTGGGCCCCCTACAGAGCAGAGAGTGTGAGACAGCAGGGGATAACCATATGCTATCAAAGTGTTCTTCAAAGCTCCCGTCTTTAGTCCACTAAATTATACAGTATCATCACATATACCTGACAAATATAGAAGAAAAATAATCATGCAGCTCAACACACTAACAGACTAAACAATACATTCCTTAGAAATATGTTTTAAGAAATCTGTTGCCTTTGAACTGTGAAGGGAGCATTTTTTTTATTTATTTTCTGGAATGACTTAGTTTAAACTTTGTTGAAACAGTACCCCAGTCCCAACAGTGTGGGTAAGCTCATGATTTTGTATTTACATGCTGTTACATTACTGCTGCTGGTGGACAATTACAAATTCATGAATCCTATCACAGTGAGCCCCTTCTCTGTTAGCAGAGGTTAATTTGTGCTAGCCCCTCATTTCAATTGTACTGTACTAAATGTCCACATTATTTCCCACATGGGCCTGGATGAGGGGTTTGATTATCCAAAGGTAGGCCTTGGTTGGCTCTGTTATTGTCAGAGGGGTCGTAAGCTGCAGTAACGGCTTCTAGGGTCTTATTGCTATGGCTATCAGCCCCTTGCCACTTGGCCTCTGTGACCCCAGTCAGAGATAAGCTTTATGGGAAAGCACATTAACATGCTCCTGCAGTCACCTCCCTACTTTATCAAAGGCAGTTCTGTGAAATCAAGTGTTTATGGACCCCCGGTGAGGGTATAGTGCTGCTCATTGCCTATATTAGAGGTTGAGTGTAAATGAGCTGGAGGTGGACAAAGGACCTGCACTAGTGGGGGGAATTGAGGATGCGATACTGATGTTATTCTCACTAAATGAGCAATATCTTTAATGACTGCAACACCCCATGAGCTGGATTATAAATACTGGTTGCAGTCTAAATATATCCATGTCTTCCAATCTTTCTACAAAACTGACTCTACCATAACATACGGGAGGTAAAATGTGCATATAGATATGATGTAGCATTGTTATTTATTCTGTTAGCTCTACTGTACACTGTAGGTGACAAACATTTCCTTTACTGTCTTCCTCTTTGTGTTACAAACTACTGATCCTGTCAATTAAGTTGTCCAATGGATGTATTTTTTTGTTTGTTTTGTTTATTTCTGGAACGTGCTATGTTGATATGGGCATTTTCCTGTGGCTATGAACGACACGAGGAACAAAAGCTAAATTAAAATACTGAGGTGTCACTAGTGTGTTCCTGCTTACAGCCTTATCACTGGTGAAAGATCCTTTCAGTATGTCTGCAATGATGGATGGTGATAGCCCTGTGTCTTTGTACACATCAGGGGGCCCTACTGTTGTCACTGGACAGATAGAGGGAGCGAGAAAGAGAAAGATGTAGCCGCAGCTTAATGTCCTTCTCTGGTGCTGTGCATGCTCTTTCCTATTTGCTTTTCCCTTCACGGCACGGTTAACATCGTAAATTAACCTTTCCAAGCCCCCTGTGCTCAGAGACTGGTGCGCAATATAGACAAAGGAAAAAAAAAAATAGATCTATGTTATGCAATGCAGTAGCACTGGTCAGAGACATAGCCTGTTACAGAATTGAGCTATTCCTTTTCAGTGATAAGGAATAAAACAACACACTTTGTTCAGTCAAGCAAACATTCTATTTTATGTGCATGTCCTGTGTGCTCTGCAAATTGGTATGAGGCTGCGTTTTGTTTTCCATCTTAGAAATGTAAATGAAACACATGAAAAGAAAATGTATTGTAGATCCTTCTCTTCTTAGTTCAAGTCTGTAAATAGGATGTAAATACCAAACAGCTATGCATGCTAATATACAAGCAATTTGTTCAGGTACTTTTGTAACCCAAACTTCTCATATGGCATGTAATGACAAAAAAAAAAAAAAAAAAAATCAAACATGGAAAAACATAAATTGTGAACGCGAATATGGTTTGTAAACAACTTAAAAACTGGAAAATATATGTCTTTGCTGTTAATGTTTTCTTACTGATAACTAATGCATTGGCCTGCCATTTACTACAGTGCTCTGCTCATGTTACTTGTTATCTTTTTTATGTTTCATAAGGTAGGGCTGAGGCAAAAAGGACCATAAATCACTGATTTGTGGAATAGTCGGGTTGGAGAATAAGATGGGGGGAAGGATGGCAGTCTGACCATACTCTTTGTAGTTTTTTTTATTGCCACTGCACGTTCACATGCATACATGTAGTAATTAATAACATATCCTTAGTGTCTAACACAGCCAATAAAATGCCATGGCAAAACTTTTGCTTAAAAGCAGTAGAAAATGGGCTGCCATTTGGGTTATTTTACCAAAAAGACGTATCACCAGCTCTAAAGTGTGCCGTTATTTTAAAATGGCATACATTTGTTTCTGATAAATGAATACAAAACCATTAACAAACTATAAAGCTGGTACAACAAGCAATTTTGACTCATTCCAAATTCTCCAAATCATGATTTGCACGTGAGGACATTTTGAAAACCTTGACCGTTTTTTTTTTTCTCATTTCTAATACTATGTCAAGTGACAATGATGATTATCTATATGCCAAATTTGCCTCTGCCCTTGCAACTCTAATGTGGCATTTTATGAAGACAGTGATGGAGAAAGTACGGAGAAATCTGTTTGGTTTCTAAGAGTGTTTATTTTCAACCATGTTAGAACCATGTTGTATCCCAAGGCGCTCATGGTAGATGGAAGTGTCTAATTTTTAACCTGTGCTAAAGATATTTTAAATTTAATAAATAATTATTGTAAGAAGAAAACATGTGTCGTGTTCTGAACTAAGCTCTTAAGTTGTGCATATTTTCTATGATTATATTTTACAGACGTGAAGGATGCAAATCATGAAGACAAGAGAGACAGAAACTGAAGAGAATGAAAGAGTTCAATTATAAAAGGCCTTTAGGGGCATTTGTGTCTGGGTAAAGTGCTCTCCTCTAAATGTAAATTTAAGTGATGAGTCTTTTCAGTCATTATATCCATGAGGAAATACAAAGAAACTACAGTCTCAGAAACAATGATCTTTGAACCCTGGCTCTAAGTTGTGGAAGCTGGAGACTGGAGGTTCAGTTTCACTTCACCTTGGCCTGAGCCAAACAGACTGTCTCAACCACCAAAATATAACACCAATTCAATTCAATTCAATTTATTTTGTATAGCCCCATCCCTCGGAGGGCTTGACAATCTGTACACAAATGACATCCTCTGTCCCGGGACCTTACATCAGAACAGGAACCCCCCCTCACCAAAAATAAATGTAACGAGGAGAAAAAGGGAAGAAACCTTTGGGAGAGCAACAGAAGACGGATCCCTCTCCCAGGATGGACAGAAGTGCCACACCACTCTGTAGATTATTTGCAAGACACCAATAGTGTTGTTTGGGATATTTGTCGAAGCATTTTCTGGAAGGGATGGACCAATACCAATACCAGAATCAGGTGTTTCCCCGATACTATGCTCATGTACCCTTACTCATAATCGTAAAACTACTCAAATACAACTTTACGGCACTGTTACGTTAACCTCTCATCAGTTGAGCAGGTAGATGGACGCAGAGAAATAGGGTTATACCAGACCAATAGCTGACCTTCATTAACCAATCGTTAACAGTTAACCGACAAGATTAGGCAGCCACAATGTTGCGTGCATTGTCATGGACACATGCAGCCATTTTCCTAGTGAGTCTCCACCCAATCAATTAGTTAAGCTGCGAGGTTTTCGTGTGTGTCTGCCTGGTATACTCTGTCAGGGTTTCCGCCAGTGTATTGCAAACCCGGCGTAATGTTAGCGAGTGTTTGGTCGAGAGATGGAGCGCGTGAGTGATGACGAGTATGAAGTCAGCAGTAACACCATAGCTGTGAACGCAGCAGTGCATTGTGGGAGCAGGTTATTTGTTGCTGAATAAATGCTACAAATCCTCAAGACCCAAGTCAACCTCTCGTGTCTTGTGTATAAGCCACCTGCTGATTGAAGTGAAGGGGTTAGCCTTGAAGTCAGCCACAACTCTGGCTCAGGCTTTTTAAGGTGGGTTGACCTTTAAGGTAGACCAGATATTCTCTTTTGAGTGTCAAGTTTTGCGAAGCTTTATTTATTTCTAATAATATCGGTGCTAGGTATCAGCAAGTAGAGAAATGTAAGTACTTGTGCTCGGTCTGAAAACCAGTGATATTAGTGCATCCTTATTTTCTGGTTTATCAATAGGAGTATTCCTTGCCGGCAACAAAAGGCATGGATAATAGTTTTGTGAAGGTTATCACACTTCTTCTTTAATTAATTAAAAGTCACTCACAGTCACAGACAGCGAGGCAAGACGGAGACATTTGTGTTTTGTATGTTTTAACTAATTGTTTACAAGAGGACACATTCAATTAGTTATTTCATTATCGCCCTCGGTGTAATCAATTGACAATGCCGATAACAAAACCACATCAATTTGTGAGCCGACTCCAGCACATTTCTCTAAATGACTGAAGAGCACTTTTATTTTCGGCCCTCATGAGTTCTTGTCTGCTCTGGGCATTTCAGCACAAACCCATCTAATGAACCATATCATCATGTGTACCATGAGAATCTTTTCTGTCTTCAGTGATTCAAAGTTGTTTTAGTTACTGTTCGTGACCCAGAAATTCCACATGTAGACTCTGTCTTCTGTGGGGAGTGAGGTTCTGTCTTTTTCTCCCCCCGCCATTTCCCCTTGAGTGATATATGGCAAAGAAAGAAAGAAGCACTCGTTTTCTCGCCTCCCCCCCCGCCCCCCCAGCGTAGATAAACAATGCGAGTGACAGTCTCTCATCACTCAAGAGGCTGAATCTCTGGCCCTGACCCGATAACATCAAGTGTGTGTGTCACCTGTCAAGTGGCTTCTGTCACACTTCAGTGGGAACTCTAAAACAAGACTGTGTGTGTGTGTGTGTGTGTGTGTGTGTGTGTGTGTGTGTGTGTGTGTGTGTGTGCGTGCGTGCGTGCGTGCGTGTGTGTGTGCCTGTGAAGTTGATTGGGGGATGGTGTTGTGGGTTTAAGAGTGCCTGTTGGCATGCAAGCGCAGGCCTCTCTAGGCATGAGTGGAGTCGAGAGTGGCGAAGGGAGGGGGTGGTGCTAGTGAAGGTATACCAGGAAACTGAGAAAAAAGGAGGGGGAGGCACAACGACTCAAATGAGAAGGACTTGTGCAGACACTGTGAAACTATCTCATTTTGTAGGCTCGGCTAGTCTCATTCTCATGTTCAGAATGGGCAGGGTGATCTGGGAACGCAATTATTTTCACCTATAAAAAGCAACATATGCCAAGATCATAAAAGTTCTTATTGGACAGTAATTTATTAAAGCAAGTCATAGAAATGGAAAGAGGTAGGGCACAAGCTATAATATGAGGGTGTCGTTCCGCTTCTCATTAAGGGCCTGAGTGTCAGTGAAATTCAATACCCCAGGTGCTTGACAGAGGAGGGATAGATGAGCTAAACAGAAGATGTTCTCTCTTTATAAGATCCTGGGGAAATGGGAACATTTACTGCAGCCACATCATGTCAAAGTTCCATTTTCGATTCATTCTCTTCGTTTCACTGTAAACCTATATGTATTCAAGTGTATAATGAAGCTCATTTCACAGCCACACACATCCTTGGTGTATTTACTTTTTGCAAAACATTCTCTCGGCCCATCATGCAGCTTTTCAAGGGGAGGTACTAACTTTGAGAATAACAATGATCTACACCCTCCAGCCAACACACAGCTGCTACTAAGCAAAACTGGCATCCTCTTAAATGGATGAGTGATCTGAAACAGTGTGTTTGTTCATATCTTGCAAATGTTTAAATCATTGTTGAGCTCTGAATGAGCAATAATAAACCATCATTGTGATCCTCACAATACTGAATGATGTGGATTAGCCAATGGGGAGCAGATTGTATTGAGGAACTTATCAGCATCTTCTCATTATCTAATGCACAAAGTGCACGGGGAGATGATTATGTCTGTGGCACATTTTACCCAGAACAATGTGAGCTTGTGTACCTCTGTTCATTTGTTGCTCAAAATGAACGAGGCGGATATGTGCTATTGTCTGAGGTTATTGTAATGGTAAAATACAGTTTTTGTTAATGTAAATGATTGTAAATGACTCTTCTTTCAGACAAGAATGAGGTTTTTGTATCTTTTACTGAGATAAATACCGTCACAAATGAGGCTGGACGAAACAAAAGCACAAGAGAGAGAAACAGGCAATTGTGATAGAGGCAGGGAGGGTTTTGTGCACGCCTATTGTGTAATGTCTGGCAATGTACTCGCATGTTTGTTGTCGTCTTTCACAGTGACAACCGCATTCTGACAGCAGTCACACTCAACACAAACAGAAATGCACACACACACACACACACACACACACACACACACACACACACGCGCAAGGTGTTACAGGCCTGGAAATGAGACAGACAATTATACACAATGTAAACACAAATACTTAATATGCATAAAGTTGCACGGTGCAAATTGTATTAAGGTAAGAGTTATATCTTTACACAACACTTTTAGTATTTCAGACGAGATGTTTGATAGATATCTTATATGATTATTATGAATCTTTGACCAATTCATGAACATCTTTCTTTTCTCCCTCGTTCCTTCCATTTGCAGCATTCAAGAGTGTTGAAGAAGCAAAAATAATTATCTAAAAAGTGATCAGCATAAATGCAAAAATCAACTTTGTTGTGGCTATCAGATACAATTTTTACATGAATACAGCTGATTTGTTGATCTGCAAAAAATACTTTAGTAAAGTGCTATAAAGAAGCCCATGTTAGCTGAAAACATGTGCCAATGCAGGCACTAATCTGAAATGCATATTTCTACTCTTAACATGACCATTTAAGAAGAGTCTGCGCTATCATGAACCATCCAATCAAGAAAGAAATCACACAATTATGCCAAACTCTGGATGTGTATTGGCATGATATTAAAAGACGTTTCCTTTTGGTTACTTCGAACTCTACATTTTCCCATAACCTCTGTGTTCTGTTCAATCACATATTGATGTAAACTTGGTCAAGGTTGTACGGGCCAGCTGGTCAGCCTGTCGAACATGTCCAGATCATGTCTGCTGAACTGTCCAGAGAACACAGAAAGCTCTAATCCCTTGTTTGCTTTGGAATCAATGCCATATTGATCACAGCCTAATTATATCATCATACTAGTATTAATATCAATTGGAATTGATTTGTAGATACTCATTTGTTGTATAAAAGTGCAGTTTGCTTGTGGAAGAGCTCTCATTCTAAGGTAAACACACAATAAGTCGTGTCATTGATCCCACTACTATATGCAAATTCTGAAAAGACCAAATGAAGGAGGCAATTTGAAGTCCAGCAATGAACTTCATTAGTCACAGGCATGCACACTTGCACATATACAGTACATGCACATGGATCACACACACCTTCACTCATATATGGACACACACACACACACACACACACACACACACACACACACACACACACACACACACACACACACACACACACACCCGCACACACACGCACACACACCCGCACACACCCACACACACACACACGCACACACACACACCCACACACACACACACACGCCACACACGCACACACACACACACACACACACACACACACACACACACACACACACACACACACACACACGTTCACACACACATGCGCACACACACACACACACACACACACACACACACACACACACACGTTCACACACGCATGCAGCCCCTTGGACATGTCTCATTAAATTCAGGTGAGCAGATTAATTAAAATGATATTTAAATCCCTCAGGACTGTAATCTGCACTGCTGGTGTGTATGTCACACACTCACACACCCACACATACAGGTAGGGCAGCAAACATTACATAGAAATGGGTAGCGGGGGAAAGATGGGTAATTTGCAGGTAAGCAGAAACATTTGTGTGACCTGTATTTACAAGCAAGGACATCTATGGCGCTACCTGAGTTCTGAACCCATCGCCATACGAGTGTGAGAGACAAAGTGAGGAAATCAGTATCAGTGAAATTTAAGCTGAAATTAAAATGCTTCATTGTGAGGAGCTTCACACTGCAAAGCCTTTTCTGTTCAGCTGATTTGACCTTGTGTCCTCAAACCCTTGTGTCCTCAAACCCCCCATCCACTCAGCCTACTCATCCACAGCACTGACCTTAACTGCAGCTGTGATTGGTAGACCAGAGGTACGCTTTGTTAGCCTTCTGTAAATTCTGTAATAACTTCACTGATTGCCTGACACTGAAGTATTTTGAATGCTGATGTTACACTGAAGATAAATCAGGAAGGGAAAAATAAAAGGCTCCTAATATAACTGCTTAAATGAACATTGTACCAGATAAGTGCTGAATCTGGAGATTTTATCAAATTAAGAGTATAAATAAATACTGGCTTGTGAGTCTTAATATTTTTGCATTAATCAAAACTTAAACCTACGTCAATGCATGGTGACACTTGAGTTCCTGAAAGGTGAACCAGCTATCGAGACGGTAGCTGACATCAACTCAGTCGTATGTATTGTAGTTCTCATTGGATGTTCATATGAAATCAAGAGAGTGTCACCACATACCAAATACAGAGGACATAGGTGTTGTGTAGGAGGTGTGTTTCTGCATATGCTCAGCTACTTTCCTACCAATCAAATCAAAACAAGAAGGAAAGTGAAACTTGAGGCATGGTTTGGTGCGTTTCTATTATCAAAAGAGAAATGATGACAGGAAGTGTCAGTTACACATCAAATACATTTCTATCTTCATCAAGTTTGTTTGTTTTTGCCATTTTCATTTCGGTCACTGCATTTTATGTAGTGTAAATATTCTTCCTTCATAGCTCAGAAGAAGCTCTGGAGTGGACATGAAGAGAGAAAAAGATTAAATGAGAAATAAAAAAAAAAGAAAAAGAAGCCGTCAACTGCCATGCTGTGGGCCTTCTCCTGACCTTCACCTGCCGGAGAGGCAAATTGCATTAGAGAATGACATGTCATTCATCTGGGCTACACTTGGAGGATCATTTAGCTAATTTAATGATTAATAAGTTTAACACCTCTTAATAATTTCATTTGGCCCCGTGATTGAAATCCTGGCGAGCTGAGCTGAGCGCAGTGGGAGGCAGATGAGGATGTCTGGGATTGAGACTGTCTGTCTGAGAGCAGAAGACAGGGAAAGGGAAAGAGAGAGAGAATCTCCCTGAGGACTACATATCAGTCTATTACCACCATGACCTTTTCCCTCCACTGGCTATGCCATTAGAGAGAAAATCTGAAAGTAAAGCCTTGATTAACACAGTTTTTCAACATGTTGAAAGAAAAAATGGAAGAGGAAAAATATGTTCCTTCATTAGGAAAATGTTCTGCATTATTAATGTTACTGAAGCCGGGCTAAGTGGACCTTAGAGCATTACGGATTCCTGGTTTAACCAGAGGTGATCACTGTAGAGACTCACAAAGTCTATACTGTACAACATGATTCTACAACAGTGTGACAGAAGGATTTACTGGAAACCTTTGGAGAAATTAACCTGCAACAATTCAACCTCCTCAGTCCTAAATCCCGGTTAAAAAAATGTTTTGTCCAATTTGATGATGTCCGAGTTATGACCGTTTTAACCATGTCCTGATCATATCAAACAAAATATCAAATACATTACAAAAAGGAAATATTGTTTTGGGCCAATTTTAAAATAGATGTGTACAAAGTGTTGCACATTGTAGCCAAACCTGCGTGTTCATTTTTTCACACATTCATTTCTGTCGTTGACACACTACAGATGTACTGCGTAGCAGCGTTGGCATGTCAGTTCTCACGATCTAGCAGCTCTCATAAAGAGCATTAGTATGTTCTCTCAGTTAGGTAATAGTGCTCTCCACAGAAACTCATGACAATGTTCCGGGGCTGAATGAGAGCAGAGTGAGCCGGAGTTGTGGTAAGATTACAGTCAGACCTGATCACAACGCATTGACAGATACCTTGTAGGTAGGATGACTTCCGACAAATGCACGCACACACACGCATTCATTTTACACACACACACACGCACACATAAGCAATCCAGCTCAAGTAATGCATGATTCTCACTCCTGTTGCAGTTTCACCTCAAAAGTCAGTTCTCCACATTACTCAGTTCTCACAGATTCGGTCGGCAGCAGAGCAATGGTCACAAGCTGAAACCAAACGATACCACTGCTGAAGCCTGCATGCCTGAGGGTAGCAGCCACTCAATATACTTGTTAGATCTTAGACACCCTGCGTCCTGACGGAATAGCTATTAAAAGGCACCTTGCTCTCTTGTTTTTCAGATCGGATCACAAGAAAACACTCACGGAATGCTTTGATGTGCAACATGGGAAAGAATCATGTTCACCACAGCATTAAATTCAGTTTGGATTTAAACAGGACTTTGCCCCTTCTCACCTTGGTGTCTACATCTCCTGATAAGCCCATTTGTGTGACCCATGTCAACTAACTAAACAGCCTCCTACTGCCCATCAAATGAAACAGTGACCTTGTCCCAATCTGCTTTGGACCATGCTCTCCACCTCAGTCCCATCTTTCTCCTCATGACCCTTGTCCCATGCCACACAAGGTCATGACGGATCCTCCCACATTGCTTTCCATGTCCTCAGAGAAGCTCTGTGGTGTTTGTGTGAATGCAGAGCTGAAAGACCTCCAGACAACCTTGGAGGGCCTGTTCCAATCTATAGAGCCAGCAGGTGATGCTTATCTCTACTACGGCAGGAAGGGGTCCGCTCTAATTGTGTGAAGCCACATATTGTCATGGTGGACAAAGAGAGTCTATTAAGTTCATAATATAAGGTTCAGGTGAAGCAAACCAAAGACTGTGACGTGTGAAAACCGAGCCAGCTGCCATCAGCTATCTGAGTGTGTGTGTACCTTGGACACATAAATTAATGTAACATAAACAGTTTCTTCAAATGTCTCCACTGATACAAACATTGTTTTCTTATATGGTTAAGAAGGAAGCACTAAGAAAACCATCGCTCTCTTAAAAGACTCACAAATTGAGCTACGCCCCTACAAAGCACCAACAGTGCGAAACTTGGACCATCTCTTTTTTTATTTTTCTTTCTTGTAAAACATCCCACAAAATTCCTGGCCTGCAAAATTAGTCTTGTCTTCAAAACAAACTGGTGTGTCTAAAACATGCAGAGGTCTGTGGAGGGACACGCAGAAAGGAAATGGCTATGATCTCTGTGATGATTTTGGTTGGACGCCGACACACATCGTGTGTGTGCTTAAAAGCATCGATGAAACTCAAACCTTTTCAAAAACTACTTAGGAAAATAAACGCAGCTCCCATTCCAAATAAATGTCTGTTTGAAATGAAATGTTGGACCAATATTTTGGCTTTGGTTATAACCTAGAGAAAGAATTGAAAACATTTTTTAAATGGACTTTTTCGTAGAAGTGGAGCTCAGGGGATTCTCACTTTGAGGGTGGCGTAGATCAAAGGTTGTGCACTGACTGTTTGTTAGGGCAGACAACCAACAGCCACATAAGTCTGGCAATAGAACCCTTTCTCAACAGGGTGCACCTGGAGAACACTGAGGCCAGTGTTTTGGCTAGAAAAGTCTGCAGCTTTGCTTTCAACACCTTCGCTGCCCCTTTTCCGGGACTGAAGCAAAGGCAAATGCTGAAAAACATCAGAGCAAAGTCACTAAACAGCAAACAACATGCATAGACCTGTAGACATGTAATGAAATACAGAATGGAAATGTATTCAACGATGGACACTGCACACACATATACTGTATATACAGTATCGCTGAATATACGTATAAATACACTCATATATATACATATACTGTATATGTGTGTGTGTGTGTGTGTGTGTGTCTACACAAATAGGTACAAAAAGAAACACAGCCACACTTACTCTTTCGGATTTGTGTTAATTGCCATTTAGTTGGGGTAATCATTGCTCCTTTTCAACTGACTCTTGTTGAAGTGAGGCCGAGGGGGTTAATAAGTATTTCATTTAGCAATTATTATTCTATCAGCAGCTTTTCCTCTTCTGATTGGTGTTTATTGGCAATGTACTCAAGCTGGTGTAGCTACCGTGGGTGTTTTTAGTTACTCATTTCTGTTTTAATTGCCTGCCTCCACCTGTAGAGAAAGGAGTGGAGAGGTTTTCCCCTCTCACTGAGGAACACAGTAGGCTTTGAGATGTCAGCCGCTCTCTTTAACGGGCCAATGACAGTTTCCTCCTGTCACAACTCTGACTTCCTGTACAAACATAACCTCATTAAAACTGCCACCCTGGTCTGTGGGCGGGCCTCCTGGTCCTCCCCTCCAATTAAGAGCAGTAAGGGCTGTCGCACTGACAACTCCCACTTTGAGTTAAAATCTGTGCGCTCAAGGGGCCAACGCCATGTGTCAAAACATAATTATGATCTCACCCATACCTCTGTCCAAAAGAGAAGAGGGAGTGTGAAAGAGAAAGAGAGAGTGAATGAGAGAGAGGAAAGGAGGTGGAGAGAGAGAGAGAGAGAGAGAGAGAGAGAGAGAGAGAGAGAGGAGAGAGAGAGCGAGAGAGAGGGTTGGGGTCGGCGAATGGAGGCAGTGGAGGGAATAATGAACTGAGAGGGATAATGAGAATATTTGACCGTAGTACGTTTTATCACCCCTCCCCCACACGCCTGTGTCTTCAAAATAAAGAGTAATATTTATTCTTTGTACATCTGGACAGGGCAAGGGCATGTTCATCCCCTTTCTGTTGACACTGGTTCCTCCCAGCAGCGAGAGTTAAGTTCAAAGGTTGAGCAGTCACAGCCTGCTTGTGTAAAGGATTTCTGGGTATGACAGAGTGTGATACCCCTTATTCAACCCATTACCCTTATACACTCACAACACACACACACAATATACATGCATCTATGTGCCTGCTATGCAATCACTCCCAAGTCTTATCCCAGCATGATTTGCGAGACATGTTTTGCATGCCAGGTCCTCCAGCTGATACGAGTTACCCCCGTTCTATCCCGGAGGACAGGAGGCAAAGATGAAGAGGGTGAAGCGAGGGGAGGATGCAAGAGGGAGGTCACAGAAGAATGTGACACCAAAGGCCACCCCCTGTCTGCAGCGCACAGCGTCATAGCAAGGCCTCAGTGACCCAGTAACAGGACACTGCAGGGGCCAACACACTGCAAGCTGTGCCCACTGTCACAGCTGCCAGTCAGCCAGGTTTGATAACTGACAAATGATGTTACTTATGTACCCCTCCATGTGAACCGCACACTAATAAAGGCTCTGTAATTAAACTTCCATTCAAGCAAATTAACAATGCAATTATTGTGAGATGTAATCTGTTGTATACCGAGATCCTTTTGGTTTTAAACACGCACGGAGATTTCCTCTCTTTCATTGCATTTTTGAACAACCCCTTCCCCGGTTTGTCCTTTTCCTCGCTTGTCCTGTATGATGGGGGCGAGATGGGGTTGGAGACAGAAACAGACAGGTGTTCAGGTGTGTGATGTTTGACATGCTCACACAGCATGCGTTCATCACAGGGAGGAGACATGTTTGACAGCAGCGACTCCCTGACCATGATTACATTATCTCTTGGTGTGCTGCTGAAGGTCAGGGGATAGCCCTCGCTAGCGAACAAAACCAAACACTTATGAGACAGAGTTACCAAAAGACTGAGATCAAAATCATCAAAAAAGTGCTCTGAGTTTTGATTTACCCTATATTACATGCCTATCTTGTTCAGAATGGTACATGTAGTGGTTTCGGACAGGAACTTTTAAGAATGATTAATATTACAAATCATTTGGTCTGCTAACAAACAATGTACTGTAGGAGTGGTGATGGCACTGTAGAGGGTAAGTGAAAGAAAATTGACCCAATGTGATTTGAATATTTTAGGATCATCAAATTACCGAAGTTAACCAGCTTTTATCTTTCCAAGACTAACATCCATTTCTTTGTAATAAAATGTGTCACAGCTAACATGAGAGTTGGAGTGAATGCATACTGTGTTCATATGTCCTGATGCAATCCAGTACTGCGTTCCAACATACCACATACTTTAGGACCACTGACGACAGGATACATCCAGTTAAGTGTGTCTACACACTGGGAAACAATGAAGGACATAGGACTCGTAAAATCTGAACCCTCAATTAGAACAAAGGAATGAATTCAGGAAAGAGTCACACAAAATCTACTTAAAAACTGAAAGTGACCTTGGGAGGATCCTCGCGCAGATGAATCCTGTTCCCAGCACGGTCTAAGCAGGCAAAGGCAAACAATGTTTAAATGTTGGCAAATGACTGAAATACAAAGAGTAAAACATGTGATTTGGCATGAGGCAAACATGTCCTGGGTGGACGATGACAAAGGAGAAAAAACAGATCATTTAAGTTCAGCTACAAAGATAAAAAATAATCCAAATGCTCAACCTCATAGTGAAATGCTAGTCAGAGGTAAATTGCATAATAAAGTAGCTCCTCCATCTCCTTGGAATTAACACAGTCTAACTTGGCTGGAAACAGTAAACTACTCAGATTAAATATGAATATTTGTCTCTGATCCATGAATTATACAAAGCTTGGCGCAATGAAACAATTATTTACTCATTTTGGTTTTTCTTGTGTGCTCTTCATTTTTTTGTTGAATATCAACAAACCAAGCGAACATTAACTGAATAGAGATGTCAGTTACAGTGGCTACAGAGCCATTATGTGGCATTCCCTCTGGGGTGGGCAGTGTGCAGGAGATGGGGGTGGGGGCACTGGGATAAATGGGCCCAGTGTTTGTAATGGAGAGGAGTGTGGCTGCTGGCCAGGGATTTGAGTTAGCAGGCCTTGTCCTGGAGAGGAACACTTCACACTCTGCCAACTGGGGCTGCCCGTGCAGGGAATGGCATGGGGAGACCTCTCGTTTCTCCTATCTCCTTATCCTTTTGTGTGTGTGTGTGTGTGCGTGTGTGTGTGTGTGTGTGTGTGTGTGTGTGTGCGTGTGTGTGTGTGTGCGTGCGTGCGTGTGTGCGTGCGCTCGTGTGTGTTCATTGTGGTGCAAGAGTGTGTGCATGTGCACTCGCGTGTTTAAGGGAGAGTGATTAAGGAGAGTCTTCTGAAGCACGCTACTCGGTCCTCCTCCTCTATGTAGGCTGACAAAGAAAGCACTGCTCTGGCCTGTTCACAGCATTTCCAGCTTGAGCTGCGGGGTAGCCATGGTGAACTTGTGTTGAAATGCCACATAGTGCGAGCTGCTATATCTCTGTTGAGAAGGTCTTCATTGGGCTTTAAACAATCAATTTTAACCATGTGTTTTCAGGAAGCCGATTTTACCTTTACACACACATGCAAACAACACAGAAACACAAACACACACACTCTAATTGCTGTAAGTGAGTGAGCGCTTGGAGCGGGTGGACAGGTCTGGCTGAGTGGACGGTTTCACGCGTTCATGCACTGCTGCTCCAGCGGCATAATGAGGTGTGACGCATCAGACTAAGTGGCTAATGGGGTGTGAAGTCATTAGAACACTGCCTGTATCCCTCTAGCCCTCCCTGTCTCTAACTTCATCTCTCCATGCAACTCTATCTCATTTGTTTTCAGTATCACCACACTCCCCTTCCATCTATTGCTTTTTTTTTTTGCTTTTTGCAATCTCTTTTCTTTTTTCATGTCATGTCATGCCATGCCATGACAATCAGTTGTGTCTATCATTTCATCGTTGGCTATGCCACTGGATGCTTCAGAATCTTGACTTGTCTAACTTGCATGTTACATAACCTTTCTTTTTATTTGTTCCCTACCAGCTTCCACCTGCTAAGATTGCACACATTAAACGATCTACAAAGAAGCCAAATGCTCTTTTTTTGTTCTGCAAATACACTATAGGGATTAACTCTAAAAAAACTATGAACGTTTGAACATGCATGAGCGAATGGGGGGGGAGAGACTACCATCTGTTCCCTGGGATCAGACATAGTTGTAAACAGCTTTAAGAATAGAGAACAGACTGAAGACAGTGAAACTTAATATCTTAGTCCTGCTGTCATTTTTGCATTTTAGCTCCTTCTAATCCTCGGTTCACTCTTGCCCAGTAGGGCACAGACGTAGTTATCACTATGTGCCCTTTGACCTTTTGCAGCAAACCATGACAAAAAAAACCATCACGAAACACATGGCCTGCTATTGTAAAAAACAAAAAAAAAAAAAAATGTAAAAGCTGTACGTGTGGCTTGCAGTTTGTAAATATTCTCGATTAAGTTCAGCACTGGTGTAAAGTAAACCACTTCTGCGTATTAACATATCAATCTGGTTGATCTTGTTGTTGCGAGTATAAAATTAAATGTGCAGATTTTGTGATCTGCAATCTGCAAATGCAATTGTACAAGTTAATTTTGCAACCAAAGAACTCAGCCTGTTTCCCACTGTCTCTGTTAAGTGTGCCTGTGTGTGAGAGCGCACACCTGAAGCTGTTGTACCAGCCCTCTGTGTAATTTCATTAACCTTTCTACAGAACAGTGCATGTACAGATCCTCCCCAGCAGATTATAGGCAGTGAGTCCTCCCACACATCTACTAAAAGTTACAGCTGTACTGTGTAAAAGTTGAAGGCGGTAATCTAAAACATTCTTGTTTTCCTAAATGTTTGGTGATAACTTTCATTGCTTTAGTGGTTTGCACTCAGTGATGGCACTTGCCCAGCATAAATAGCAATACTCAGTGACTGCAACTGCTAAACAATAGCCGAAGCAGGAACATTTCGAAGTAAAATCAGGTGCGTCCTGATAAAGAAGTGCCAGTCTTACTTACTCTACTTGAAATGTAGGCTATAGTTTTTATCAAATTTACTCTAAATGCAATTTGAATAAAATCACCCTCTGTTTAAAGGTATGTAAGTGGTATTAACACTAAATAACATTGCAAATTTCCTGTGGGACAAATAAAGCATTATCTCATCTTATCTTATCTTAATATGATTCACATTTAAATGTGTTTCTATCATGAACTATGTAACAAGTCTGAACAAAATTAGAATACAAGAAGTTGCAAGAGTAGAAATGGTAGTTAGTATATGCTTAATCTGCATTCTGTTTAAGAGGGGTTCATTGGGAAATCTTCTCCCCTGCAAGGGGTCATTGGCCCCATTAAGTTTGAAAACCATCTAACATGATTTATTTTAAAGCTGAATCACTAATGTAAAGAAATAACTGTCAATCGAGAAAAAAGGTTGGAGACATTGTACTCCACCAACACTTACTCTCCATCATTTTTCACTGGCAAGCAGAGGTAGGTCTTTTAGCGAGTAAATAGGGGGTGATGAAAGAATAAATTACTTGACAAATAAACAAAAATAAAGAGAAAAGTGTATGTAGCCTTCAACAACTCAGAAACCTACTTTCCAGGCTGGTTTAGCCTTAGAAAACTAAAAAGCTTTTATATGTGTGTGTGTTTTGTGTATGTCCACACACATGCAAGTCCGATAGTGCGAGGAGAGAGAAGTCTTAGAACGCGGTGAAACATCATATTCCCTCGACAGAGGCAGACACTGTCCCCAGGCACTGATCCAGGTTAACTTTCACTTTATATCATATAACAGTGAGGTCAGGGGCTTTGATAGGAGAATCTGATTCCACACCAGCCCATGGTGATAGCCCTTCCCATGGAGCATGTCTCCTCCCACCAGGGAGAAGGAGATAACACTCACAGGCCGGGAGCTCTCAAAGACTGGAGGAATCAACAGTTTAATGCTCCAGAACTCAGAACTCCAATCAGACCTCATCAGTAACCCACGGTCTGGCTCTTTAAAAAGGACCATATCAGTGGTTTTGCAAGTCGTAGCTAATGTACTATATTTCACATAAACTTTACATCACAGAAAGTAATTTTGTAAACCTCTATGCTCAGTTTTGCAAATGTGAAGGTATTTTCTCTTCCATTCCAGGTGTCTATTGGTTGTCATTCACTTCTATACTGTATGAAAATTAATTGACAGGCTTTCTCAAGTTGTGTATTGCATTACAGGAAACATTAGGGCTATTTTCGTCAAAGTTATCAATGCCAGGTCTGAACAAGGCCATACCAGTATCAGTTCAGTGTGGCTTGATTTAAGTGGTAAGAATGTCATTCATTGCTTTCCCTAAAAAACAAAATTTTCATCAAACTCAAGTGACTCATGGATACGTGTGCACCTTTGTGGACAGCTTTTATTTGTTTACCTGCTGCTGCCTTATGTTCTTCTTTCATGATAGGACCCCTCCCTTCCACTAGGTTTCTGTGTCCTGTTTGCTTTCTCTTTCTGTCTTTCAGGATGTTGTTTGTCAGCTAATGAGCCACACCTGAGCCTGGTGTGGTTCCAGCTTTAAAGTCTCTCTATCCTTGGCTGACACGGCTGCTGTTTAGTTTAGTTTGTTTTAGACATTTTCACACATCACTGATTACTGCCTCTTCATGTTTGTTTAGTTTCGTTTATGTATTCTCTAAATAGATGTGTTTATTCATTACTTTTAACTCATCTGGTTTCCCATTCATGGTACAGCCTTTGAGCTGGGTTGTAACTATAGATATATATATATATATAGATAAATATATATATAGATATATATATATATATAGATCTATATATATATATATATCTATATATATATATCTATATATATGCATACAATAAGTCTTGGTAGCACGGGATTTCACCACTGAGATAATTACAGATGAAACATATCTATACATGATCACAACAGGAAACACTTATCACATCATCTGAAACTGAATTAGAAAAACAAATGTTTTTTCAAAAAACTGCTATCGTTTACTAGATCTTTAGATTCATTGGGCCCTCTTGCTCAGAACAAACACGGTTGTTTAAAAAGATTTTGAGCTTTGCCTCTACGCATTATTCTTGCTCAGCGATTATATCAACCATCTATTTTTCAACAGCACAGCTGTGGTATTCCTGTGAGCCAGCCAAGTTGGGGTACATATTTGTCTAAAAATGATTCACTTACATAAGCACAAAACTGCATTTCCTTACAAAATAAACAAAACCAATTACATTTTCAGTCCAGTGCACCACCTACTACCAAGGGCACACGACATGTCCTTTGGCAATGCACAAAATGTTTTAGAGGGAGAAAAAAAATCCCCTATGTTGTTTGTATGTCCTTGGACATTTGAATCCAGGTTCACAAAAAGATAGAAGCATTTGGTAGTGGTTTCGCCACTGTTCCAATGACAATGAGCATAATCATAATATCAACTCTATGACAGGACCTATATTTATTCATAATAGTTGTATAGAAAAATACAAAATAAACTGTCCATTGTTATAAAATCCAACACAATAGTCTTGTAATAAATACATACTTTTGTCTCATATGTAAATAAGGAGGGCAAACTTTTATAAAAATCTCAATAAGGGCTTGTACCCACTTTCACTGTCTGGAAAAAAACAAAATCACCATTTTATTTGTTAGATTAATTATCAAACGGGACACACTTTCTCTAAGCCTGTCCTGGACATTGCATGCCAAATCAGACCTCGGGGACCAGAATGAAAGGTAATGTTTTGGATTTCAAGTTTTAACGCACAGCATAATTCTTTCCAATTTACAGTGTAACAATGGTTCACCAGAACTGTGCGTATCAAAACATAAATGTAAGTACAAGGGAACAAGATGTTAAGCTAGGGAATAAAGATGTTTCATCTGCGAACTAACTCTTGGTATTTTTTCAACTGGCAGGCAACCAATCGCACCAATTCTAAATTGATACTAACATTGGAGTCTGACAGTACTCAGTACTACACATTACTACACGGCAGTCTGACAAATCAACATGGGCTGGGTGCTACATGCTGAACTCATTTAATTTTCAGCACTCTCAAGAGAAATCCATGTGTAATTAGATCAATACTTACATTTGATTATTTATCTCTTAATATGAAAAGATTAGAGGTGTCCCCAAAAGGATTAAATGTTCATTTGAGGACCACTGGCGTGTGGCCATTACTCTTGAAAGGATTAAGTAAACTAATTAAGCCGAATTTGCATCTGGAGCTAATTAGGTGGACACATTCAGAGAATTGGAGAGATTCAGAAGGTCAGGGTTGTGTTTTATCCTTCTTTTTCACCATTCAGATGGAGTAGAATTCTCTAATGTTTAAATTGTGGTACAAGACAGTCTGAAAGCTGGGCTTATGAAACCAGGTGACAAATCAAATGAAATTAAAGGATTATGACTGGAAGACAAAAAAGTCAAACAGAGTATATGGAAACCCTTGAGGATGAGGTGGTGAGAGAAGTAGTGGCATTATTATGAAGAAAAGAGAAAGACTGATTAGTTGATATGAAAAAAAACAGTACTAACACCAGTTCTATTGGCCTTAGCCCCTGTTAGAAGTGTCTGGTCATCTGTGAACAGCCACTGCTGTGAAGCAGGTGTGTAGCCATATGCACATGGCTGCAGAAGTGTGGCCTGGGACGGATAAAGACAGGAAACGGGGGCCTCATTAAACTGGTGCTAAACCAGGTAAGCAGCAGTGCTCAAAAGGCAGCACCATCCGAGGGCAATTTCAAGCCAACATATTGAAGAATACCTGAGCAATGCAATACAAACTAATAATATGGACGTGACCACAATTTTGACAAATAACTTAACATCTATCAAACTAAACACTCAATGTCTCACTCTGTCTCTTTTGCCACACATTCCTTTAGCTCTAACTACCAACAGATAGCATTAATGGCGAATGACTCGCTCTGGCCGTTCCATTATACCAATGGTTCCCCTTTCTATTACGTGTCATTCTGCTATATTCATGGTCATAACAGGCAGAGTGAATTTCAGTTGCCATCACAGTCTTACTGTAGTCCATATGTCAGAGGGAAGCTCTATGGCCTAGCCGAGGGGTCAATCTCTCAACCCTAATGGCCCTCTTTGGGTCATGTGACTGCCAAGTGCTCTGGAACACTCGTTACAACAGATAGGAGCAGAAAATGATTATCGGGAGGTCAATTTATGCAAGAGAGAGGCAGAATGACAAAGTGAGGGGTCAGAGCTCGCCCATATCTCTACACATTAAAGATTGACATGCAGAATCTGAGAAGGCTCCCACGTTACCTCACTCCTCACCACACGCACGCACTTCTTCATTTAAATATCAGACAGACGATGAAAGTGCAGCCATTAAAATGTTCGCCGAGCGCTTCAGGAATGAAATGGGGGAGATAAAAGAATTCCCCTGGGTAATCAACGGGGCTATGAATTAGCCGTGAGTTTTAGATTGGGGGGGGGTTAAAGATCTGGTGCATGTTTAACTCATTTGTTGTTCATACCTTCTGAAAAACATCAGTCCAGAGAGGATGCTATAAGCAACTTTATGCTCTCCAACCTATGGTTAAAGGAAAAGGCATTGGCACTTGACGGCACTTAAGGCAAGGGGAATGCACATAAAGGCCATTTACTCTCTTCTATATACATATCTCGAGTGCTTATGCACAGATTATCATGCTCACTCGTTCTTTTGGTAAATGTTGGGGTCACTTGGTTTGTTCTTCTGTAGATTATGTTCACAGGATAGTGGCCTCCATTGGATGATTGAGCAGTCATAAATCCTCCATCCACTTGTTCTAGGCTGGTATAAAACAAACTAACCTTCCATTGCAGCACTTAAGGCTGCATTGACTGGTGTCTCTTTCTTGGCGTAGGCAACACCGACATGGTCAGGAAGGCAGGACACAAAATACTATTTATAACAGGCAAATGATCTACTAAAAATAACACCACAAAGTAAGTGCTTTTTAGACCTTATGTGCAGCTAAACTTTCCCCAAACTGTGTTCGAAAGAGGTAATCCCTCTTTATACAACCAAAACCACTGCCACGTGTGACTCATAACAATAAAGCGTGAGGAGATTCATGCTTCTACACTAGGGGTATTAAATAAAAATTCAATGATGTCCAGTTCGAGAGAATTTTCTCATGCAAAGGTCCGGAACATCACAATAATGTCTAACTTACGCTATGATTTAGTCTCACATATATTGAAGTATACTAACAGTTGTATCATCGTTTGTGTGCAGTCAACAACTGACTGTTATTTCAAATATAGAAAGTTCAATTGAATAATATTCAAAAGTCAGATTTAAAATTGAACTACATCAATCAATTATAAATATTACTAATAAAAAATAAATAATCTCTCATTTCAAGTAAAATAAAGACTGAATAAAAATATATATATATATACATAACAGAAAGCTTTTTGAAAAATGTACTGAACTGAAAAAAAAAATATATATCTGTGGTTATTGAAACCACTTGTTTCAGCTCTATTCTCCTCTCTGTCAACATCATTGCTGGACAGTTACAAATTGTACGTTAGGATTCTGATCATATTGGGCACTTCGATTTATTTTCTGTGCCTTCATTTCGGATATGAATGGGTATGTTTGCTCAAAAGATATGCGCTTTGTCTCGTAGTGGCGCTTCACATTGGCGCTTTTAAAAATCCTCTGAACATATGAGACATACAGGTTTTGAACGGCCCTCGGGAAGACTGAACATATAAGAGTCCGTCCATTCTTAGTTAAAGGCTCTGGTCTTGTTGTCCACTTTTCTCTTTTTGGAGAACGTCATGTGAAGTAACTCACGTTCTCTCCGACTGTTAGCTTTCTCTCCCCGTCTCTCCCGTGTGTGTTTATCTCACTCGAGTCGAGGGCGATAATTATCGGAATACATATATTTGATTGGCCTAATAGCATCATCTGAGAAGATTTACAACGCATGTAATTGGTCAGTATGTTTCCTGGACCACTCTACGAGTGCCATAAAGGCTAGAAAAGCTGCACCGGTTAAAATAGAGGTGCTCCGTCAAAATTTAATAATCCTCAATTATCTATCATTTTAGGTCTGGGTCCAGATACAACGACGTCTGGCTCTGGGTCCAGACCCGGACTGCAGTCCACCTATCAGTGTCCCCTGTTCTAAACCACAGAAGTAAATAATTATAGAATTGTGTGCATTTGCTTCACTTTTTTATTTTCTAAATGAAAAGTTGAAATATTTTGGGTTGCAATGAAACCTGAGATTCAGATCAGTCTATACACACTAAGCACATTTAGTTGTATCATATGTTAGTATAATTGTCCATATGTGTATTTTTTATATAGGTTCAGTGTCGGTCCTTTGGAGATCCTCTGTCAGAGACTAGGTTTTGAAACATTGTTCTGTGTATGAGCATGTTCAGCTTCTTTGTGACTTTTTCTTCTTCTGTACATTGAAAAGACTTCACAGCTTTGGGGAATTCCTTGCAACTAGAGTCAATATTACTGACTTTATTTCCCGATACATCTTTTTCTCTTCTGGAATCACTACCATGGAAGTTGTGTTAGGATCTCCTATCGTAAAAATTATTCGAGGCAGGCGTTTAGACAATAAGCTATTTGCAGACCCTTAGGAAGAGCTCCATTGCCAAGAAAAGGGGATACAGGCTTGTTCCTTCAGGCAGTCTTGAGAGCTAAATATGGGTAAAAGCCTGGTGTTTTGGCTTGACAAGCACCAGTACATGCAAATTCAGGCAGTTGTGGCATTTTAAAAGAAGTGTGTTATAATTCAACACTGCTTATCCTCTTTAGAAAGCATAGGATAGGGTGCTGGAAAGCTGACTACAGCCGATTGTGAAATCTCAGAGTCAAGAAAAGCAGAGATTGATCTTGAGAGATTGATCAGCTCTTCACGCTTACTCTTTCAATACTGGATGGGTTTTACAATGTTGCCCATCCAGTCAACCTGTGTTCATGGATTTGTTGGAAGACTTACTGTGTCCCTTGGTATGTCCTTTGGGGTATGATGCTGAGACTTGAGTCCACATCCTCAACAATAATTCAAACTTGTTTTCAGTGTGTCTGGGTAAATCAAAGGTTGCACTTTGTTCTGATTCAGTTTGTTGTTTATAAGGATGTCAGGTTTAAGCGAGGGAATGTCCAGTTTGGTGGCTTGCATCTCTGCTCTTTCCTGATGGTGTAGTCTTGGTGACTTTATCAGGCTTTTCACTCTACTTTGCAGTGGGGAAGTTTGTAGTCTGGTTTCTTGAAACCAGGCAATTTAGGCTGAATATAGATGTACTGTACTGTATATAGCCTACAGCCTGTATAGAGCCCCAGCTTACGGTATAATAACGCATGCTTTTTGGGGGGGTTGTACAAGGCTAATTAAGGATACTGATATTTTCCAGTCCGTGAAGAGTACATGGTTAGAATATGAATGTCCCTATTGTGAAGGTTGGAGGGAGGAGACATAGATGATCATACAACAGAATTGGTCACATTGAAGTTTTTTTAGTGAGGCCTTATCATGTTTTACACCATCTTTCTGTTGCAATGCATAGAGAAAGCCACACTACCATCAGATAAAACTGGCTGCAAGGCAATTTAAACCAGACGTGATATCATTCAGCTGCCTAAGAATGTACACATTGTGTGCCCTGAGCAATAGTTCCTTCATGAACATTTTGCATAGGAAACCTACGTGGCTTAGTTGTATCAGGGGTACAAGAGACAACAAAATGTCTTCCTGCTGTTTTCCAGAACATGAGATTAAAATTTGACTGACAGGAAACATATGGCATGGTCATTGTAAGGACATTTTCCATATAGCCTCAGTTGGTTGTGTTGTCTACTGAATTGTTATTCAACACAGTCCTATGAATCCCCTTCAAGGGCTACGAGAAGTTGCAGAGCTCTCAACAACTATAAATAGAGATATAATTTAATTAACCAAAGGGAGGGAAAATTAATGCTGTACCTTGTAGTAATTGCCATAGATGCATGATAACTACCCAGTGGAAAAAATAGATCACTTATAGGAAATTGGTCATTGGTACTGTAGATTACACTTTCTATATTTGCAAGGAAACTTAGCTTTTCAAAGGCCAATAAAAATGTTAGCAATGCTTCGTTGGAGGTGCTTATGCCACAGAGGGTGATATCACTATTTATAAGAAGTACTGTCTGCAATTTCTGGAAAAATGTTCCCTCTCTCCAACAAACAGACACACACAGCTTGAAACGCTTGACGGTTGTGTTTTTTTTCCCCTTTAACACGATATACAGCTTAATTCTTAGTTCAGCATTGACAATTTGAGAAACAAATAGTTGGCCTAGTAGTTGACCAAATAGTTGGATCCTTGTCAGGATCTAACTGCATTTTTTTGGTGGTAAGCACACACAAAAAGATACTGATTGTGTCTCCTATTTTAAATGTGCTCGTATTAAAATCTATATGGAAAAACAACTTAATTGACAAGGAATGAATATGCACTTTCAGAACCGGCAGCTTAGGTGTTAACACTGGAGCTTGTCTCTGGGGTGGGCTGGTCTGATGCTAGCTGTGGAGGATGACTGAGGTGAAGGGGTTAGGAGAGGAGCAAGCACAGCTACAAGGGCCTCTGTCCCAGGCCAGGCGGTGAGCTGCAGCCCTGTGCTGATAAGACTGTAATAGTCCTCCTTAGAGGACCCAGGGCTCCGCTCCCCTTATTAGTCATTTATCACACCTGGCAGCCTCACTGAACCATAATTACTCTTCCCTTATCCCCCCGCACTGTCATGTCCATGAGAGCGAGTGGGGCAGAGGGGGAGGGAGAGAAATAGCTGCGAGAAACGGTGTTCAGAGAGAGTGGACTTAGAGAAGGACAGAGGAGAAGGAGAGAAAGGAGAAAGAGAAAGTGCTACTGAAGAACAGTCATGAAAGGACAAAGTCTAAACTAGACATTTGAATAGTATGTAATGCATACAGTCGTGTATCAAATACAACTTTTTACACATGCTGGAGGAAGGAAAAAACCCTCTGAAGGAAGCCAAACTACAATTTCTTTCACAAGTAAGTTACAGGGACATTTTCTCTTTTAAGGGTTTACTTTGTTGCCACGTGCCTGGCTGTCACAAAAGTGCCCTCCTCGACACTGTAAGCAGATCCAGATGTGAGCCACATGCTTCCAATCACAAACCGAGGCTTTGATACTACACCCCAAACCATCCAACTCTTAACAATTGGAGTCAGGTCTCACACTCAGTCTGTAGTGTTTCATTAGCAAAAAGTTTTCGCCTTTTACATGAAAACAAACAGGCATACATATAGTCATTCTGCTCTTGAACAGAGTTTTGTTTGGTTACTGGACTCATTTTGATCCTCCAGTTGTCCTAAATTAAAAAATCCTTTAAGACCAAGCTCTAGTCCTTAAACGACGCTATTGTAAGTGATTGTGTGATCAAGTTCTAAATTGATAAGAGTTCTTACACATACACAGCAGAAACATTATACCATGTAGATGTGTCTCCATATTATTTTTATGAAAAAAAACATTACTCTAAAAAGATTAACAGTAACACAAAGGATTTGTCTTTGTTTTGTTTTTTTACAATTTCAATCACACCAATTATAGAAAAACTCAATACTGGAAGGACAGACAATCAGATTAATGTAGACACACAACTAAATTGTCATGGAGGAACTGTTTGAATGCACAGATTCCCTGGATGCCCTGTTCAATCCTGGGCCTAGCTCGTAAGAATCCTGCCAACAGTTGTCGTCCTTCACAGATGGGGACGACACCCGGGCTCACACAGCTATGTCCAGATGTGTGAAAAGGGGAAGAACAGAGGGACTGCAAAAAGAGGGAGGGTAGAGAAAGTAGGAAGAGAAATGGGATTGCATGAATTTTGCTGTCATTAAAAAAACCCAACAGATGTGTGAGTCCCAAAGGAAAGACATCTGGGCTCTCTCTCTCTCTCTCTCTCTCTCTCTCTCTCTCTCTCTCTCTCTCTCTCTCTCTCTCTCTCTCTCTCTCTTTCTCTCTCTCTCTCTCTCTCTCACACTTTTCATCAGCTACGTAAGGTGAGAAAATGGTGAATGCTCTTGGCTTTTTAAGATCCGTATTGCTGCCTTCCTCCATTTTAACAAGCGTTTTATGGAGCAGCTTCCTTAATAGCCACTCACTTATAAAACAAAGCTGTAATGACATGCAAATGACTCACAGGGAAACACTGTAAAGAGGATGTGATGTATGGCCCGTCTGTGCACCACAAACACACACACACACACACACACACACACCAAAACAGTAACACACGGACAACAAAGGAACAGTCCCTCATAGAACAGCCTACAGAAATATTTCTTCTTTTCCCTATAATAACCAATATAAATTATATGTATTACCAGTTGTTTGATACTGTAAAAGATATAAGAATGGTCCTTTCCATGAATTTTGTTTAATCTCACAATAATCACTGTGACAATATCATTGCTCACGTAACTCATAGTTCCCTTTGAAAAAGTTCTTTGCAAGGAATTCAGTTGATTGGAGTGTAAAACAATAAATCAAGACCTTACAGAGACATTCACACAATGCACACACAAATCCATATACTATGCTTTCAACAGGCAATTCACTGTATAATACAGCACCACCAGTTTTAACCAAGCTACAGGCTTAACAGCTACAAATGAACAAGAAAAAATAGGAAAGAGCAGTGTCCTCTTGTGTAGAATAGAGCTTTGTTTTACAAAAAAGGTCATTAAAAGGTCACTGTGACCTACCGGCTTCCACATTCATAAGCAAGCTGCTGTTGTGCCAGAGATATCTTTCTGTCTTGATTTGTAAAAAGTGGTTTTGCTATCAAAGTGAAAATAATTACAAAGTAGTAACAATTTTACTGCTTTGAAAATCACAGAATAAATAAATAAAGTTTGAATTGAGTTTGTGTGCGTGTGTGTGTGTGTGTCCGTGTGTATCTGTGTGTGTGTGTGTGTGTGTGTGTGTGTGTGTGTGTGTGTGTGTGTGTGTGTGTGTGTGTGTGTGTGTGTGTATCAGCTATTCTGTTTAAGATCACACTGGATTGGGGTCTGAGTGAGACAGATATTAGGTAGGCTAGTTATGGCTCTACTGGACACTTAGGGCAGTCGCCTCCTCCTCATTATGATAAAGAGGGTATCTGATGGTGAAACCATTTTTCAGTATGGTGTTAAGGAGCCAACTGTCTCAATGAGATGTAAGCCCGGAGACAGGGGATCATTACCAAGCTTAGAACATTTTTACGGGTTGGTTCAAGGTGAACTGGTTTCCTCTTGAACCATAGAGAAAAATCTGATCTCACATTAACTTAACTGATGTGCGAGAGATTTATTTGTACCACTGACTATTATATATTTTTTTTGATAAGGGATAAGGAGAGAGCAGGTTGTCAACTAATCGTAACATCGGTGGTTCATTCCCCGACTCCTCCGTCCGCATGTTGAAGTATCTTTAACGAAACCCAAATTGCTCTTGAAGGCTGAGCCATTGCTGTGTGAAGGAGCATTTAGATTAGATCCTGATGGGCAGGTTGGCATCTTGTACGGTAGCCTCTGCCATCAGTGTATGAATGTGTGCGAATGGGTAATGGTTAACATGTAGTGGCGCTTTGAGTGGTTGGACGACTAGAAAGGCGCTACATAAAAGTCCATTTACCACTTCTCAAAAGGTCAACTGCACTAAAATGTACTAAAAGTTGAGTGTACCTGCGTTGTATGCAGGGAACCAATCCCAGCTAATGTAAACAACAATAGACCCCTCTTCTGTGTTGGCTCATTCTCAAAAAGGTTTGTGTATATATGCTGCTCTTGAGCTGCCAGAGCATCTGCATCCTGACTCCAATTAGGAGAACAAACCACAGGGAGGCGCACATACCATCAGCAGTTCAAAGGTCAGCTGACAGGAACGAAACAAAAAGGCAGCGAGACAGACAGCAAGTACAGTTAACACAGCAGCATAGGAAGCCTTCTGTCTACAGTAGAACTGACTGAAATAATCAGTAAAGTTATCCGTCTCTCTCTCTCTCTCTCTCTCATGCTCTCTCACCCTCTCGCTTTCACTCTGCATGTCGATGTCACCTCTTCAGTCTGTTTCCTCTTCCCTCCTCTCTTCCCTGGTTTTGTTCTATTTATGACTTCCTCTGAAATCTCGGCGTCTCTTGCACACTTATATGGGCCATAAATCAGCCATTGAAAAGGACAGTGGACAGGAGGAGAGAGAGATGGAAAAATCGGAGGGAGGCCTTCACCGTCGTCTGAGAGACCGTTTAAAGGCCCACCAGAGAGCTTTAAAACTAAAACCTGCTGGAAATATTAGCCTACACAGGCAGACAGGAGGTCCAGCAGCACGCAGCATTAGCAAACGGTGTAGTGACAAGCCATCAGTGTCAAATGTGCATGGCGATGCTACACTAGACGCACACAAGCGAGTTATTAATTCTTCTCCAGGGTGATTTAATTGCAATCTTCATATAACAAAAGCCACATCTATATATATATTTTCCTTTTTAACTAATGAAGGGCTCTGCCGCGTTGCAGCAGCTTGTTTGCTGGTGGGTGCTTCCAGTGTGAGCAAGCTTGGCCAGAGCAGTTCAGCAGATGCATGCTACAGACTTGTATGGGACTCTGGGGTGATTAATTTTTGAAGTGTGTTGTAAAGAGCTATGAGATCCATAAACAGGAGAGTACACAACAGGCAATCCCTGGATAGTGATGGTCACAACACAGCTCACAAAGCACTATGGTCACATATAACCACAGCCAAGCATAATTTCTGAAGCTTACTGAGAAAATCAATAGCTTCTTTAACATATCTGTACATTTTTGACAGTTATGGGATGGCATTCCAGCTAATTTACTTCTATAAAGGGATCTGTTTCCCTTTTTTCCCCAATCTGGGTCTTAAATAGTGACATCTTTATGGCTACGTTCATCTGATAATTCTGATTTTACTGATGGAAGTTACTCAAACTCTACACTGACATGCTTCACCAGGGTTTCGTTTAAAACAACACAGCGCTCCTTCAAACAATGCCCTGCTAATCTCAGGAAGAAAAAGAAACCCTTAAAAGAAAGAGAGAGGGGCACTGTTGTTTCATTAATATGCCCCTGAGAGTACGGTGGCAGTAGCAGAAGAATGAGAGGGGGGTTATCAGCCCTCATCTGTGAGGAAAGCTCCCCCCTTCCCTCGTCTCTCACTAGACTGTGCGTCCATCAGGCCTCATTACTCTAATGGTTGTGGCAGTGATTAAGGCTTCCTGGCTGCAGACCCCTTTGTTTGCTCGCTTGTGTTTCCCCTCCATAAAGACAGTCTTCAGGATGCCTGTGGCCCAGCTCCCCCTCCTCTTGCGGGGATGCAGTGCTGGCAGACCCCCTTGGACCTTGGAGTTATCACAGGAGGGGGTTGGGACAGGTTATCACCATTTGAAGAGGAGAAAGCCAGGAACCGCTGGGTTCCTGCACACACACTGATAATATGGTTAGTGAGGGTATTTAGCTGCAACAATGCTCTTCTTGGTCTCTCTCTCTCTCTCTCTCTCTCTCCTCCAGCCACTTATTATGTGGCTGCATACAGTATGTATTTGGGCTGTGTGTAAAGTGTGCACAATATACACATACAAACACAGCTGCTAATAAACAGCGCTATACAGAACACCCACGAATCAAATTGAACAAAAAAGTGCAAAACAGCTAGTCATTGAAGGAAAATAATGTTAATGGAAAAATAACAAAATCCTGGCCTATTTCGAGATGTTCTCCACTTTGACATCCGTTCAAGTTCACACAAGTGCATTTGCAGGTTACCCTACCCCCCCCCTCCCTCCCCCCCCCCCGTCATTTCTTTCCTCCCCATCATCTGTAAACTATCCAATAAAACAAAGATGACTTATTCTAAACAGCATTTTGGTTTCAATACTTGTATAACACGATTATCATTTCAACATGAAAATGAATCCCAGGTGTCAGCGGTAGGAACCAGTACCGCCTGACCCCATCACCATCCACTTCATAGGGGGAACGTCTAGACATTCATTGTTCTTTGTACAACATTACTAAAGCAATCCTGTCTCTGGTCTCAGTCAAGTGTGCAGCGATGTGAGGTACTCTGCCCGGCCTTCTTCAGTTTCACTCAATTCAGTCTTCTTTCTCGCTGCTTCATTCATAATGGATAGCTCTTTGGGCTGCTGTCACCAAGAGTCTATCAATGACTGAAAATCCAGCTATGGATCTCGGAGACAGCAGTAGTCTCTTACAGACATCAAATCCAATTGTTGTTGTGTTCATTATGAGAACAGATTAAGTTCAAAACTCAAACTTTTGGGTTTTTTTTGTGACCGAAAAGCAACATTGATTCCTGGTGTTGGCCTTTTGATCATAAATAAGAGATAATGACAGCAAACTAACAGTCAGATTACTTTTTAACCATAGTTTACATGAATGGCTGTAACACCTTTGGCAATTTAAAGAAGAAAATTGATGATAATTATTATTTAATGGCAGTAGATCTCAGATACCTAGGCCTAGACATCAGGTGCAGTCTTCCCCAATATGAGGCCTAAAATGTAGCAGTCTCTTAAAAATGTGCATTGTGGCGTGCACCCACAACACCTCAGGAGAGCCATCAGCTGCCAGACGCTAAAACTTCAAAAAATGATGACCATGCAGAACAATGGCTGTCATGGGAGACCATCAAAAAAACAACACGTACACAGAAAGCAAGTAAACAGGCACAATACGTACACAACGACCATGTGTAAACAAAGAGCGGTATCTGTTTGTCCCACATCTGAGCAGTGAGCGGCAGAACTGAGGACCTGTGCACAGCTGTTCTCCCCGTGCTGTCAGTGGGCTTCACCAGGCTGGGCCTGTCCCAGAGGCCTGTACTGGGAGGCCTGCACACAGTCTGACATCTGGACTACACAGGAGGGAGGGATCATTCCCATTCTCTTTTTTTTTCTTCTTTTTTTTTATCTTACTGCCTCTCTGTCTATCTCACTCAATCTATCTCCGTCTCCGTTTGTAACTCCCATTCTCTCTCCTCTCTTTCCTTCCATGGAAGGGTCCACAGGTCGCAGTCACTAGGGAAAGGTTGATGAACAACTGAGCCAGCTGACTCTTTAGCAGTAGGACTGTCGCCGTGTTCCCTTTTTCTCACTCTCTTCCCCCTTTTTTCTTCATCCCTCATTTTAGTCTTGCAGGGCTATTGAGTGATGGAGCTGAGGGACACTCTACATGTGAAGCCTCAAAGGAGAGTCGCAATGAACTGTGACGCATCACAGCAACCTTCAGGTCATTAATCAGTGCTGGGTGTCACACTGTGTTAATTTCATGAATAAGAAACACCATCCATTCTACTCAGAAAATATAGCATTTTGTGTTTGTTTTTTTGGATGTAATACAGTAAATATGAGTAGCACTTCTCTTTTATTACATCAAAATGAGAGTACACACTCCAATAGAACTTTAGAGCTGCATCGTAGCTTTATGGAGGCATAGAAGTGATAAATGATATTCAGATCTTTGTCCTTTATTGACCTCTTTGTAAAGGTGCACAGTCTTGAGCCTAGATCTTGGCTTCACCTAATGAGCTCAGTATCACTGGCTACGCCGACTTTGTTTTCACTCTTATAAGAGGCAGAACTTATGCTTGAGCCTCTGCAATGCTTTAAAGAGATGCCATAACCTTCTGTTATTCTTCTCGTTCTTTGTTCTTGTCTCTTGCTTGATAAGGCATGCCAGCTACCAAGGTCATGGAGACAGGAGAGACGAGGAGAAGGGGGGGTTGGGGGTATTTCTCTGGTGTAAATGAATAGTTATATCTCTCTCTAGATGAAGAGGAAGAACCTCATCAAAATGTTGTCTGGTCCCTTCTCAAAACGAGACCACATTCAAGTCAGATGAATGAGAATTGTCACGCGCAAAATCATAATTACAAGCCCGCATATTCCCTCCAGCACCGGGGAACGACTTTATCAGGCACCTATTGGTCTGTTCTTATGTGTTTGCTAGGGGAGGATCCTCTAAGCCCTTTTCTTGTCTGCAATCTGCGATTGTTGTATTCCAAGGGGGGTATCAGGGCTGAAAGGACCAAATTTAACAAACCTAATTATCATGCCTTAATTAGTATCAGGGGTAAACCTCGGTGGGACACCTGCAGACTTAATTTATATCCTGACAAGCCAGGAACAAGTGTTAATGTGCCGTATTTATGATAATGCCCCAAAGTGTGCAGGAGGAGCAGGAGGAAGCTCACCTCAACTCCTCTAGAACAATGTGAGAGGCAGGTAATTACAGGGAAAGGGTCTGAAGCGCTCAGGGATCAGTCCAGTCCCAATGTTGATGCACAGCCATAACAAAACAGCACATGCTGTCTATGGCAGAGAGATGACTTAATAGCTGGGCCTCGAGATGTTTGTATCTTGGAAACATGAACGAGGCAAAAAGTTAAAACCTCTTTAGAACAGATTTCAAGGCATGCCCAATGAGGCGAAAAATAATAGAAAAAAAAAAGAAAAAGAAGAAAGGCTGAAGATAAAAGATTTAAAAAGAGAACGACGCATCACTCCCAAGTGTCTGTATTTTGTTATGCAATTATAAGACCCTACATTCAGGTGAGAAATGCTAGCCTTCACAGAACATTCTACTACCACAAATAAATGGGACAATTGTTGTCCTATTAGTCAAAAATAGATGTGCCGTTTGTCTGTTTTGCTACCACAAGCACACCTTTGCGATAGAAAAAAATAGGTTAGCAGGGCGGGGATGAAAACTGGAAAATTGTGCATGTTGAGTATGGTGGCTCTATACACTCTTGCAAACCACTACAGACTTCCGCCTGGCCTCGTCAACGCTCTCTGCAAAGAAAAAAAGCGGAGGACATATTTCCACTGATCAAGTATAGAGGTCATGCAAACCTGTGTTGAAATGTGCTTTTCATCACATTAAAATGTATTTTCTTAAATGATTTATGATGTAGCATGCAGTAAGGCTTACTGAAAACAGTACATTGAGTAAATGTAAACTTATTATGATTTAATTTTTTTGAAAACAACATTTACATGTTTTTTTTCTTTCTGGCACACAGACCATCAGTCCTGTAAATGATTGACTAAGGGACTTCATGCTTTTACAGAAGAGACATGATGAATAGAGTTAGTATCACCAACGTTTCAATTTAGAAATCATCCTATTGTTTAACTTTAAAACACCAATTTGAATTTTTACAGTTATATAAAATATATAATTTCATAAACCGTAACTATAACACCACAACTGTAACCGTAACACCCATCTTCAAAAACAACATGAATCACATTACAAATCACGTACAAGTCAGTCATGTGTGGGATACTGTAGTGCATGAGTAGTATTGTAGTACAGTAATTGTTCATCTTTACATTTCTAATTTCTAGTTTCCTCAATAGGAAGAAGGATGTTGCCCTTCAATATGTTCAGAATGGCCAGGTGTTTTCCCTTTAACTCGTTCTACGTCACCTTTTTGGTGAGCAATGGACAATTTCTCATCTTTTTATCTTCATAAAAAGGTTTCACCACTTTGTTCACCTTTGTGCACCTCACGTTTTATGAACCAGGGGTTGGCTGACGTTTCACCCTTTTACTAGACCACATAAAAGGTGTTTTGTATAATGTCTGTACATGCCGCGGGTTGACCTCCTTACCAGATGTTTGTTTCCAAATCCAAACTATACATAATTCTATTAGATAAAGAAATACATGTGGAAATGATTCAGCACATGTGTGGAAATCACTTTCATTATGATTCATTATTTTCAGGTTATAATGATGCATAATGACTGTTTTGACATTTCTTTGTGGCAACATCTTCCTCCTTTCATGTAATCCATTAAGAGATTAAACCTCACCCATTATCGTCAACACTTGATCCCAAATTCTAGTTTATTGTGTTTTTTTTCTAATGTATTAAATGGGTTGAATTGAATTGAACGCATCCATACACAGAACAGTCCCTCATTGGTCATTCTAGTTCCGTGGTGTAAAATCCAAGAAGATTCTGAGTCGCACATCTGGCTCTAACCTTCTTAGCTCAAAGTTGATGCCTCTTATCCGGGGCAGGAAAATAGATGCTCTGGAATTGTGGATGATCCATTGTGCACTAAAAGCAGAGGTCATCAGACAGATGATCACAAGTAAGTGTGTATGTGTTGTGGTTTGTTTCAGTATGTGTGTGGGATTTGTATGTGAGAAGGGTTGGGAGGTGGTTTATATTTCCACAATGTGGAACGTTTTTCTAAGCATCTAAACCACCAAAACGTTAAATAAAGGTTTGGCCTCGAGTCTCAAACTGATTTGTGGAAAATCAGGTAATTTCCGTGTGAAGAGTACTTTTTTTGTTTGTTCAACCCATTCTACATGTCCAAGAGCCAAAATCAATTAACTTTAATTACTGTGCTGAGCAGTGTTATTGTAATGAAACAACTGTCCGATGGATGTTTTCTCAAAAGATTGATGTGTTTCATGTTTGACTGATGCTGCTGCTATCTCGCTGACTGAGCTGCTCCGCCTTGTGTTGCAGGTTGGGCCGTCGAAAAAACAGAGGGTGTCTTCTGTCAGTTCTAAGGATGAATTGTTATTCATTTTCTTTTTATTAAAATCAGCTTTACTGACACATTTTTTACTTTAATATATATACTTTTCAAAATAATTTTCATATGGCTTCTTATTGAATTGCCCTTGCAAATGAGATTGAAGGTAAAATATAGACAACTATTTGAAAATAATAAAAAGAAATATAAAGAACCTTTTTTTTCTTTTTTTTTTTTTTTACAAATATTTAAAAAAATTAAAAGGTTGTCTCTTTAAATTAGCATCGAAAAGTATATAGCCAGAATGTCCGTCTGTTGAGCACAGACGTTATTTGGCACATTTTCATCGATGAAACCACGCCTCTCTTAAGACTGGAGAAATGTCTGTCAGCAAGACAGAGCAGAACGAGACTTTCCAGAACGGAAGTTGGTTACAAGCTTGATGCTTGTACACACTCGTTGGACTGCCATCTATGGTTAGCTTTTCTTAAAAGGAAGGTATACCACAGCATATGTTGTCCGTCACGGTATTTTTTGGCTCTTACTGTCAAAAGACTTTTGTCCTTTCCCTTTTTGTTGAAGCTTTTTAAAATCATACAGCAGTAAGCTATCAGTGTCAATTCTGAATTGTTACTGGTTTCACTGCAGACAACAGCCTTTTCTCTTCAGACGCTTGGTTTGAGGTTGTTCAGAGCCGAAGGTGTTGTGAGATTACACTTCCTGTAACCTTACATGCACAGTCTTTGTGGAGCAGCAGTTTTTATGCCAGTACCAGGTATTGACAGGTAGCCGTGAGGCCCATCCTCAGGAGCTCTTTGGGCGGATTGTGAGCAACAGAAAGGCTGGATTGAGTAATCAGGCTGTTGGCAGGCAGACAGAAGCCCTCCAGTCCAGCTGAACTGCTTTAAAAGCCCGATCCGCTGTTGTTCCCCCCTGCCCTGGCAGCTTATCACCCAGACAGATTTCAGGGGCCTTGAACCGTGCAGAGAGTCCATCCACGTGTGATAAAGCCCAGGCTCTCGCTCAGACAATATGACCCCCTGCCTCAGAGAGATGAAGATAACTCTACGGCCCACGTCAGCCTGAGAAAAAACAAAACCTCACCGTCTCTTCTGTTAGTGTCATCCACACGTTTGGGAGACGTCGAGAAGATTCTCCCTAAACAGAAGTGAGGGAGTTTAGAGTCTGTGCCTGGGACTCTTAGGAATGAACCCTCAGGGAACAAAGCCAAGATCACGACCACTCCTCCACATGACTGGTTCCATGTCAATAGTATACAGTGCACACACAGTTGCACACACACGCACACACACACACAGAATGTCTTACTCTTTGTCTTTCTCCCACTCTAACTCTCTCTCTCTTTCACACACACACACACACACACACACACACACACACACACACGCTCTCAACACCTGCCCTCTAAAGGTGCTCTCAGTTAATCTCAACATTAATTATTGACTCTGAGTTTAATTTGAAAGTCAGACGCACTATAAGCTAAGGGACACTGCTTTAAATAATGTATACGGCCCATTCAGAGGTAATCATATTGTCATTGATTAATATACATTGGTGCCGTGGAGCATACCTGATGTGTGTGGGAGCCAGGCACCGGGTAAGATAAAACTTGGCGCTGCGAGCTGGTGTCAGGCCGGGAGCATCTCTAGGGCCCCGTCCTCCTTGTCTGATGTTTCAATCACAGCTTAGGAGCTGTGATGCATGGAGGCATACACTATCAACTGACTGGATAACATGAGGAGCCCCAGAGAATCACCACCGCCAGAGAAAAGGTTAGAGCGAAAAAATAAATGCACTTGGACAGACAGAGAGCGAGATAAAAATCAAAGCAAGAGAGGTGGAAACGTAGAGAAATTGTCAGAATAAATCAAATACATATGTTTATTAGAGATAAAAATCAATCTTTTGTGAATAGAGTAAAAACTATCCTGCCCATTAGGGAGAGAAAGAGTGATTTGGAGCAACAATACAATATGCTATCTACTGTACACACAAGGATGAGCTGCATCAAGTATCCCAAGCTGACACACTGAGGCTGAAGGATCGGGTGGTAATGAATCCCACACGCTCACACTCCTGTTGACACCCAGATGCAGATGCCATGTCACCCCAAGTTTAGTTTAGACAAACACAGATCTGCCCAGAGAGGAGCGAGGCGCTACGGCTGCTCCCTGCGATGAAAAATTCATACACCATTGTTACCTAGACGCCATTCAGAGAGCATAGAGTTCAAAAACATGAACCAATTACAGTCTAAAACTCAACTGTCTGGACACAACACATGCATGTTGATAGACATACACTTAGACACACTCATACCAACGACAAGTCATGCTACACTCCCTTTCTCTATCGCACACACATACACACACATGCACAATCTACCGGATAGGTAAACAAATCCTGTCCAAGACTCTCCTCCTTTAGGAGATTGTGAAAGCTTTGGCAAGCTTGAGTGAATATGTTGTTTTTGTTAATACATAAAGATTAGGGAAACAGTCTCTAGGCTCCTCTCTCTCTCTTTCTCTCTCCCTCTCTCTCTCTCTCTCTCTCTCTCTCTTCCTCTTCTTTCATCCTCCCCCACTTCCAATCCAAGTCTGGCAGGAGAGGTGGTCTTGTCAGACAGCTCCTCTCCCACTTACCACGGAGCTCTGAGAGGTGTGGAGCAAACAGGCTGAATTATGGGAGGCTTCTGTCTCTCTTTCTTAAAACCTTTTGGCTGCTGGAAAATACTCTCTGACAGCAGGCCTATGTGTTCTGCTGTATGTCTGACAGGAGAGGAAGAACAGCCTGCACCAGATACAAAATAGCACCACAGGCAGATGCTTAACCAATCTAAGAAAAGCCTCATGGGTTGAGTAAGAAACAATATTCTACAACTGAAGAGGGACAGTCAGTTATATGTGGTTTATTCTAGACTGTTTACGGGGCTTTTTCTGCTTCCCAACCACAGCGATATGATACTGAGTAGGTAATGGGGAAATGGTGACCTAACCGATGGGGGTGGTTAGAAGAACGCTCTCTTATCGCTATCTTGTGGTATTGCTGGAGTGGAGGTATGCGTAAGAAGGAGCATGTAAATGTAGAGCAACGGGGAGGAGGCCTTATTTCTCCACATCAGATATATTTGCAAGAGAAGCAGCGACAGGGACAACTGTAGATAAGGACTGACTCACTGAAGACACAAAACAAAAAACATATTAAACACTAGTGTATGTCATTTGACCTGGTCTGTCACTTATTTTAACATTGTGTCTTTATCTGCTTCTGGTAAGGATACAGAGCGTCAAATGTCAACAACTTGATACGTTTTTCATTCCGTCGCATGAGCAAGACATTACCAATTCAATTAGTAGGGAACTCCAGCTGCAAGTGAAGTCAGACTTCACAAAGAGCAATAGCAGAAAACCCTCCATCTCGGCCTTCCGACCGCAGTTTTTACTCTAATTTTCATCTCTCAACAGGCCGATGAGCCACTACAGTCAGCCCCTAAAGGAAAGCTTTTTATCATCCAAATTGAGGAGGAGAGAAAGGCCAAATCACATCAGAGGCAACACCAGCTGCACATAAAGAAGTTCTCCACTGAACAATGGAGCTGCCATGAGCGCCACCTCTGTCTCCCAGCTGAGCCACGCAGCCATAGCTTAACCAATCATTGGGGTCAGAGCAGCCGCATGGATGACCAAAGTGCAGCCACCATAATCTAATTGTCATTGTATTGCCTTCCAATGTAAAAGGCATCTCTTTTCAGTATCATGAAGGGATTGGAGTGTAGATGAATAGGTCTCAGGCTTGTGTAGGCGACTTTAAACTGATTTAAAGGAGACGAGTATAGTATTAAGATGCACTTTGGAGTAGTGGTGTTATTTAGGCTTCACAATAGGGCTCGGTTGGAATGATGCACCAGTGTAATCAAGGCCCAACATCTCCATCTAATCCCCATTCAATGGTGCCTTTAGACAAATTGACATATTGCCATGCCAAGAATATGCGTAAATGTGGAAGTGGATTCAGAAATGTACCTATTAGAAAAATGTGAAAACTAAAGAAAAGTAACCTGCATTAGGGCAAAGACACTTTTAATTACACAATGCTAAACATTTTAGACAATGTTTTTTCTAAAAGAGAATATTTATATATGTATAAAAAATTGAAAAAGAGAAAGAAAGACAGAGAAGATGAGAGACAAAAAGAACTACCAAAGTATCTAAATTAATCTCAGGTCATGATTCAAGGTCATTTGAGGAGAGCCATCCCTCTCTCTATCTCTGTCTCTGTTCTTTCTACCTATCCTTGGGCTGTTTTACAGCTGAGGTTCTCTTTGTGTTTAAATGCATGGGGTGATTGGCCACTCTCTTTCTTATTCAGCATGGAACATATTAAACCCTCTCCTTGATTAAATATGGAAAGAAGAACATTCCTTCAGCTAATTTCGACATGATGACTTTGTTTGAGCGTTCGAGACTAATTGAATATATCATGATATCTTAATTTCATTGATAACATTGATAGATCAAACTGTAAAGCTTTTAACAAAGTCAAAGCACTTTTCTGTTTTTTGTAAACAGTAAATACTTTTTGGAGATTCATAACCATGATGAGTCCGTGATTTGTGGTCGGCTGGACATGCATCCATACAATTATTCCATCTTTCATTGGTTTTCTTCCCAACCCCTTTTATTTATTCAGATGGGTTCGTTTTATTTACAAGTCAGTAAAGTGCAGCCACATCTTGGACAAGGCAAAAGAGCCAGTCTACTCTAATATCTCTCAGAAATATGCACACATATTTCTAACACCCCCCACCCCCACCCCCCCAGCAGTGATGCCAGCATCCATCTACACTTAGCCAAAGCCTCCCCCTTCATTAGCCAATGGCACCTTTAGCTTATGGTCAGAGCTGCAGCAGTGTCTATAGTGTAATGAAATTTACGAAGAAGAGCCACTTGGTATGCCAGCGATGCGGCAGCAGATCCCCATGCTCAGTGAAAACCACACGCTCGCTTTTATAGATTGCATAATGGCTTGCATGAAAATGGTTTCACACTAACATAAATCAAATGTCAAAATACAACCAGAGCAAGACAATTCCCGCAGTGCACACATGGACACACACACACATACACAAACTACAGATACACACACACACACACACACTACAGATACACATGCTCAGAAGAATCAGCCATCCAAAGAGCTCTGAGTCCTGCTTATGCAGATACATGTAGTGCTTAATAGCATACATAATAATTTATTAAGAAATGTTAAATATTCATCAATATTAAATTAATCATTTATAGCATATCTTTAAATTAAAGGGTGTCCTTGAGGTTTTAGATGTGAGGGGTGTCTTTAGCAAAGAGGCAATACCCTGTGGACATTTTAAATCTCTGATGTGCAACACTTGGACTGCGATTGTATAATGACTAATATCCCACTTTGATATGGTCTTTCCCACAGAAAAAAAACACACAAATGTTCCTGTAAAAGTCATTAATTGCTAGTGCCATAATTAATGTTAGCCCCATGTCTAGGAAATGGAAAACACTAACACTGCTGGAAAGATGTGGGGCAGAAAATGGGGCAGAAAATGTTTGGCCGGGGAACTGGATTCTTACGTTGTTGCAGTAGTGTCCATTAAACAAGAGCCATGATTGTCACTATGAAGGAAACTGTAAGCTAGAGGTGAAACAATACGTCACTGAATAAAATAGTGGGTTGACAGAAAAACAAATTGGCAAATAATTTGATAAAATCGATCCATAATTTCATCAATTTTTCAAGCATATTTAGTAGACACGTGCTACACATTCTCTTGTTCCAGCTTCTCCGAATGGAGGATTTACTCCTTTTCTTTGTCATATCATAAAAACTCTTGGGCAGGCCTCACACGCCACTTCAAACACTCCGTAGTGTGTGCTTTACTTTGGGAGAAAATTACAAGATGGATTTCTACTATCTTGATCAATACCATTGAGCATATTTAATTACACACAGCTTGCGATAATTAAGTCATCACACACTATATACGTCTGTGGCCATGAGGGCAGAACAGGGGAAGGACGCGGCTCCTTGCCAGGGCACACCGGCTGGTGAGACTGCATGAGACACGCTGTTACACAGCAGCTCACAGCCAACCACACCTGTGCCCACATAGGCACCTCACTCTCCAGGGCACGCCGAGGTCACCTGGGTACTCTGCCAGCCACACCTGTCCTTCTCCTCACCCTCTCTCCCTCATATAGGTCCTTGTGGAAACCCCCTCCACCCCCCAGATGGAGCAACATACTGTATAGGATACGTGCATGATTGGCCGGTCTGCGAAGGGCGGTCGATGTAAAGACCACTCCTCACACAAAGTCATTGCGAGAGGGAAAAGGGTTTTCTACTCTAATTGCTCTGCATATACAGGAGTCGTATTCCCTCTCAACCTTCCCATACCATTCCCTTTTCTCAGTTCAGCTAAAGCCCTCAGGAAGGAGATCAGCGAGTTGGGTCGCCCCATCAGCATGGGTAAAAGCAAGGTTGGGCACAGGGTTAGGCAAAAAGGCAGCTTATAAAAGATTATACTGCCATGATAGCAAATAATCAGGAGCTAATTCATTGTGTGGCCCTCTCTCATCGCTCCCTAAGCCTCCTTATTAGGGGGCTTACATCTACATTTGCAGCAGATAAGGGTGCTTCTACCCTTTTCAATTTTAACAGTGCATACCAGATGGAGACAGCACACTTATATTAGATTTGGCCCTCATGTCTGCACTATTTGTAATCATTGTGGATGATATAGTCAGATATGTGCTAAATCCAGCGCCTAAAGGATTGAAAGGTTTTTTTTGTGTGAAAGGCACAGATCTGAGATCTGATTATTTTATTGAAAACAGCTCGTGGGTGGTATGTCCTCAGATAAAAGGCTTTGCCCTGATTCATTTCCCTTGTACAAATCCTTCCTCTCGGCACAGGTCATATTTATCAAGTTTCTTTTTCTTTTTTTACTTATCTACGGCAGAAACAAAAAAAATGATTGATGTATGATGAGGACTAATGAATGGAAGTGCATTTTTTTACAAATCCCCAAACTCTGTATGTGTCTAACTCTAATTAGTTGTTTTATCATTTCTATGACACATTTTGAATTGTGTGCTAGAGAATTTCATTATAGCCATGCATGGATATATCTTACCAGCAGGAAAACCCTCATCTATGTAGCCCAGGCTTCACCATAAATCAGGCTAAATTCCCTAGAAATTAGAATGCAGGAGGACACTACACCCAGCACTAAAATAGTATCACCCAGGGCTACTTCTGATTGAATGTTTTATCACAGACAATCCTGAGTGGCGGAAAAAAAAGAAACTAATTCATTCATCCTGCTCAAGTAAAGAACTGTAACAACCATGTAATTCCTTTGAGATTTTCCCTTTTCAGAGCACTTTGATTTGTCATGTTATTCATGTCTTTTCATCCTTTTTTCTTCCTGCACTCCGCTCTACAGTGCAGTGGGTATCGTGTGCTGTAATTCAGCTTTTTATAACCTCCTCGCTCATTCACCTATTGAGTATCTGCCACTGTAGTACCAGGGCCACATGAGTTCATCACTCCGCCTCAGTAAAAGGATACAATAAGTATGTGTCCAGGGCAGCTTAGGAAGGGCATGGATATCCATCAGCAGTACATATGATGGATCATGGTGATGTCTGGGATGAATAGACATGCAACAAAAAATACAGGGAGGCCAAAACGGGCAGGAATATACATTACATCCATTTAATCATCCGTGCGTGTTAGGGAAGGCAGGCGGCATACCTTGCTTTCTCTGTTCCTGCCACCTTCAAAAGCTTTGCGTAGATTGATTATATACGAAGAAGCAGCGAGCATAGCTGCAAAACACCTGCCAAGAAGAGGAGGCGGTAAGCTTTTTCACTGATACACAAAAAGCATGCAATAAGACAGTGAGAAAGGAAAAAATGGATGACTGCTTAGCTACCCAGATAAATAGCTCTGACTGAGTATGACGAGTACTGATGGAAATCTAGCTCCCTAGCACAGGGACACAAAATGCACCACTCCAAGTCCAAATTTGTTTTCTCGTATCTGTTTGCCACTTGTGGAATGTTGAGAGGAAACCATGACACAGTGACAGTTTGTTAAACCTTCAAAGACAAAAGTTCATCAGAGAATTGAGGTGAAATGTCAGAGGATATCACAGTTGTCACAGCCGTGAGTTAGAGGATCCTGAATTACTATCCTGTAAAAGGAAGAAGGTCATTAGGAGGGAATACCAAAACATGGAAAACTGATGAAGTGTTCACCGGCTTTAAAATCCCATCATCATTTCCAAGCACGTATCTGTCTCGAAGCCCTAGGCCTTATTTAACCTCAGAGTTAAAATACTCACAGCCTTTTACACCCACATGAAACTGGGCCATTAAGGTCATCCTGGATAAATGTATTCATGAAGTGTGATCTGCATGAATGGAAAAAAAAGAGCTGAGAGACAGCGCTGGTGCTGCTGTCTCCGCAGTGATGATGTGATTGATGATGATTAGAGATCTTGTCTTAAATCGATTTTACAGGACATGTCATCTGCATTTCATTTACAGAACCAGTAGCTGATTTCAGTACTAAACTGCAAACATGTCTCTTGTCCTTAATTTAAAAAGAGCTGTACAACGTGTCAAACCTTCAGCACAACAGAATGTGTTTTTACCTAGCTTAACTGCTCCTTGTCTTAAGTTGGGAATCTCAAAGGATTCGGTAACTAAAGCCGAATAAAGAGACGGCAGAAAGAGAGAAAAACAAGGCAACAGGAAGAGGAGCACGCAGGGGCAATTTTGTAACACTTGAAAAGACACTTTCGATAAAGGGGAGCGCAGCTCCTTTTATGTTTCTTTTATGAGAGGATGAAGACATAGGGAGCAGTCAGTTTTTCCAATATACATAGAGAGGTTGAACAGCGCTTTCATCCAGATTCAATGACATGCACTCCTCATGAATATAGATAGGAAACATGCAAATAAAAAACCTGTGCAGTCATTTTTTGTTGTTTTACTTGAAACTCTCAGCAAATAAAGAGTTTGTACTTGACCCGTTAAAAGATAAGCATAATGGATGGATTTTGTCATTGCGGCTCAGAGACTGAACGCGCTCACAAGTCACGCGTTACACATTCTATAATAAATATGAGAAGTACATTTTTCTTATCTTCTTTAGAAAACAAACTATAAAAGGCTTCCTTTCTAACTTCCTCAGTTAAGGGTCTTTTGAGTGGTATGGCAGTGGACTGTCTCTCACAGCCGGACAAGAGACCCCCTCTCACCTCTGCCTCATCTGGGAAGCCGTGGGGTTGGGCTGAGGGAAGAAAGAAGGTTAAAGGCAGGGCCGGATGAAAAACGAGAGTGTCACAGCATTGTTGCAAGGTTAGCACACCCGCTAATGGAGCTGTGCTGGGGCAGGGCGCCCTGAGGATCGACCCCGCCAAGGGGGGCATGTACAAGCCCAAGATAAACTACTGTAGGGGGCATGGCACTGCCCCAAGCCCCTCTACTGCCCGCTAAGCACTCACACACGCACACACACCACCACCATTGGCTAGAGACACCCTCTCAACATTTATAGCTGACCATCAGATGCAATACTGAGAGATCCACACTGCTCCTCATAAAGCGCTGTGTTTGACACAGCACTATTCAATGTTTATAAAAAGCTGAGTAACACTGTAACTCTACTCTGAAGGGCCAGCTATAGGATGACTAAAGGATCACTGTCACATTGTTCCAAACGACTTAACTTTGTAATCTCCATTCACATAAGATGACATCTATTGGCAGACTACTTTGACAGTGGACACATTCATATTATTTTGATTCCATGCAGCAATAACTGCTATCCAACCCAAACCAATCTCTTCCCACAAAAAGTACATGTCCCACGTAAAAGGGGATGAGAAAATTGAATGAGCAGATCCCGAGTGTGAAGGGACCACTCTGTGGTTCATGTTTCAGAATAATCTGCCACGCCGTGCTGCTCTCCAGACTATTCATGAAGGAAACATGCTTGTCGTCTGTCTTTTTCAGCAGTGTAGATGATTTAAACACAAGCAGTTAAATCCTGATTATCCCAAAAGCACAGAGGGTACTGCAGACGGCGAAGAGAAAAATTAAAAGAGAGAAAGTAAAAAATGAGACATATGTTCCTGCTGTGCGGGGTTGCACCACTGAGCGGTCAAGGGTGGGGAGTTTCAGACAGAGGGGACATGAAGAATGACATGCCCTGGAAGATCTCTCACTCACATGGGACTCAGAGTTGACAAAGAAGGCTCTGTTTGGAAGAGTGGCAGCCATATTAATGACTAGTTTATCACTGTTTGTCAGGGGAGGGAAAAAGGAAAAGATGGGAAGAAGGAAAATGTTTCCCAGCAGGCCTTTAAGGAGACTGACTTCCTGCCAGGAGAGGCGAGGAATGCTGACATCTTCCTGTTGGCTGCTCACAGGCACTTTTGATTGGTCAAGAGGGGATACAGATAGGTCAGTAAGCCATGCTTTGATTGGACAGGAGGAATGTGGAGAGGTCAGTGTGGAGTCCAGTCAATGTCAGGTTGAGGGTGAAGGTTTGAATGAGAGAGAAAGACCCTTCAAAGGCGTAAGGGATGGAAAAAGGGGGGCTATGAAGAGAAAACCTTAAATGTCTTAAAGGGGAAAAGCTTCGTCTTTGTGTGCTGAAAAAATACCAAATCTTCTCAATATCTTCTCTTTTGGTCTGCACAATCAAAAAATACACCCACTTGAGTAAAATTGTGTCCAGATGTAACTTAACATGAATTACCAGCCTATTAAATTGCACAGATCAATAAGAGGAGAGTGGGAGGGGAGCCGAACCCCCCCGCCCCCTCCAAAAGAAAACTACATTGAAGTTGTGTGGGGTTCCCTCTTGAGCTGTGACATCACTGCTGCTAGTCAAAGCAATGCTGTGCATTTCTAAACTGTAACAGATAATATTTCTCGAAGATCCTTCTGTCTCTGTATCTGATATTGTGAGATGGGAGGTGAAATGGGCTAGTTATAGGCAGGATTGAGCCCGCCTAGATTCCAGCAGAGAAAGGCCTGTCCAACAAGCTTCACCAAAGCCTCTGTCGCTGATCTAACAAAGCCCCTCTTATTCGGGGCAGCAGACAGAGGCCCACAGGGAGAAAACCTCAAAGACTTTAACAACACCTCAAACCCCAACCTCCATGACGGCTTGTTTCTTTCATTATTGAGCTCAAACGGGGGCTCTGTGGGTGCCAGTGTGGGCATGCCCGTATTAAAGAGAAAATAAGCCTCTGCCCACACATTATCGCTCACATGGCACCGACACCCACAGGCATTATTGCATGGAATTTTCCAGTACCAGAATCTCATCACCAGCGTAATATGTTTCCATGTGTGGTGGCAATTAAAGTACCCAAACACAGAAGTGGTAACAGAAGCCACACTGGCTCCTGTGTGCAGAAGCCGTGTCTCTCCACTCCCGTGAAAACAACGGCACAGGTCTGATACCGAGATACCTTACATGAAGAGCTACACTACAATAACACACTTAGAAACACACTGACACGGTAGAGAGATAGAGATCACTTTTGATAAAAAAAAAAAAAAAAAAAAAATCTAAAATGCGCATAATGCAGAAGTCAATTATCTCTCTTGAAAAAAAAAATAATACCATAGATTATAATTGAATATTCAATGCTGGAAAGTACTCCCAGAAATAGGAATAGGGAATAGTCAGCAAGAATAACATGTCAGTCACAGTATTTACTTCTGAATCCACATGTGTCTGTCGGCTCCAACTGGCCTCCCTACCCATTATATTGTAGCTGTAGTTCTGGGCCATCAGTGCTCAAGAAAAAGCTCCTGTAAGGAAACCAGTGTTTTTCCATTCAGCCTCTTCATCTGATTTTCTTCCCTCTGCTTCTGCCTGAGTTTCTTTGTGGTTATTGGGACAGTTTTAAAGCAGTTTCGTTATCCCTTTAAGGGAGTTCATAGAATATGCATATCTATAAAAGCAGACCCGTATCTAGTTATGCCTGATGTCAACTAGTTAACCTTGATAAAACCACACACACACGCACGCACGCACGCACACACACACGTGGATAAAAGCAGCACAAGTAGAAAACTTTTCCAGCAACTTCTACCAAGATTGCATAAGAAAAACACCCACGACAGGACACATTCAACTTCCACTTTCTTCACAGCGTCGCTATTCCGATAATCTTTCCACCCACCTGATACCTCATGAGCAATGAGCCTTACCAATAGTGAAAATGGACAGCAATCTATCATCAGCAAGCAGATCAAGCTGACAGCTTTGCACTCCTACTGCTCTCTGAAAGTGCACAGGTTCAGTCACTCCACACTACACCCATCACACTCTGACCCCTTCATACACCGATGGCATTGTGACGTTTAATCATAGAGAGAGATATTAAATAAACTGAGGTTACATGGACCCGTATATTATAATAATTGTGCAGAGGCCCGAGGAGCATCTTATCATGAAGTTTAGGCCAGATTGGGGGTAAGAGAGGTAAAGTACAATGAGATGGAGCTGGCAAAAGGCTATCTGGTGTTAGTGTTTTGGGGACAGTGGGGTTAATAGTCCAGGGAAGACAGGCCTGGCACCAGCATGTTATAATAATACACTTGGCAGCTAGAATGGTGTCAACCCCTTAATTCCCCCCGGGAGAGAAGGACACAGCCTAATCTGTATTCAGTCCTGACATTGTCCACATCTGATATGGAACATTAGCCCCTAACTCTCTCTATAGACTAGTGTCCTTCGGTTTATATTACTTTATGTTAATAGAGAGAGAAAACTCCATGTGCTGTCGTTTGTCATTGTTAGCAGGGGTGCTCCCTGTGCCTGTTTGAAATGCATTTGTTTAGAAGAGAAAAGGGAGGAGGTAAACCTGACCACTCGGGGAACCTCGTTGTTTCTTCATCTCTATTGATCTTTGATTCAACCGAGGGCCTTCCATTGCCTCTTCCTCTCCTGGTCCTGTGTTCTACACTCTTCGTTCACCATCTACGCTCCATTCCTCTGCTGTACAAAGTAAGCTGTGACCTATGCCTTCATGGGGTGGTTGAGCCGGTGAGGCAGAATGAGCACTGGTGTCCAGGACCAGCACCTGATTCTCTCTCACTCGGCCTTCAATGGTTAATATGTTGGGGTGATTCAATTTCATTCCTTCGCTCTCTTTTTAATTCTCAAAGATAAACATTGAGCAAATCTCCCGCTTCAGCATCTAGAACATGACACTGTGCTGAGAATCAATTAGAAACAAAAATAATCAATTAGAGAAATGAAGGAATCAATTCAAAAATAAATAAAAGTGTGACTGTGAAATAAAAAGGAGGTCAAAAAAGTAGGATCCATCACTCCCGGGTCTTGAATAATCTGTTTTATGAGTCCTGACTAGTTTATATAGATAATTATTTACAATAGAAACGAAAAGCACACCAACATGAATAAATATGTTCTAAGCATATGAGCCATAGTTATATTGCTGCTTAACATAGCTTGCATTGTCTGAATAAAATAAAATGAGGGAACGTCTGGTGAAGCTGGCGGAGAGAATATTGTTTAAATCTGACAATATTCTCTGACTTCTGTTGGAATTAATTCAGCTAATTGTCTTCAGCCCAATTAGAGTCTATTCCCCTCTGCAGTCTGGTGAAACAGTGCCGACCTAATTGGATTAAATCTTTATCATTTCCTGGGAAACACAGAGAGAAGGGGGAATATGAAGCAACACTACTGCCTTTTTTAATTAAATCTAACCGAATGACTCTGCTTTTATTAACATCCAAGTTTTTCATGCTTCCATGCTGTAAATACAGCTGAAAATTCAGAAGTACAGACTTTCACACCACTAATTTATTGACTAGGAAACCTTCTCTACAAAGATATGTGTATTGGATCAGTAAAGAACGCCTTCAGCTTATGTCTCTTTTGATTTTTCTCTACCACACTCAGCATTGTGGGCCACTAGCAGGGCAGGAGAAAGCCTCATTGTAAACCTGTGAGTGCACAGTACAGTAAAACGCATGTCCCTGTGTACCTTACCAGCCTTGCTCATCCTCTTAAATGCCAATAATAATTAATGGTATTACAACAGGAGACTTCTGAGGCTCTTAAACTCTGCTTTATTAGTGGCCTTTAGATAGGTGGGGCTGGCTGTGTGGAGGAAGCCGGCTTTGCCAATCCTTACTGAGACATAAAACAGGCTGGTGATGGGGGAAAAAAACGCATTGATTATGGGCTAAAATCATTAATGAAAGAAGAGTATAATCACACATGCACATGAACTATCACAAATGTCATATTGTGTTCATCACCTACAGTCTCATCAAAACTGCTGCAGTGATCTTTGTGTCTTTACTGTCTCTTATCCCAGTGAATGACCACTGCCTGCCACTCGCTATCGGCTCAGACTATAAAATGGACTGTAAAAGGGCAGTTCACATTCATGATAATTCTATGTTTTCACAAAGTGTCCTGGGAATCCCAACCAGTGGAAAATCCTTCCTTGAGGATGAATTACTTATTCAGAATTAAGAGCTCTTCATTAAAAAAAAAAAAAAGAATCTCAGGGACTGTTGGCGGCTGTGAAGACGACAGAGGAAGCAGGAAAGATGGAGTTTACAAAGACTGCCTTCGAGCATAAATAACCATTTTAAAACATCAGCATTTGTAGCCTAATCAGACAAAGTACAATACTAAGCTAATGGCTACTGTAGTTAGGGAACAACAGCTAGATAGCTTGAGAAGAGCATCTGTACTTTGCAGGAATTGAGTGATATAGGGATGAGAATCACTCTGATGATCAAAGTCAAAACTATTACAAAAGCAGGATCTCTGAATTTACTGTAACTGAACAAACTGTTGTTATTTTTTTATCTCTACATAACATACTCTGGCAGTACTTGTCATTTTCAGCCCTCTACAATGGTTCAGAAGAGGACTTACTAGAATATACTATACGAGAGTTATATGCACTCTGTACTGTCAATATATACAGTGCATGCATCCACTTAACCTCAGTACATAACAACCATATGTGCAACAACCTCTTGACCACTCAGCTTCTTTGCTTCAGATTGAAGAGCCACTGTATTGATTCAGAGAAACCCAGCCACATCCCCACCCTCTTCTAAAGAAGCCAAGTCGTGTGTCCAGCGCTGCTCTCCTCTAAGAATCGTTTCCTTATACTCTCAGTGGGAGAGATGCAGGAGAGCATCTGGAAAAACAAACAGGAAACCCAGTGAGAGGACGGTTGGGGTGATATACAGCCAGTAGGGAGTACTGCAACTCACTGCCACAAGAGTGGATTGGACTGGAGGGCAATAGGGAGCATGGCGGGGAATGATCCGCTTTATACTGCATGACTCATGAAAATATAATGAACAGGACCCACCGACCCAAGAGCCATCATGCAGACGCAAGACGGTGCATGCAAACAGCCACACAAACATGACAGCACACAGACGAACAGACACCTGCCCAGACAATTTCAGATAAAGCATCTGTAGCATCTGTCACTCTGAAAAATCATCAGCATGTGTGTTTTAATGCTGAGCTTACACTGTTTTATTTTATTGATTTTATGTTTTTGTTTATTTTTATGTCTTTTGTTCTTTTTTGTTATGATAATACATTTGTTTTTATAAAAAAGAAATGTTTCCCTGAAAGGCCAAGCATAAAAAAAAAGTTGTACTTATAGATGCAAAATATGCATATTTTGTTTCTCAACTGACCTTAAGTCAGAAATACATTTTTTTTGTTTCTTCTGCATCTTCCCTCATAGACACACAACAAGAAAATGACCCACTACTGACAGGTTCACCATAACTTGAGTTACTGGACTGATTACAAGCGTTACATTTTGCCTTTTTAGATACGTAGTGATAACAGATGGTAAAGCCTAAGAAGCAGACATGAAGGGAAAAGCAATGCTTTAGCAATTCAACTCAGGAGCAAAGGAGAGTCATCTCTGATGTCTGATGTAATTTTAGTGGAACATGAAATATCTAAACTATGTTATTTCATGCCTGTCTAACACACACGCTTCACTACAGAAATGTCCCATGTTGACATTCTGAATAGGATTTCAAGGCTCTATTTTGCAGCTGGGAAAATGCTCCATATATATTGAAAGGGACTGCTCAGGAAAATGGATGTCTGAATCTGAGCAGGCAAATGACATCGCACAGAGCAGAGGGAAAGCGATCAATGTAGATCATAAACAGAATACAATAAAGTAATCCATTGCCATTACCAGCAAATGGGCATTGTATTGGAGGCCTTTGCAGACTGAAACATGCATTGCTCCAGTTTGCCAAGACACTTGGATGACTGCAGAAGAAAAGAAGAAGAAAATGTGCCATACAATGTCTCATCAATGTGTGAAAGAAAATAAATGTGACAGTGTAATAATAAATGTAAATGTTAGTGTGTACATATATGCTCACTTACACGCACGCACGCAGACACACACACACACACACACACACACACACACACACACACACACACACACACACACACACACACACACACACACACACACACAACTCATCACGCAGCCCTGACACGCAATCCCTAGCATGCGTCTGTGAAACCTGAGTCCTTCTCTGTCACACGCCCAACATCTAGATCTGTTCAGGAAATTAACAGCCTGGCAATTCAACTGTCATTTAACCTGCAAGCGATTCAGCCATGTGTTGAAAAGTTTTCTTGGATACTCAGGCCTGCTTGGAAAAGTACCTACCTGTCATCAATCAGCCAACTCCCTCTACCAAGTGGTGGTGTCCAGTTGAAGTTTTCTTCACAAAAGTTTAAGTTAACAGCATTTCTCAGTCTAAGAGATGAGGAAGATGCTTATCCGCTGACACAGAATAAAAATAAGTGTGTAATAATGTTCCTGAAAAGCTCAATGGGTTAAAATGTATGTATTTAATAAAAAAATAGCTCTTGTTTCTTTGCAATGTGCAGTTTCCCCTCACCGAGTTGTCCAGTGATTTAAGCTCTTAGATCTCTGTCCTTCGGATGCTGTGGACACCTATTAAATAATTCAACAAAACAAGAGAGGAGTAGGTAATAGAGCTTAGGCCTGAAGTAACTCAATCAGAGCTGGCTGACTGACGTCCCCACTCCTGCCCCCAGAACTCACACAATAGATATGCGTGCCACTCTCTGAGGTCAAAGGCTGTTTGTTGACCACAAACCACATAAAATTGGTTGCTCTGTAGCCATGGCCGGGGAAAGACCACAGGGTGGTCAGTGTGAGAACCTGAGTTGCTATGTAATCATGTTACACTCGCATGCGACCACCCACATATGTCAACAGAATGAATATACTTTCACACGAACCTACTTCTATGTTTGAATGAGGTCATGTGAGGAAAAAAGAAATTGTCTTTCAGTGGTAACAGATCACACAGCACCATGTCATTAACAGTAATTTTCCTTTGACATAATAAAAACTTCAAAGACAGAAAGTAACCACACTTTTCCTCTCAGTTTCCTTTGACAGCTTTCATAAGTAACCCAGAACATTTGAATCAGACACACAACCAACGTTACAGGTGTTTTCGTCATTCTTGCGAAACATGTTCTTTATGTCTTTGTGAGGGGTAAATGTCATCTTTTATTAATCATTGATAATAAGGTCATCAGCTTAATGGATCAAGACTGAACGATAAGTACAACACGCAGTCTTGGACTATGAAACACTTTGCAGGCTCAATGCCTCTGTCCAAGTTCTTATTGTAAGTGCATTTCAAAATGTACCATATGAGCTGTTTATTGATCAGGCTACAACAAAAAACAGTATTCACGGTTGGTCTGGGATGCATGGCCTTCACTAACTGAGGTCAGAATCTAGGTACTAAGAATGTTCTGGCAGGGATAACAGGACATCACTCTACATGCTGCTTTACTTCTGAGTATGAACAATGGTTGTTTTTGGTATATTTTGTTTTTGTTGGAACTGTTCTTTCTAAATAACAAGTGTCCCTTTCTATGTGCCGTGACAGTACAGTTCTCAGTCCAAAAGCAACAGTAGACCAACAAGGCCGAACAAATTCATGCTTTGACAGATCTTTCGAACTGATAAATGAGATTGGTTATAAATACCGTACGACTGTACATAATGAAAGTTTTCCCCCAGCTGGCTTCTTTAGGCATAGCACATCACAAGTTATAAAATATACTGTGGTGTGTTTCAAGCGATCCAAACATGTCTTTAGAAAATATACTAACGGAGGAAAAAGACTATTGAAGGGTGTAAAATAGAGAGAGAAAGTGAGCAAGCGAGAATGAAAGAGAGAGACAGGCCGAGAGCTGGTCTCAGAAACCGACCATGATCAATTAGCTGTACAATAGCCGGAAATCTCATATTGGGGTCATGCATTCCTTATCAGCAAAGTGAATTTTCACATGCCAGATAATGCTCTAATGATTAATGGAGTTGAATGAATAATGGTGTTGAAGAAGAGTGTTATTTTTACCCCGTGGCAGCTGGTAGCACACACAGTTAACCTAAAAAGTGAAGATCACACTTGAGGACACTTTCTCAAGTCCTCCCACACATGTTGGATGATAAAAAAAAAAGACCCTTTGGTACAATTAATCTGTTTTGACAGATTTAAATATGAATATCTTTCAAATTAAATTTAACCAAATTCAGTGAATTTCAAAAGAGCTCGGCATCAAAGAATGTGATTTGCATGTAACAGTAACATGCTCAAAATGCTTAAAAGTGATCTCGTATAAAGGAGTGCATGCATATTAATTTCTGTGATGCAAAAGTCGCTCCATGGGAACATTTATAACTGTCATTATAGCCATTGTGGATCCTTCAGCTGCATATTTATTGGCGGGCAGTGTAGCACTACATTGTGGGATGAAGGTGGTAGTCATGGCAAATATTCTTCCCCATCCTGTTCTTCAAGCAGGTGTTGTGTGGGTAAACGGGCACTGGTGGACATGCCACTCTAATTTCATTGACAGGTTTATGACCTTTTATGTGTCCCAGCTGCCATGTTTATGAGAGGCTGACTGTGCGTTCATGTTCAACAACATTAAACATGCATAAGCCAGACAACGTGGCCCACCACACGGAACAGAATGCTCTCCCCTGAACATCTAACACGAGGAACATGGATTCGATGGGAGCAATAAAAAGAAGCAGAAATTGAAATACAGAATGACACATGGATAGATGGGAGCTCGTTGGATTAAAATAATGGATGTAAAAACTACAAATCTAAGTCATCATGGAGTCTAATTTTATAGGGCTGTTTGGCTCGCCAATGTAACTGTATATATCTGATTAATCTCTCCTATCTTCCTAGCCAGACAAGGTCAACAGAAGCAAGGTGATTGGACCTATGCCACCGGGAGTGTCAATCCCACAGACACAACAGCATTTTTGGTAATTTATAATACCTCTGGGAAATTCTCCCAAAAAACAGGAGATGTACTTGTTCCTGGAGCACAGTAGAATAGTCCTCAAAAAGAAGAGCAAAAGGGCAAAGGGGATGTAGAGGACTCACCCAATGATAGACCATTATAGTTTTTGGCAGGCGTTGCTGTTCTTATCAAGCATGTACGTCTGTCTTCACCAGGGCTTTCTGACCTTTTGAGTTTTAAATCTTTTAACTTTCACCACTGGAAACCAGATAAGTCAAACATTGTCACAATTTTGATGGTAGAGAAACCCTCCAAAAAAGTTAAATATATTGTTTTTAAAATGTTGAAATTGTACTGAATTCAATGGTTTCATGCAGAGTCAAAGACAATTTGTAAGATTGTAAATCGTGGCTTACAATTTCAAAAAAGGACATTACCTTTAACTTAATACAAAGCTAATTTAGTTACAGTGGACAGAAACTTACCGTACTTATAGTGAATTTGCCATCTTTTACTAGGCAAGCTGTCAATTGATAGGGAGCAAGAGTATCAAGCAGAGATGAGAGATTTAAAGAGAGAACAGGGGAAAGATGGTAAGAGACAAAGTGAGAAAAAACCTAGAGAAGACAATGGAAAAGATAAACAGAAAGAGAAAAAAGGTTTAATCTCCCCAGTGATTTGTCAGTGATATGCCCTGAAGCCAGTGGCGGAGGCATCAGTATCGCAGGCCATAACAAAACATGTCAGGATCATTATCAGGCTAAAGATATGATTAGAGCCACATGATGGCCTGCCCTGCACTCTTCTCTCATGAGGAATATATTGTTCTCTGCTCACCTTGTTTTCTCTTTCTTTTAAATGGCGACTATAATTTTGTCGTCTGGAGAGGTGCCATGAAATAAACTGTTTAGTGTCATAGCCCTGCCTGAGCGAGCACGCCGTGGCCCAGGCCCTGCCTAGGGACAGGTGCCAGCCCAATGCTCCATTTAACACTGCAGCCATGCAAACTGTGTGTACTTCACCAACACTTCCATAGCGGAGATGTCATTTTCAGACATCTTTAAAGGATGGGTATTTCATAATCTAGTGTAGTCATAACATCATTAAATTGATTGTTGCAGGTTAAATCTATTTACACATTAATTGCCCAATTGGAGAAAAAAAAAAAAAAAGCCACGTTTGATTTGCATAAACAGATTGTGAAAGAGAAGGGACAAGTTAAAGTTACATTTACTCTATAGGCTCATATCTCCACAAGAGGTTTGTGCGGAGTTTAAGATGTTGCACTTTATTAAAAGCAAACACATGACTAATAGAGCTGATGGTAGACTGTTGAAACATGAAGCTGTGAAGCCTTTTTTTATTTGAGATGTATGAAGCTCTGGAGTGTCTGCATCCCTAAAGCAGGGTAAGAGTAAATTAAAGTAGCAGCTCCACCAGATTGATATTATTTTGTTTCAGTGTGGGGAGAGTGTTTTAAAGATAAAATCCTGTGTATCCATCCCAATATATATTTTCCTCAGTTCTATAGTCATACTGGTTATTTGAGGAAAAAATATCCAGAAAATAATGAAAAGGATACTCTGATCAATCATCTAATGCGTTGAGCAGTTATCCTAAATCATGATCTGTTCAAAAAAGAGAAATGGAGCCAAATTGCTAATTTATTGAGGGCTGTGTTCCACAAATCACCCAAGGGTACAGAAAATCAATGTTTCCATACATATCCACACTTTTTCATCCAATTGTGAGAATTGTAATGTGTTCTGTGCTACTGCTGACGTATAATCTGCGATGAGTTTTATTTTAGACTTTTGTTTTATATCACATACAATTTCATGTCTTTAACCGGAGTAGAAAATCAAATAACAACTACATAGTGTTACAAAGTGGAAAATGAATCCAAATGTAGTGGAAAATGTTGCATTTTAATAAGCACACAGTCATAAACAGCGGCAGTCTCAAGGAATTTTATGATTAAATTTAATCTGCTTAATCGCTGTAGCCACGGTATTCATAACTCAACTATATCAGGACAGCTGGGATGCTGTTCAACTCTGTTTAAACGGATGGAGGACTAAACACCATTTAGTAAAGAAGGAGTCATTGCCCTGTATCTTATTATGAAAATGTATTGTGATCATGTGTCATAGTTAAAAGAAGAAACAGTTGCAGGAATATCCCAGATGAGACAAATAGAGATAGAGAGAGATGAAAGAGGGGGCATGCAGAGGACCGTCCTTAGAGCAGAAGAAAAGAGGTGGAGCAGGAGGTGGAGAGATGCTTTAAGCTGATTTATATCGAACGGTAATAAACTGGGCATCTCCCCCCCTTCCTGTTTAATATGCGAATATGCAGAGCATCCCACTCCTGACAGCTCCCCATTAATAAAAGCATGGCTTGGAGCGCAGGTAGCCATAGCTCATCTATATGAAAATACATGATGATGGTTTTACACAGAGTCATCTTTTAGAACGGAGCTCATGTGCCAGAGCAGGGCTGATACTGAGAAGTACTGACAGTCATAACTCTACATACGTCTGCAGTTCATTTCTGGGATTCTGTCTAACCTGCAGTGCAGGTGAATGGAATCAAATCACAAATGTGGATCATGCATGACAGAGGCATGAGGGACATGAAATTCTCTCAGAAGATTGTACATCAGTTTCATACTCAACAAATTGCCTGCCGGGATGGTGCCAGACCATATGGTACAATGCCATTTAACCCTACTAATTAATGAAACCATTCTCTTTATGCACTAATGATGGATGTCTTTGTTAGACATTTCTCATTCTCAATGGGCCCAAAGTTTATACAGTTTGACCAATCAATTTAAATTATACGGTGCCCTGAATAATATGAGACATCTACGAATTGAAGATTAGGATACCATCTATTCATCCAGAACAGTCACAACAATGTAAGAGCAGTTGCTTCTAAAGGGTCACCTTGTCATTTTAAAAGTTATAGTACTTGAGATGAGGAATGATTCATGAAAATGTATAGACTTCTATGGTGAGTATTTTTCTCCCGCCTTGGTAACGAGACGAAAGGTATCAGACTAAGATGCATTTCCACTAGCCTAATATTCTTACAACTCACATGTATACTAGCTCTGTCCGCTTTCTCCCAGCAGACACCCCATAAGGAGGAGAGAACAAGGGAAAAAGAGAGAAACCCAAGAAGGCTGTGGACCTGGTATGTCCAGCCCCTGGAGGCCCTGGTAATACCCACTTTTAGTCCATGTATTTTACATGAACAATCCTCAGAGGGAACAAAGAATAGGAATCTTACACTATTTAAATACAGGATTTGAGACATCAAAGCCAGGCTGATATTGGAATAACAGAAATAATTAGGGATATGGAAGTTGCAGAAATAGCCACATTTCCATAAGATGATAATTAGCCCCAGGGTTAGCTGGGTCAGGAGAAAGCATGTTTATTGAGACTTTGTATTAGCGAGGGGCCTTCAGCTGGCATCCCAGGTAATTACAAGGGACTGGAATATTACAGCTAAATTTCTGATTGAAAATCAGGTTTAATTTAATTACATTATAGTGATATCCCTCGTATACAGAATTGAAAACATAAGAAGTGGTTTTTAAATAATGTGTTACACACAAGGAACACAGACCTCAGTTAAATAGGTTGACAAACTTTCATTATATGTGGTTTTCAGTTAACCAAGTGGAAAATATGATGAGTGTATTTAAAACAGCACTTCAAAACAGAGAAAAACTATTCTTTTGATGATGATCAGTGGCTACAAAGGCTTGTAAAACATGCATGTTAAATGATTTTGTGACTGTGTGAATCACTGACAAGATGAAAAAAAAAGAAACCTCAACTAGCCTAAATCTTGAATCGGATGAGAGCAGGCCACAGGCCCCACCTCTGCTGCTGCACTGTGCTCTGCATGTAGTCATTTGCTTTGTCTTGTTCCATTTCCACTTATGGGTAAACAGGGAGGGAGTAAAACCATTTTATTTTCTCCTGCTGAGAGGGATGTTAAGAGGGGCCAGAGAGTCTGTCTCCTTATCTAATAACCCTGCCACAAGCTTGCCAACACAGGAGAATCCTGGCAATGAGCAGGGAGGGAGTCACAGAGCCATTTAGAATCCAAAGCTTGGCTCAGTCAGTGAAATCCACACTGCTACTGGAAGTGGATGGATGCTGGTAGCTACAAGTCTCCTTCCACTTCCTCAGAGGGAGCAGATCTGATGCATCTGGCAGCATCTGGCAAGCGTTTGCATGCCTTTTGATTTTCAATTGCTAAGCGTAGTTTAAATCACAGTGCTGTGCTCTCTGATACACAGACAGTAGCTGCCATGAAATTTGATTAATTTACGAACATTAAAATCTCTCCCCAGGGACTTATTCCAACCCCAAATGAAGGCTAAAAGGATGTTCTGCTAAAGGAGGAATGGAAAAGGTATGTGTAGTACACAATTTTCATGTTTGCTTCTTGCTGTAGAGAATGTTGCAGATTACTTTTGCAAAATTGTGTACTGTATATGTTGAATTCATAATATTCTATTCATTTATGTGAAAAGTGCTTTAACTAAAAACAATGTTTTATTGAAAGAAAACCTAACAAGACAAAGAGCTCTCCATGATATCAGCTCTGTGAAGCTGCACAGCAATGTTTTAACTAAATGCAAACATCAACATGCTAACGACATTCATGATGGTAGCATGCTCAGTGACAATACTAACTAAATAAACATGTGTTAATTACTGTGGTACTAAACACAAACAGGGCTGCAGAATTCTTTAGTATTGCATATTTTTTATCATAAACCAAAGCTTTGGACAAATATAGTTTTTGACCCAATGATGGCCCTAGTGAAGAAAGCAGGGGATGACCAAAGTTATTATAATTTATCTCAAGGGGAACATGAATGTACACTTCAAATGGTCTGGTAATGAATCCAATAGTTGTCTTCAACTTCAACTTCACTGTGGAACAAAAGTAACTCAGGCGATCATTGAAGTCATTTTTATCGTCTGGGAAACATAATTGTCTATACAAAATTTGATCCACATCCATTGAGTAATGTCTGGATATTTCACTAGTAAGTGAAAAGGTTGTTGATCTGAAAACCTTAAAGCAGCGCTAGCGGATAAGCCAGGAGATTACCAAAGTGAATCTGAATCCATCCAATGGTTACCAACCAAACTCCAAACATGTCAACCTGGGGATCACCAAATGCAGTAGGATTCATCTTCTGGGCACCATACATGTCTGAACAAAAATTCATGGCATTTTATCAAATAGTTGTTGAGATAATTCAGTCGGGAACAAAGTGGTAGACCGACCGATAACTCTGAACTTATTTTAAAAAAATGAAATCAACACCGGAAAAAGAAAGACTTGTTCAATAATTAGTAACCATGATGATTATGATAAAATGAAAATAGGTTTTTGTTTTTAACAGGAACAACATTTTTTTTTCATTTGTCCTCAAATCAAACATTTATGAAGAGAATATTTAAGCATCCCTCACCTTATTTTTTAGAGAAGTTGTCACAGCAGTTGACAGAATGATTGGTGAATGAGACCTACTTAATGTATTGACAGCTCTGAGGACAGCCCCAGCGGCATGGGAGACAGTGTCCCCTGGTGTCTATAATGTCTCATCTATACTAGATCTCCAGCATAAATACCAATTTGCTTCCACAAACCAACCTCATAAACCTATATTTTTAGAGTCATGTTTATCCTAGTGGCTGTCAGTCAATGTTTTACAGTTTTATAAGAGCCCCTGACATAATATTCTGCACTGCTGTTGAACAGTGCATGTTTCTTCAATCCAAACATCATGGAGCAATTAGATTTTTTTGGTCAGTGTTAAGTTGGACAAGCAAAATTGGACCTTCATGTTGGCAAGACAGAGCACTTTCAGGACCAGAAACAATTATGGCAGCAAGAAGAGGTAAAAAACATCAGTCAACTGAAGTCATTATAACAGTTATATTTTAAACGATGACTGAGATGCAACTGGTGCAATTTTTGGCAAGCAGAGTCACAGCTGGTAAAAAATAAAACTATTTGGGAACTATTTATCTCTTAATTTTTCCCCTTCATATCACAACACACCTGTTGCCTAAAAGGATTCTGGGCCATACATCCCAAGTAGCCGTCTGGGCATTCAGGCCCTTTGTGGCCAAGCCCTAGGCATTACAAACTGATGACTAAACACAATCTTTGTTGCAGGGTGGGTGCATGTGACATCACGTCATCCCTGGGGCTGTGTGGGATCTAGGGCAGGCTCAAGCCCTTTGTCTATCCAGAGCCAGAGCACCCTGTACACGTGTCCTGGATCATCCTGCCATGTCACCTCTATTGTCAAAAGGTCTGGACGCACTACTCTGGCATTCTCACACTATGAGGTAGTGTGGGAGAAACATTCTCCACTTGTCATGGTCCAGAGGTTTACTCAAAAGTGAAGGACATTTGGCTTGGGCACATGAGATGCGGAAGAATACTGCAGTAGAACAAATCATAATAGTTTATTCAAAGTGCTTAATATATGTACCCCCCCGCCCCCCAACCCCCGCCTCCCCCCCTCAATTCTTTGAATTGTTTAAAAGCCAGAGCACTATTTTGATGACTTGGAAATTATCTTTGCCTTACACAAATCCTTTCAATAATAACTAGTTAATCAGAAAACTGAAGGAATGAGGCCATGTACTCTAATTGTGTGGTTACCTTGGAATTAACCATTGAGTGTTTTGTGTCCTAATCTTTGAGGACCATTTCACTGCCCATAGACTGACTCCTGCCAGCTTCTTCCACTCTCAGTCCTCTTTCTGTCATATTCATTTTGTCTGATCTTAGTATTACTGCACTTTCCATTCCAAAAAGTGAAAAGACATTTACCCTCACATTAGATCTTTGTGAATAACATTGAGTTCATTCAATGACGCAGAACATGTAGACCACAGTCAGCGTGCCCTATTAGTGGTGGGCAGAAATGGAATAAGTGGGACCATAGCATCTGGCACAGGTTCCCCCTGATGCAACCCGTAACTATCCTAGCGCAACAGCACCTAGATAGATCTTCAGAGAAAAGAGAAACGGCCACATCCCTTACAGTCACACGTACTCGCGACACACTCCTGACACCAATCTTTTCCACATGGATGGCCTATCGGTGTCCTATTTTCCTGAATCTGTTATTTCCATAATCCAGCGGGTGCCATTGCCTAGGGTTAATGGATGAGCCTGAGTGTGTGCGATGGCAGGGCTTTGTAGCCCCTAACGAACAGTGTGCGGTCTGATGAATGACATTTGGGCTGCAACCACGTCACTTCTTCCATTAGCGAAGCCTGTCCCGACTCCGTCGTATTGAACCATGGCTTTCAGCTATTAGCCTGATGCATGACACAGTCAATTCCAGTTACGCTTTAATAAGTGAATATTTATCTTAGCCCATCGTCAAAGAAAAAGCAACCAGCAAGTAAAAAATGAAGACAGAAGTATCAGGGTTGTTTCCTCTTCATGTGTCCATGCATACCCCTACTTTGGTGTAGTTTTCTTGTTTTTGTTTATCTCTGCCAGTGAGTGCTTTTCAGAGGGAGTTAGGTTTATTCATCACCAACAAAAAGCTGGTGTGCTCATGCAAGGGTCTGAGTTCAAATTGGAGTATCAGTATACAGTCCTACAAAATATACTACCCTGCCATGTTATTTAAAGGTTCACTCCAAAAATTGTACACTAAAAGTTCAGTTCACCCTGACACGAGGAGTAGTATTAGCCCATGAACATTATAATGTCTTCTGTGGCTGTGGAGCCTTCTGAAGCCTGCCGATATAAAATATATGAAATCATGGATTGGGCCTGGAGACTTTGAATTTTAACAGAATGGCTATGTTACAAACTGTAGGTATGATTAAAAGATGTGGACTCACTGTATCAACCAATATTATTGCAGATATATCAGGGTCAGCTAATAAGTAACAAGAAATTGCAGTAGAGAAATGACAAACTATGTTTGAGGTCATTTAGAAACTGTGTGACCATTACAGTTTCTTGACGAGAGACCACAGACAGGTTGATGTTTTTCAACTATTAAATGTCCCACTCTTTATGTATATTGGTCACAATTAAAGATAAGAGACAAAAACAAATCTAAGGGATTTCTATCAAGATTATTGTTCATGTTATGTGTTTTAGAAAATGTATCTTGTATATTAGGGTTTTCACAAAATAGTCGACTCACTAGTCGACTACTGGTAGACGCTTTGCATTATTGTAGACTAATTGTTCATCTGTGGTTTAGGGCCGGCGACATGGCAATGCCTGTACAAATTATCTTTTTATGTTGAACTCATCATGACACATTTACTTAGAAAAAACATGCGTGGGGGGCAGCCACTCAGTGTGACAGAGGAAATGGCCTCATGATATAAGTCCTCGACGAGGAATCTCTGTGACCGTGCTGGGAGCCCGATGCTGTCGCTTGCCGCTTTAATTTTGTGGTTTCCTTCATACCAATCAACATTTCCATCATAAACTTGTGCATATAGAAATCATCAAAATTCAGGACATGAGGTGAAGCTCAAAATTTTCCCCAAGAAAATGCCTTCCGCTATCCCTGCAAGAAAGCGGTCGTGTTGCTACTGCAGTCAAAATGATCTCCAACTCAGACAAGCTCGCTAGGTTCAGTCCAATCAGAGAGCAGCTCATTTGTTATTACTTTTAAAAGCCTAGGTGGGTCTTGTATACATTAATTAACGCTTATCAGTTGACTGAGATATTTTATACAAGAATTAATGATTGTTATTGGGTGGAAAAAAATGCATCTATCGCAATTAATAGACTAGTCGACTACTTTTTGGGAGTCGTCGAGGACTACTTAAATGCAGCGGTTGTGAATGTCATATTGTAAATCTGTTCATTTACCATTATCGGAGTTTTTAAACTCCCAATACCGATATCAATATCTGTATCAGCCTGAAATTTCCAGCATTGGTCGGGCTATAATTGAGTCTTTAAGCAAAGTTACCTTTAGCACATTTACATAGCTATCATTATAGGTGGCTGTGAATGTATTACTGGAGTATGAGAATAAAGAACATCACAATTTTATTTTCATTTACTGTCAGAATAATTAGTCAATTTGGAATTATATAATATAATTTACAATATATTTGGAGAAATAAAAGAAATGTGTGTGTGTGTGTTCATGTTTGAGAGAAAGGGAGAGAAAGGCGTTGATCTGTGTGACCAAGTAGAGTTGAGTGCCACTCTGACAGGCTATTAGTCATAAGGCTTTAGCCACTCAACCCCTATCACTATAGTAATCCATATGCTCAAATGTCTACTCTACACATCTCAATACAGACACTATATAGACAGACACATTAACACATGTGCACATCATCATAGTCAGTGGAAAATATCACTTCACATGACATGATATTTGACTTACAACAAGGTCGATTGAGGCTGACACATAAAAATATAAGTGAATGTTTAAATTGATCAGTGTAGATATCAATCATTGTGAGTGTCAGACAGGACACAATCCAGTGTCCTCTCAACTATCACCTCTTTAGCTTTAATACACCCCCCCCACCCCAGTTCATCTCAATTTCAGAAAGCCAGAGACATACAATTTCACAGATTTGTGATATCAGTGGTGTTTACAACTCATGTCAACAGAAAAATGATCAAGCAGCATTTTCTTTTTTTTTTAAACAAACATCCAAATATCACAAGAAACAGTGAATGCTATTTAGAGAGAGATTATCACAGGATGTTGTGGAACTCTCAGAGTTGCTTGGAAACTGAGAGCCAATCATTTTCTTCTTCATTGAGCCACGGGGGACTAGTTTGGAGTTAATTGCAGTGAATCCAATTTTTTAATTAAAATGAACATCATGACTATCTGACTGGATTGGGATTTGTTATTGCCATTTCTTTCTCTCTCCTCGTCTCATTTTCTCTCCCCTGCAGGACAGCTTGAAAGAGTCCTGTTGTTTTATTTTAATTGGGGCAGTGATGTAATTGGCCTACTCCATGCTGGTCTGTTCAATTTAGATCCTGGCATATGTGTGTGTGTGTGTGTGTGTGTGTGTGTGTGTGTGTGTGTGTGTGCGCGCACATGTGCAGAGATATAAGAGACAGATATAGACAAGGTGAAGTGTGCACGATAAACACCAATGAAGCAAACGGGAAACAAATCCCAAGTTGAACATCCGTGTTTAACAAATCTAAATGACATTAGGTTCTCGTTACAGACCAAGAACCAGAATCCATCTTTCAAGATACCCAGCACACTGAAATATTCACCCACACCTAGGCTCTGGTATTGTGATTGTTCAGTTCGTTACTCACATAGTTCAAGAATAAATCATTGTTGGGTTTAGTTTTGCCATGACATAAAAGCAACACAAGGAACATAACTAAAACCACATAAAACAGAAATGAAAGCGACAAAAGATCTAAAAATGCCAATTAAAAGAAAACAGAAGGTATGAAAGTTGAAATGCTGTTAACTCATTACTTGTGATGAGTCCCTACTGTCATGTAATCCTACTCAGGTAACTTTTGAATGCCCCGTGAACATGCCTCACCAAGAAAATATTGCTATATTGCAAACTTCCTGATAGGGAACCCAAAGCAAAGGGATAGGGCAGCGTGTAACAATGAAAGAGATGAAGCGTACTTGGAGTAAAACAAAATGCCTGCAAATGAAATCGAAAATACAATTTGAAAATTCAATTTCTGATAGGTTGGCTTGGGGTGCGTACCTTGCAGAGGTGGCACAGTGATAAATACGCATGTATTTTTGCCCCATTATAATGACTGTGCTTATAAAAATCACTGTGCTTATAAAAATCACAGGTCAAGACAGGGGAGGGTAGGGAGCTTTAAAAGCAGAGACAACAGACTAATCATTTTCAGAGCTGCTCTTTCTGGATAATAGTGACAATGTGACATTTATCGGTCAACCTTCTCAGTGACAATCCCCTGATTTGTGAATTCTGTGCAGGCAGAGATAACATAGCTTTGAGCACGGTCTCCCCCTCTTCTAATAATATCTCTGTAATTAGCATATGCTTTGATTATAAAAGGTCACTAACTCGGCCTAACGGAACACCATATGAAGTGTACCTGGGGAGGCTTGTTTAACAGTCTATTTCCATCCCTTTTAATCTGCATTCAAGTATTTAACATGCCGTACATCCTTATGTCGAGCCAGTGAATAATACTGTAAGACACACTGCTAACCCAGGGGAGTAGTTGCTCTACAAGATTCTTTGCACCTTTATTTGCAAAAAAAAAAGAGGTGTATGGTGATCAGTAGACTTATACTTAAGCAGGGATCTGCTTAATTATTCACTGGTAATTCTTGGCTCAGGGTTTGCCTAGTGTTGCAGCTTCTAATATATATTAAGATGCAAGATTGACAGAGCTAACAGTGTTTACCTGAGGGGGAACCAAAGGGTGGGTGCTACGCTTCCACAACGACATCGACGGTCAGGACGGCGTCGTCAGCTGGAAGCGTCGATGCAGAGCAGTGGCCTAGATCTAGCCAGTGGGGCGCGCTCACATGTACGAACATGCACTAAAAGCATTCACAAGCAGCCCGGCTATGTCAACCAAGCAAGGAGAAGCTCGGATCACAACACACACAGAGGGAGAGCGACTGCATTCTCTGCGAAGGTAGACATCATTTACATAGCAAAATAGCGATTTGCTGCTATATTGCCCTTCATAGTGTTGAATACAGCTTCTTTAATGACTGTCGGGTATGTTGGTGGGTGCTTGTTTTCTTTTTGTTTTTATGCTGTTTTTTTGAGAAGGTGCCAGTAGCTTAAAAAAACAAACTTCTGACCTGTTCTATGGCTTCGTTTTAAATGTGCGTGTGTGCAGTGTTCAGTGCTTCTTCACTGTTACAAGTGAAACATCAGATTACAATCACATTTTTTGCAAACTTGCCTCTGTGCATGGCAAAGGTTGTGTTTTTAATATAGTGTATAAAGAAGAGTTTTTGGAAACGTTAGAGTTTGTGTATTTTGTAAGTATGTCACTGAGTGGTAGTCGTTTGAAGTTTGTTTGCCTAAAATAACAGATTGAAAACAGCTTTGCCCAGCCTGGTGATGTGCCCTGTTTGGCGCCAGGCTGGCTTTGCCCCTCAAAATATAATTAATGAAACAGAGAGGCCCCTCAGAACACTTTTGAAGTTTATAAAAAGAAGTTCATTCTAGACAGTGAACAAGCTGGCATCTGCTGTCTTGTTTGTGTGTTACAGTAGATCTGGTTGGAAGATTGAGGAAAAAAGTTTATTGTCAGATTTTAGGTCAAGTAATGCTGATGCCCAACAACTGATCAAACATTTAAATCTCTGTCCTGGTCAGCAGTCCTTCAGAGACTGTAAAGGAAATGTGACAGTGAATTATTCCTCTCATTAAAAACAAAGTTATCACTGCTGAAATGCAGCAGGACAAACAAAATTACAGCCAATTTAAATATAGGAATTTCCGTTTTCATATCAGAGTATTGTAAGGTCCCACCATTACCTAGATGCCTACCGAGCCTGGTCACCTGAGCTCAATCCATTTATTATCAAAGCACACAGCACATTTGAACCTAAAGGGAAATATGATGCCTGACAGCTTCTGTGTCCAGCCAGAAAAAAAACTAGCTGAAGTTTCGAAATTATTGGTGACCAGGCAAAAACTAGATAAATAAATAAATCAAAATCTCTCCTACGTACCAACACGCAACCCTACACCTGCTAGACGGTATAGATCGCTCTGTGGTTGCGGTCAACAAGGTGGCTCAAAGTATGGGAAGGTCTGACCATCACAATGAAACTATTCAGCAATTTATAAGATTGGAACATGGAAAGTCAATGTAAACTCAATAAATTCCTTTGCGTGAATTTTATTGTTCATTTCCCTCATTTAACTCTGGTTACGACAATGGGTTCTCATATATCATTCCAAAAATGATATTATTAAAACATATTACATTTCTTAGCCGTATTTCTTTCATTTGTGGGGAAATAACTTGTTAGTCTGTGATATTTGTAATAACAAACAAGTGTAGTTTCATTGAATGGCAATAAAAGGCAACCTGTGAAAAGAAGTCTGAGTGAAGAGGGTTCACACACAAAGATACTATGTGAGGAAAAGGAAATTGGATGCTTTAAGAGAAATGTCTGTACTTTCTCTTTTTTTCCTTTTAAATGCTGTTATTTTAAGAGTCTCATAATCAAACTGACAAAACTCACATTTGAACCCTACATGCAGTTCCAAAACACGGACATGTGATAAAGGGTATTTTTACTGCGATGACACGACCATGGGCACACAGGTTTGTTGTCTGCATTCTCAAGCTTTGATCAGACTGATGTTAGACAAGTTGAAAAGGTTCAGAAAGAGCAGCCTCCGCATCTGGAGGGAAGTCCCTTTTACCCGGCACAAAGAGACAGGAAGAAGGAAAAGAAAGCAGAGAACTCAGACACAAATGACACAACATTTCAATCAAACATAAACGTGCCACTTCCTCACTTAAAACACAACAGGTCAGTGGGACAGATATAGCCCCAAAAGTGCCTCTTTTGTTTGAGTGATTGTTGATAATTTACAACAAAGTGGATATATTAAGATACATGTCCTTTAATAGGGGGGTTAATAGGTTAAAGCTTCAATGTCGACAAGGTTTCCTCACAAATTGTCCTTGAGCAAAAAAAAAAAAAACAGATGTGATTTTTCAGTCCTTTTTACTATTGCAGTTAACGGGGAAAAGGGAATTACATTTGAAACTTTGACTGTTTAACATCCGATATCATAGCATAGAAATCACAAAAAGCATAATTTGTCTACTTTAAGATTTGAAATGCTACCAGCAGTTCGATAGATATTACTCAAACTTAAGAGTTCTTTTTTGAGAACGTATTCATGAATCCAATAAAACATTAAGTGACATTTGTGCATGAGAAATTGATAGCAGACCCCTCAAGGAGGAGGATATACAGCTAAACCACCGGTGTCTTTTATAACCTCTTCATTAAGCATGAGAAAGTGTGCTCACACCTGCATGCACACAGGCATTCACTCACACAGGGTTTCATTATCATAACTAACCCCCTCCTGTGTTAGCTTAGACAGCAAGAGGAGATTCTCTGACACATCTGACAACAACACTCTGAATTTAACAGATATTAGAGATGACCTTCGGCGCGTCTTCCTCAATATGATACACATTTCCTGATTTTAAAGCAAGAATCTTTCTTTTGTAGTTATGAAGAAAAAAGGAGACAGTCTCCACCCCAATGTGCAATGTGCATCTCCCCCTTGTTCACCCACACTTGAATAGCAATTCAATTAATTATCCACCCGCCAAGTTGCGTCTTGTGGAGATTTTTGTATAACAGGGGATGGGGAGAAGAGTGACACATCTAATCTAGCACAGCTTTCTATCTGGTGGAAGACTTATGAAATGAGAGGAAGTCAGATCCTTATCAGCGTGGAATTAGTGCGTCTCCGTGCTTCGGCCAGGAAGTATATGTAGCGATTCCATTATATAGAAAGAGCCTTCAAAGAGGCCAGCACAGCCAGAGGACACCTTGGGAGGAAAGAGAGGACCATGTTGAGGAACAGGATGGAACCTTGCTGAACCAGCACTCTGCAGAGAGAGATCACAATCAGGCATATACACAGGGCCTGCACAATTACCTCCCAAATAAAGGTCATTTTTACATCAATCCAACAATTGCATTGGAGGGAAAATGGATTGTAGTTTTTCTAAACGTAGATTGAAAGTGGAATGTATTAAATTCTACCTATGAATTTATAAGCAGGATCAGCATTTTATGACAGGGATCAGAAAACATGCATCCAGGTCGACAGTATCAGTAGCACTTGGCAAAAGGGGTACTGCTTAGACTTCCATGGCATTACTCCTGAAGATTATGGATATCCTCATCAATAATTACAGGAATATACAGTATAATACATTTACGCTTCATGTGTTTTAGTTGGATTGGATAACTAACGAATATGTAAAAAAGTAAGAGTAAATCAGAGACAAAACAAGAAGCATTCAAGAAAGATCTCATTGTAGCCCGACGCAGTAAGTGGTCAGTGTCTGTCCCCGTCACAATTGCAGTTGAAGTTACACTGAAATTAATCAGAAATTTGCCATTGTCCTGTTTCATTAAAGCCACAGAAAAAAGCTGCACATGCTAAATTCCACATGTATGATCATGCAGAGGGTGTATCGTAAGGTGTACGATAAAACTTTTGTCTATCATAGTTTATAAATACAATTCATCCATGTATTTAGACAACATTTATGTTAGATTACGGATATTTGTTATCTTCTAACTGTTATACTTGTAATTTAACTGCTTAAGTACACATGTTTCACTTTAGTACACTTATTTTAGACCAAGTACAAGTACTAAAATTTTAGTACTTGCTGATAACGAGTGACGATATGATAACTTAATTATAATACCATTACAGTTCTAACAAGGACTTTTAAATCATGTTTTTTCATCAGTTCAACAAATTAGATATATAACATGATGCTTTTGCTGATATTTTAACATTCAACATTGTGTTTTCCTAATAGATACAGATCCCAGTTAGCAGAAGGAACGTTAACAGTTTAATTGCAGTTAAAATAAATGTAAAAAATAAACATATTGTGACTGCCAACTCTAGCGGATGGAGATGGGGCTTGCTCGTTTTGCGCATACACTGCTGCTGGCCATAAATTGATTTAATCTGTTTTGCATTTATTGGCAATGCAGCTGGGCGGCTTATTAGTTTTAACTGATTAGAGTCTAACGCCACGTTGTTGTAGTGGAAGCCGGTGTGGTTGTATCAGAGTAGTTTTACCGGGACATGAGCACAATATCGGATCACATGCTGATATCTGTATTGGAGCATCCCAACGCACAAGTTATTGTACTGACATTAGCACATCCAGGTACATTACCACCAGCCTCTGGACTGGGGCCGACTAGATTTGCATACACATGAAAACCAAGACTGATTGGAAACTGGATTTGAGATCTGGCCAACAGAGATGCATATACGTTGCAAAGTGTAAACAAAAGTGTACTGAATCTCATCTGGATTTCATCTGGATACAGCACATTTGAAATGTTTGGTATAAATGAGGCCGACTATACTGAGATCTCTGCAGAGAACATACATGGATGGAGGATCCTGCTACTTCATTAAGAGGTGGACTTGATGAACATGTCGAATGGAGTGCTTTCTTGATGAAAGGCACTATGGTGAAAGAGAGATCAAATCTGATATGTTTGATTTAAAGCAAGGGTGTTGCAGATTGAAAACATTTAATTAAAAGTTTCAGGCAAACCTCACATTGTTTTGACCTCCAGAAACTCACCCTTTTAGTCGGTGCTTTAGTGTCTGCTCTTATTTCAAGGCTGAGCATAAAACAATGGATTTTACGTATTACGTTCCTTTGACAGGGACATCATTGGTCTAAAACATTTGCACCATTAGTGGTGCATTATCCTGATGCTTTCACAACCACCACACTGTGTGTATTGCTGAACAAGTTACCAGGTTCACACCTTGGGCCGGGGGTCTATTGAAGTAGGCCCACAGGGACTCTGAAGTTACTGAGGACTGGCATTGTGGTTTAAATGATCTGGCCCTGCGGAAATGTAGAATTTTACTCATGGCAGTAATTGTACCTCACAGCTGGATTGAGAGCAGAGAGAGAAGAGTGCATAAAAGAGAAGAGGGGAGAGCATTTTATAGCTTGTTAGGGTTATAGAAGTGTTAATGATAAAAGTAACATATATTTATTCATATATTTATACACGTACAACATCACTACGACAGGCATCTCCTGAAGTTTAAAGTGTGTTTTAATTAGTTTGCTCCAGGATAGTGAGGTCGATTATGGGCCAGTTGTAAAAGTAAGAAAGTTGAGTGGTGTGATAACCACCTCCTGATGTTAAATGATCAAAAAACTAAAAGATATGGCCAACGTCTTCAGGAAGACCTCCCACTCAACCTCCTCAGCTATAATTAAGGGCTGACTTGTTGAGACAGTTGAGTGCTACGAGTACCTGGGACGATGATCGACAATAACGTGACCTCAACACAGCTGCAATCTGCAAAAAGGGGCCTGCAGAGACTTTACTTTCTGCACACACTGAAAAGTCTTAATGTGACAAGACACTGATGGCTTTATTCTATAAATCCTTTATTGAGTACATTTGAACCCTCTGTTTAATATCTGGTTCGTTCAGCATCGTTAAAGTAGCCAGCAAAATAATTTGACACGCAGCAGCTTTCTTTAGCAGATGCCCATGACGACAAGTTTTGCACAAGGCACGGTCGGTCATGGCCAGCTCTGAACACCCACTTTTGGAGCAATTCCTTCTTCTCACTTCTGGGCGGAGATACAGGTCCCTAAGGTCAAAAGCAATAGGTTTAAATATTTCTTTGTTCCAAGAGCAATAAATGCCCTTAATTTGAACTGAATCTTGACTTGACTGCATTTCTCAGCAGCACTTCGTTACGGTTGCCATTACAATGGTGTGACACTTTTAACGGACAGAGACATTTACAGATACTTTGTTTTAACCCGGTTGTTTGCTGTAACTGTTATGATTAATGTCTCATGTCTTCCTGTATGTTGTGTTTGTGTCCTCTTCTGTAAACCACATTTCCCCCTGAGGGACAATAAAGTAGAACTAAACTGGGACTGAGGATTTCTTCCCGTGGAGCCGACACGAAAACTATTTTGGTTCAGTAAATTTGTGTTGTCAGTCAGCCTGGTGATGGCAGGATGGCCAGCCTCTGTCCACTCAGCTCCCCAGGAGCTGCTGCTGCTGACAGATGGCTGAAGGCGGAGTCAATGTGGACTGGATGATGGTGTGTATGTGTTAGTTTTGTCGGTGTGTTTTATTGTCCATCCCGTTTGGCATATTTTTAATAGTGTATAATTAATAATTCAGGACACTCACTTCACTTTTTCAAACTCTGTAATAACTTCCTGAACCCACTGCAACCTGCAGTGGAAATAAATAAATAATCGTAAACATCTTCTCTGATTGGCCGGCCATTCTGTGGGAGATCTAAAAACTTCGAAATTAGATATTTGTTTCTCTGTAAGCCAACTAAAGCCCTAGTGTGGTTGTAAATAGAGGAGGTTTATGGGTAATGTGGGGTGGACTTCAGCCCTCATGCCTAATTCATGCTGGGGGGTCTATGAGAGGCCAACGCAGTAACTAACCGGGCTGAGATTCCCTTTCATATTCTGATCAACCACCCTGCAAAGGATGTTTGCTCCAAAGCAGACCCATGTTACCGGAGCACAATGCGGAACAAACACAGTTTTCAAACACAGCTCAGACAAGTCTGTGTCAGTGTGTAAGAGGGTGGCAAAGGAATTTTAGTGAAAGATGTACAGTACTTTAGGTAAGGTACGATATTTTAAGATCCAGATATCAAAAGCTGTGACTCTCTTACTATTTACTGAACAAAATCCAAATACAGTAACAGAAAAAGACTGCATGCAGTGTGAGCATTAAAGAACTGAGGACGTAATAAGAAAATGAAAAAAAAAAAGAAACAAATCAGATGTTAAGAAATCTCTTTATCTCTCCTTACTAGTTTTTATAGCAAAGAGCATCAGGAAACGTACACATAGCAGGCTTCTCAATTTTATCTGACTGTCGCTGGTTAAAATTACAGACATCGCCGGAAGCAGATTAAAACAGTTGTAGCGAAGTTAATTCAGTAACAGCTAAAATAAAATGTTTGGCAGGCCTCTGGTTAATGTGCTTTCTGCAGCTTGTGTCTGTATTCAGCTTGTGATTGTTTCTGACTGAAAGGACATGTGACACCACTTTACGACTGCGAGTGGACAGTTCCTCTGTGGCTTAAAAAGGGCAAACTCTTTTCTCTGTCAATTTAAGAATCTATTTAAATTTAGATTCATATTATACTAACAGCTTTAATGATGATAACATTCTGAATTAGAACCTCCAGTATTTGGAGTATGATTAACAGTTCATGTAGTATGCTGCTCATCTACGGTAGTTGTAAACATGAACTCGGCTGCCCCTTTCGATGAGTGGATTCAATACTAGATTTTAAATGATGAAATACCATTGAACCCCATCCCTAGTCTTAAATCTCCAAAATATCTCACTAGCAAAACAAAACGTATTTGAGCAAATGGAAAATTACACTTTATGATAGACGATAAAAACAAAGGGCTTTCTCTTCATAAAGACTTGTTTGTCTTGTTACCCAACTATCTAACAATTATTTGGTCTGTATGTGGGTCCTTTGATATTGATAATTTGGAAAGCATATTTAATCTACAATCCTACATAATCTACGACAGGGACACAGTTTAACAGAACACTTCTTGCATGCATTCAGTTTTAGTTTAGTCAGTACCAATCCATTAGAACTAATGTGGGTTATTAAGATGAAAACATTAAAAAACTTAGAGGAAATTAAAAGAACCATCAAATTAAATATATTTCAGAGATAGAGCCAAAAAGAAGCATTTTAAAAATCGATACAAAAGATTTCAGTTAAACTCATGTATCATTGCCAGAAAGCCATGATTTTATTACAGTTTTACTGTAAGAAAGAACTTTGATACCGTTTCATTTTTGATTTGTGATGAGCTATCATTATTATGGTCTGATAAGATTTCTTAGAATCCATTCAATAGATGAGCGTATATAAGAGAGGAATATCAAACGCTGTTTCAGCACTATTATCCTTTGAGAGTGGAAATGGAGACATATCGGAGTTGAAGTGATTATGACCACTGGAAACCAATAATTATGAAAGTAGTATTTCTATGTGAATAATTTGAACAATTGAGAATTATATATTTCCTTATCGTGCCCTCTTTAACCTTAAAGCACTGTGATTGTGGGAGCAACCTACGTCTCTTTCAAAAGGATAATGGCAGCTCACTTTAATAGTGGCAATATAAGTCTGGCTGTGTCTTCACAGGGATGAGAGAGAGTCACTGAGGGAGAGAACAAGTGTGTGAAGACAGATGATTGACCGTCAATACTGCAACAGGATGAGGGAGTGTGTTTATTGATGGAGGTTGGAGAAGTTTTCTCTGCAGGAACCACATGACCCTCCTACGTGGATGGTGCTATGTGTTACTATGCATAAAGACAGACATTAAAGATATGTGTGTGTGTGTGTGTGTGTGTCCGACAAAACAATCTATTATTTACTGTTGGGTTTAGAAAAGGAAAAGGAGAGGAGGGCAAAAAAAACCTCATAAATAAATGACAATGCACAGCTTGCCATGGAAATAGAAGCATCATTTTGTGTTTGTATTATATTCAGGCGGGTAAAATTTAATCTCCCTTTTAATACCCACTATTGTATAAACAGGAGAGAGGTTGCTGAAATATAAACATTAGGAATGTAACCTTCTGAAAATCGAATGGCATTGAAAAATATTATCTCTGTCTGGTTGTTTATTAATGTAACTACTGGCATGAAGCCACTATCCATGAGAAAATCCCCCTATTTTTATGTCATATTGGAGAGAATATATAAGAAGAGGCTGGGCAAAGTTACCTCTGATAAAAAATTAGCAGTATTATTTTGAATAAGATTGGGATCAAAATGCATGAATAAAATGTCCTTATCTCAAACAAATAGAAATAATGCAAAAAGTTGCAGAAAAAAAATTAAATATAAAAAAAAAATTGGTTGAATGGATCAAAAGGTTTGATTTAATTTATACTTGATTAGTAACGTGTGTCTGATGTAACAATGTGTCATACCAAATAAATTGAATAATAGTTTAGTAAAACTAACAATATTTGATCCAATGGGACCAAACAGCATGGATTATGATTGAAAGCATCACGCATTATGCCACAAATTTAAAGTGACAGTTGAGTAACAGCGAGCTGGGTTGGTTTTTTTTCTTTTTCTTTCTGGCTAAATATCAGCAGCTCTACAGTGGGCTGTGTTAAGAAGTGAATCTGATCTGCTGTTATATCATACTGTAAATGGTTGAGCCACAGAAACCAAACAATTCTGCCAGCAGACTAATCACTTGGGCTGGTAAACCAATCCTCCACGGACATGCACCGCAAGTATGAAAGTGTGTCTGCAGCCCCGATTATTTATTCATTTTGTTTGATTCAGGATGATGTTCCACCCTTGGATTACCGTTTTTTCCTATCTGGCAGGAGCGCTGGCACTATGCCCTCTGTTTAAGATATCAAAGATTTGCGGCATCTCGTTGCCTTGTGGAGGGCTCGTCTGGGGAGTTTCACTAAACATGAAATGGATAAAGCCAGAGTGATGTACTGCAGGGAACTGAAAGAGAAAGAGAGAGAGAGAGAGAGAGACAGAGAGAGAGAGAGAGAGAGAGAGAGAGAGAGAGAGAGAGAGAGAGAGCGAGAGAGAGAGAGAAAAAGAAAAATGAAAAGATGTGATGGGGTTCCTCTGTTTCAGGGAGAGAAGTGCTGTTGCTGCCTCAGGAATCTGCTGCCTTTCTTGGGATGCAAGTGCATGGGGTTCTCAGGAGAGCAAGTCTGTGGGAACGATGGCATTAAAATATCACTGGAGAGGACTGATTGGGTCTGTGTGTTTCTGTAATCTGTGTATATTAGATACGGCAGATTAATTAATTTTCCAGCTTTGGTTTCATCTCACAATTATTATTATGAGGTGGAACACAAACAGAGCAGCTAAATTTAAGAAAGTACATGCCATTAATTATTCACGGCCCTTTTGGACTTTATTCTCTCCGTAATTTTAGCTCAACAAGGAAGCTGTAAACAAACATTAAAGATGTCCTAGCAGGTAAAGTATATTGTTGATATACAGATATTGTGGCTACAAACAGCAGGTATATTTCCAGACATGGAATCAATCCACTTAATCTTATGAAGCACCGGTCAACTCCATCCAATGATATGATTCATTTCTGATGGGCACATTTGTTGAGGAAGATTAATATCCCAGCGGTAAGTCAAGAGTGGTCATTTAGTGGACTGAAAAGCTCCATGATCTCATCAGCTTTGAGTGAAGACGTGGAAGCAAAATCAATGTGACCTGCTTTTAAGATAACCTATTCCAGAAAATGTTTTTTTCCAAAAAGATAAAATGGTATTAGTCAACCAATTATAGATAGTTTAATTAAATCCAAGCTGGGAATAAAATGTGTTAGTGTTATTCTTGTCCGTCTCTGAATTGTAACAAGATCACATGGCGGGAGATCGGTTTGACAATGCATCACCAAAGCCACCAGAACAGCTTCAGTGCAGCTTGGCGTAGATCCCCCATACGTCTGGAACTCTACTGGAGAGATGAACACAAATAAAAGATATTCTTTCATGTGGTGTTTTATGATGGTGGTGAAGACAGCCGGTCTCACACTTGAGTTCCTCCAGAAACCACCAGAGTTTCCAAAAAGACTACATGAAAGACTGAAATATCTGATTGAAATGGTTGTAAATTACAAAAATAATTGTCATTGGTTATGTGCATGACTGGTTCAAATATAACCTACATACAGTGGGGAAAAAAGAAGAGGATAAAATTGCATTGTGACTTGTAAATGCAAAGAAGTATGACTCAAATGACTGCACTAGTATTTAAATACTTAAGTATTCAATCCCTCGATGTTTCTTTTCTGAAACCACATTGCAAATGAAACCAGGTATCTGGTCCTCTTACTTGGTGGAACATGGACAATAATTCCCTACAGCCATCTGTGTCGAGGTGCTCTTTTCAAAGAAATGCACTGATCACAACAACAACAAGATATGTTTCCTCAAAACGGAACTAATATAAAATCTCCTCTGCATAATGGGCTGGGATAACAGTCGG